>CM040129.1:22787168-22807168 GCA_022559845.1 Amorphophallus konjac
TTTATCCTGATTCTGTTAAACGATGGTTTCATATTATACATATACGTATATATCGGCACTATTCTCCACTCCGTGAGTATAGTCCCACTTTTCACGTTGTTTTATCGATCACACTCAACTCTCATTGACATACAAGCTCTCCATTGGACATTCCGTTCCTTTGGACTAGCGAGTTAGTCATAGAGACCTCCGTAAGACTCCTCGTAGCCTTGGATTCCCTCAAGGCCGACTGAGCTGGTTGTACCCTAAAAACCCATTACACCACTGATGCCATGTCACTCTAAAGAAACATGGTATACCGGCCCTTATGATTATACAAAGAGTGTATCATAAGAAATTCTTAATGGGATGATGATATCATGCCATATCATGTCATTCTTGTAAACCTCAATTCTATGATAAGAATGAGGGTATCTTACCTTTGATATACTGTTCATGTGGACCTCAATTCTATATAAAGAATGTCCACCTTGATTTGTCATGGTACCCAAGTTAAGGGAACCATATTCTACCTAGTTTTATCGTTAATCGTGATTATACCGTTATTATCGCCAATCTATGTCCTTTGTCATACTTTGGACTCTATTCTATCAAAGTTGTCATACGTGTCTACAAGCTTGATTATTGAAATTCTATGTTGGCTATAAACAAGAGTGGATGTCAAAACACATGATAAATGCCTGCGCATATAGGGCCCGATCTGGTCCTGGGAGGAGCACCCGAAAGTACTTGTGCCCATGGGAGTTAAAATGATAAGGTATCTGGCATTATACCGAGTACTTGACTTGCTAGATTGGACATTCCACACACATCTTGTACTTGAATCGTACTTGACTTGACATGAAATGCGTGGCCCGAAAAAGGGTAATTTACTTGCTTGATACATGATAGCCAAAGTTCTTGACATGACTTGTTAAACGTACTTGCTTGAATATCTTGAATAAACTTGTTATCTTGTTGAAAGTTCATGATTAAGTTCATCTTATTTCCTTGATATTACATTCTCTCTATCTTGTCGTTTCATGCGAGCATGCATAGCTGTATTGCATTCATGAAAGATGTAATTACTTAAACCCCTTGCTAGTACTTGAGATATAATTTCCTACTGAGCGTTCGCTCATTCCGTTTGTCCCTTTTTACTTTTCAGGTAAGTCCGACGACGATGGAAGTCAATCGGATGGGAATGGTCAAGAGTGAAAGTGATAGAGCTGCTCAAGTGTCATCTAGTCTTTTCTAGTTTTCTTGAGTCAAATATGTATCTTTTCCTTTTATTAACAGAGTATTGGATTTGTAATAGTCCATTATGAATAAAGGATTGGGTTATCTTGCTATTTTGCGCATCTCTGTCTTTGTGTCGAATACACGACCACTCTGATTGACATGATTGATATAAACTTGTCACGCGTCTCCGGGTATCTTCTGCGCTCGGGGCGTGACAGTTTTTGTGGTATCAGAGCCTAAGGTATTCAATTCCTAGGAAAAACCCAAGTCCAAGGATAAGTTGAACGTTTAACCAAGTGAGATTGGGTAGAACCAAGGGGTAAGAGTCAATGAGTCTTTTAATAAGATCACAGTGATATAATACTAATGTAGCTATTATAATTGTAGGATAATGGCTTCCGAACGTGCTCAATGGCACAACATGCAGCGTACCCTCCAAGAGATGACTCAAGTGCTACAACAGGTAGCACAAGGTGGTACTCCACGAGCTGGAAGCTTACACCAAGCCTTTAAGAACATGAATCCCCCGAAGTTCATAGGATCGACCGATCCGGACGATGCCGAGCATTGGGTTCGGGAGACTGAACGTATATTCCGTGTTATGCAATGCACGGATCAGGACAAAGTTCTATTAGCTACATTCCAGTTAGAGAAAGATGCTAGATGCTGGTGGGAGTCTATTGAAGCAACCATCGACCCTACTCAAGTAACATGGGAAGAATTTGTGGAATACTTCAATGCTAAATATTTCTCGGACCGAGTCCAAGAAAAGAAGGCTGCAGAATTCGCTGCATTAAAGCAACGATCTTTATCATTAGCAGATTATGAAGCTCAGTTCTCCAGGTTGTCTAGATATGCTAAGCATCTTATTAGCACGGAGAAGATGAAAGCCCGTAGATTTCTTAATGGGCTTAGGCCCCACTATATTACTCAGCTGGCGCCTATGGACATCCAAGTTTATTCTGAAATAGTGCGCCGAGCTCAATTACTTGAAGATGCCACGGAACTATCTGATAGGATCCGTGGAAAAGACAAGAAGGAGCAAGTCACAGGTTCGGGTTCTTTTAAACCCAACTTTAAGAAGAGGCCTAGTCATGAAGGTCCTTCCTCTCAAGATCAAAAATTCAAGAAGACCAAGCCCTTCTCTATCACCACTACACCTTCAAGCATAGTATGCAAGCATTGTGACAAGGCTGGTCACAAGACAGAAGAATGCTGGAGGAAATTAGGAGCTTGTCTCCGTTGTGGGAGTCGCGAACATCGGATTCCCGATTGTCCATTAATGAATGACCAAGCCGGTGACGGTAAACGCCCGGTGACGAAGAATGCTCGTCTTCATGCAATCCAGGAGACCGAACAAGAAGAAGAAGGCGGATTAGTGGAAGGTACATTGAAAATTTGTTCCAAAAGTGCTTATGTCTTATTTGATACGGGTGCATCGCATTCCTTTATTTCTAAGAAGTTTGCCGACCCGTTACCATTAGAACCAGAATGGATAAAAATAGTTCTAACTACTCCTCTTGGAAGTGAAAATGATATTACTCATCACTACCAAAACTGTGAGGTAATGGTTCAAGATAGGAATTTACCTATAGATCTCATATGCCTCGATCTAAAGGAGTATGATGTTATACTGGGAGCGGACTGGTTATCCAAATACCAGGCAACGGTTGATTGCCGCAATAGCCGAATTGCTTTCAAAGATATTCCAGAATTAGTCTTTACTCGCCCAAAGAGTCGGAGCAAATCCCCTCTTATTTCGGCTCTTCGAGCAAGCAAGCTCGTCAGGAAAGGATGTGTATCCTTCCTTGCCTTTGTCACTGTTAAAGAAGCTAAGGAAACCAAGATAGAAGACATTCAGGTAGTGCAAGAATTTCCAGACGTATTTCCGGAAGATTTGCCGGGATTACCCCCTCAAAGAGAAGTGGCCTTCACCATTGACTTAGTCCCTGGTGCTGGTCCAGTTTCAAAGGCACCCTATAGAATGTCCCCTGCGGAACTCAAAGAATTGAAGGAGCAGTTGATGGAACTAATTCGAAAAGGGTTTATTAGACCAAGTACTTCCCCGTGGGGAGCACCAGTCTTATTTGTGAAGAAGAAGGACGGATCCATGAGATTGTGCATCGACTATCGACAGTTGAATCATCTCACTATCAAGAACAAGTATCCACTGCCGAGAATCGATGAGTTATTTGATCAGATTTCAGGATCCAAATATTTTTCCAAGATTGATCTCAGGTCGGGATATCATCAATTAAGAATCAAGGATGATGACATTCATAAGACTGCATTCAGAAGCAGGTATGGCCATTACGAATTTGTTGTTATGCCTTTTGGACTAACAAATGCCCCTGCTGCCTTTATGCAGTTAATGAATAGCATATTCAGGCCTTATCTAGATCAATTTGTGGTGATTTTCATTGATGATATATTGATATATTCCAAAACTAAGGAAGAACATGAGAGCATTTAAGGATCGCATTGCAAGTATTGAGGGAAAATCAATTATATGCAAAGCTCAGCAAATGTGAATTCTGGCTTGAAGAAGTGACTTTCCTCGGACATGTGATATCCAAGGATGGTCTATCTGTTGATCCATCAAAGGTTGAAGCTGTTAGAAACTGGGGAAGACCAACCAATGCTAGCGAGATCAGAAGTTTCTTAGGTCTTGCAGGCTATTATCGGCGATTCATCAAAGATTTCTCTAAGATCGCCGTACCACTTACAAGATTAACTCGTAAGGAGATCCGATATGAATGGAGTGAGGAATGTGAAAGAAGTTTCCAAACTCTCAAGGATCATCTCACTACAGCTCCGGTGTTAGCTCTACCAATAGAAGGAGAGAAATTCGAGGTCTACACAGATGCTTCTGGCATTGGCCTCGGATGTGTCCTAATGCAACAAGGAAAGGTCATAGCATACTCTTCACGTCAACTGAAGAAGCATGAGGAGAATTACCCCGTCCATGACTTAGAACTGGCCGCGGTGGTATTTGCCCTAAAGATATGGAGACACTACTTATATGGAGTGCAGTTTACTGTATACTCCGATCACAAAAGTCTCAAATATCTATTTTCACAAAAGGAGCTAAACATGAGACAAAGACGCTGGCTAGAATATCTCAAGGACTTCGACTTCAATATACAATATCATCCCGGAAAGGGTAATTATGTGGCTGATGCCCTTAGTCGAAAGCCGAGAGCAATGATAGCCAATTGTATGATACAAGAATGGAAGTTGCTAGAACAATTCTCCGAGCTCAATATAAGCTTGGACAAGGAAGCCAAATTTGTCACATTATCTCATGTAAGCATACAGTCAGATTTATTATCTGAGATACAAGCACTTCAGGATGATGATCCTATATTAGTGGAAATCAAAGGCAGATTAGAAGGACAATCTGATTTTCAACTAACTTCTGATGGAAGATTATTATTCAAAGGCAGAACTTGTATACCCGACTGTCCGGAATTAAAGAAGAAGATCTTAGATGAAGCTCACAGATCAAGGTACACTATTCATCCAGGATCAACCAAAATGTATCAAGATGTAAAGAGGAACTTTTGGTGGCCTAATATGAAAAGAGAAATAGCAGACTATGTATCTCGCTGTCTCACATGCCAACAGGTCAAGGCAGAACACCAAAAGCCTGCTGGAAAACTACATCCTCTAGATATTCCTAAGTGGAAGTGGGAGGATATTGGTATGGACTTCATCATGGGTTTATCTAAATCAAAAGGAGGACATGATGGAATATGGGTTATTATTGACCGTTTAACTAAATCGGCGCATTTCTTGCCAATAAAGAGCCGATGGTCAATTGATGTACTAGCTGCACTATACATCAAGGAAATAGTCAGGATACATGGAATTCCTGTCTCAATCGTGTCTGACAGAGATCCCCGTTTTACTTCTCATTTTTGGAAGGGATTACAACATGCGTTGGGAACAAGGCTCAACTTTAGTACTGCTTTTCACCCACAAACGGATGGTCAGACCGAGAGAGCTAATCAAGTTGTTGAGGATATGCTAAGAGCTTGCATCATTGACTTTGGTGGAAGCTGGCATGAATATTTGCCACTAGTGGAATTTGCATATAATAATAGCTACCAAGCTAGTATCCAAATGGCACCTTTCGAAGCTTTATATGGAAGGAGTTGCCGATCACCCTTGTGCTGGAACGAAGTTGGAGAGAAACAACTGTTAGGTCCAGACATGGTAAGGGATACAACTGAGAAGATACAAGTAATCCAAGAAAGATTGCAAGTTGCTCAGACGAGACAAAAGGCTTATGCTGATACAAGAAGGAGAGATCTTGAATTCCAGGTTGGAGATCATGTATTTCTTAAAATATCGCCTGGACGTGGCATACGAAGATTTGGTGTTAAGGGCAAGCTTACGCCAAGATTCATCGGACCATTTGAGATACTCGAAAGAGTTGGCGAGGTTGCTTATCGCATCGCCTTGCCTCCTCAATTGTCCGAGGTGCATAATGTGTTTCACATATCTATGTTGAAGAAGTATGTGCACGATCCATCGCATATTATTGAACATGGAGATCTGGTGATCCAGAAAGATCTCACATATGAACAGAAGCCTATGAAGATCTTAGATCGAGAAATACGAGCACTAAGGAATAAGGTTATTCCCATGCTTAAGGTGCAATGGAATAAGAATTCTGAACACGAAGCAACATGGGAGACCGAGGAATCTATGAAGAAACGATTTTCGAGTTGTTCTAAGAGGTATATACTCTACACTCTCCGCGTGTATACATAGTATGCAATTGAATTTGGGGACCAAATTCTTTTAAGTGGGGGAGGGTGTAGCAACCCTGATAAAATATTAATAATAATAAAGATTTTAAAATAAATCAAATAAATAGATAAATAAAACAAAATAAAATAACGCCTCGGATAAAGGCGCTATTCAAATTAGAAACGCCTCTGGATAAGGCGTTATTCAAGAAGTGACGCCCTGACCAAACGGCGTCAAATTCTAAACGCCAAAAACGGTAAGGCAAGAAACGCCCCTATCTTGGGCGTGTTTTAAAACAAGGAACGCCCTTACACAAGGCGCTTCTTAAGAAACGACCTGAACCAGGTCGTCAATTCAAGAATCGACGCCCTGACCAAAGTCGTTAATTCCATTCGAGTTCCGTTCGACACGGGAGCTTATCCAGGGAAAGATTAACCTAATCCAGTAAGTGTCTACTAGGGTAAGGACTCTATTAGAGATATATTACCCTCACACAATCACTAACTCTAATAGGACACCCAAAATCCTATAAATACCTTTGATTACCAAACCCTAAATCCATTTGATCGATCGTCTGCTGCGGTGAGTAAAAGAACTGAACGTTCTTTTCTTTCTATCATATGAAGAGTTACTGACTCTTCATCTCTTTCTCTTCTTACAGATCGAAGAGAGCACCTGCGTACGTGAAGAACAAAGGTAATGTTCTTCTTTTACCTTCAGCCAAAGTATGATGAAGTGAGGATTGATACATCTTCATGTTTCTCTGTAGGAAGCTCTGTCGAAGAACAAGGGTTCCTCAAAACGAACGATTCTTCCTGCTGCTGCTGTGGTTATATAGTTGCAGTAGAAAGGGTTCTCCTCAAATACTTCACAAGTCTTCTTCTAAATCAACTGTAAAGGTAGGTTTTCTCAAGTTAATGTAGCCCAAATGAAATTAATGCAAGATATATATATATATAAGCATGTCATGCATACGGTTTATATATGGTTTCGTTGTGTTTTTCTGAAATATTTTGAAAGAGACGCCCCTGTCAAGGGCGCTAATTTACAAGACACGACCCTGCCCAGGTCGTCAATTTCATATTTGACGCCCTATACACAGGCGTTAATTTCATGTAATGTTAATCAGCGATCTTAAGAACTGATTATCCACGAAAATCACATGTAATTAAATTGTTCATGTTTAAAAATCCATAAATATGAAATATCGAATGCATGACTCTCCCTGTGAAATTCTTCCTGTCACGACTATATAAATACCATCCTGTACATTGATTATTGTGAAACTTCTGGCTGTTCGTGTCAATTACTGCAATTTCTTGAATTCACGACTTCGACAAGGTCGTTTTCCATTTGTTAACGCCCCATCACAGGGCGTGAATTGTAAAAGTAACGCCCCTTCGTTGGGCGCGTTTATGTTAAAATCCCGAACAATATATTCTGTGAAAATAAGAATTTAATGATTAACGCCCCTGCCAAGGGCGCGTTTTTGATAATTTCTGAAAATAAATATGTTCTGTAAAATATTGTAAATAAAAAGACGCTGCTACTGTAGTCGTCTCATTGCAAAGAAACGCCCCTGTCCAGGGCGCGTTTTAGATAAATTATTGAATTATTGAAAATTCTGCAAAATGGAAATATATGTAAACGCCCTTCTGTTAGGCGTTAATTACTTGAGAAACGACTTGACCTAAGTCGTTATTTTCTGTAAAACTGATTTTATCCTGATTATGTTAACCGATGGTTTCATATTATACATATACGTATATATCGGCACTATTCTCCACTCCGTGAGTATAGTCCCACTTTTCACGTTGTTTTATCGATCACACTCAACTCTCATTGACATACAAGCTCTCCATTGGACATTCCGTTCCTTTGGACTAGCGAGTTAGTCATAGAGACCTCCGTAAGACTCCTCGTAGCCTTGGATTCCCTCAAGGCCGACTGAGCTGGTTGTACCCTAAAAACCCATTACACCACTGATGCCATGTCACTCTAAAGAAACATGGTATACCGGCCCTTATGATTATACACAGAGTGTATCATAAGAAATTCTTAATGGGATGATGATATCATGCCATATCATGTCATTCTTGTAAACCTCAATTCTATGATAAGAATGAGGGTATCTTACCTTTGATATACTGTTCATGTGGACCTCAATTCTATATAAAGAATGTCCACCTTGATTTGTCATGGTACCCAAGTTAAGGGAACCATATTCTACCTAGTTTTATCGTTAATCGTGATTATACCGTTATTATCGCCAATCTATGTCCTTTGTCATATTTTGGACTCTATTCTATCAAAGTTGTCATACGTGTCTACAAGCTTGATTATTGAAATTCTATGTTGGCTATAAACAAGAGTGGATGTCAAAACACATGATAAATGCCTGCGCATATAGGGCCCGATCTGGTCCTGGGAGGAGCACCCGAAAGTACTTGTGCCCATGGGAGTTAAAATGATAAGGTATCTGGCATTATACCGAGTACTTGACTTGCTAGATTGGACATTCCACACACATCTTGTACTTGAATCGTACTTGACTTGACATGAAATGCGTGGCCCGAAAAAGGGTAATTTACTTGCTTGATACATGATAGCCAAAGTTCTTGACATGACTTGTTAAACGTACTTGCTTGAATATCTTGAATAAACTTGTTATCTTGTTGAAAGTTCATGATTAAGTTCATCTTATTTCCTTGATATTACATTCTCTCTATCTTGTCGTTTCATGCGAGCATGCATAGCTTTATTGCATTCATGAAAGATGTAATTACTTAAACCCCTTGCTAGTACTTGAGATATAATTTCCTACTGAGCGTTCGCTCATTCCGTTTGTCCCTTTTTACTTTTCAGGTAAGTCCGACGACGATGGAAGTCAATCGGATGGGAATGGTCAAGAGTGAAAGTGATAGAGCTGCTCAAGTGTCATCTAGTCTTTTCTATAGTTTTCTTGAGTCAACTATGTATCTTTTCCTTTTATTTAACAGAGTATTGGATTTGTAATAGCCTATTAATAATAAAGGATTGGGTTATCTTGCTATTTTGCGCATCTCTGTCTTTGTGTCGAATACACGACCACTCTGATTGACATGATTGATATAAACTTGTCACGCGTCTCCGGGTATCTTCCGCGCTCGGGGCGTGACAGTTTTTGTGGTATCAGAGCCTAAGGTATTCAATTCCTAGGAAAAACCCAAGTCCAAGGATAAGTTGAACGTTTAACCAAGTGAGATTGGGTAGAACCAAGGGGTAAGAGTCAATGAGTCTTTTAATAAGATCACAGTGATATAATACTAATGTAGCTATTATAATTGTAGGATAATGGCTGCCGAACGTGCTCAATGGCGCAACATGCAGCGTACCCTCCAAGGGATGACTCAAGTGCTACAACAGGTAGCACAAGGTGGTACTCCACGAGCTGGAAGCTTACACCAAGCCTTTAAGAACATGAATCCCCCGAAGTTCATAGGATCGACCGATCCGGACGATGCCGAGCATTGGGTTCGGGAGACTGAACGTATATTCGTGTTATGCAATGCACGGATCAGGACAAAGTTCTATTAGCTACATTCCAGTTAGAGAAAGATGCTAGATGCTGGTGGGAGTCTATTGAAGCAACCATCGACCCTACTCAAGTAACATGGGAAGAATTTGTGGAATACTTCAATGCTAAATATTTCTCGGACCGAGTCCAAGAAAAGAAGGCTGCAGAATTCGCTGCATTAAAGCAACGATCTTTATCATTAGCAGATTATGAAGCTCAGTTCTCCAGGTTGTCTAGATATGCTAAGCATCTTATTAGCACGGAGAAGATGAAAGCCCGTAGATTTCTTAATGGGCTTAGGCCCCACTATATTACTCAGCTGGCGCCTATGGACATCCAAGTTTATTCTGAAATAGTGCGCCGAGCTCAATTACTTGAAGATGCCACGAAACTATCTGATAGGATCCGTGGAAAAGATAAGAAGGAGCAAGTCACAGGTTCGGGTTCTTTTAAACCCAACTTTAAGAAGAGGCCTAGTCATGAAGGTCCTTCCTCTCAAGATCAAAAATTCAAGAAGACCAAGCCCTTCTCTATCACCACTACACCTTCAAGCATAGTATGCAAGTATTGTGACAAGGCTGGTCACAAGACAGAAGAATGCTGGAGGAAATTAGGAGCTTGTCTCCATTGTGGGAGTCGCGAACATCGGATTCCCGATTGTCCATTAATGAATGACCAAGCCGGTGACGGTAAACGCCCGGTGACGAAGAATGCTCGTCTTCATGCAATCCAGGAGACCGAACAAGAAGAAGAAGGTGGATTAGTGGAAGGTACTTATGTCTTATTTGATACGGGTGCATCGCATTCCTTTATTTCTAAGAAGTTTGCCGACCCGTTACCATTAGAACTAGAATGGATAAAAATAGTTCTAACTACTCCTCTTGGAAGTGAAAATGATATTACTCATCACTACCAAAACTGTGAGGTAATGGTTCAAGATAGGAATTTACCTATAGATCTCATATGCCTCAATCTAAAGGAGTATGATGTTATACTGGGAGCGGACTGGTTATCCAAATACCAGGCAACGGTTGATTGCCGCAATAGCCGAATTGCTTTCAAAGATATTCCAGAATTAGTCTTTACTCGCCCAAAGAGTCGGAGCAAATCCCCTCTTATTTCGGCTCTTCGAGCAAGCAAGCTCGTCAGGAAAGGATGTGTATCCTTCCTTGCCTTTGTCACTGTTAAAGAAGCTAAGGAAACCAAGATAGAAGACATTCAGGTAGTGCAAGAATTTCCAGACGTATTTCCTGAAGATTTGTCGGGATTACCCCCTCAAAGAGAAGTGGCCTTCACCATTGACTTAGTCCCTGGTGCTGGTCCAGTTTCAAAGGCACCCTATAGAATGTCCCCTGCGGAACTCAAAGAATTGAAGGAGCAGTTGATGGAACTAATTCGAAAAGGGTTTATTAGACCAAGTACTTCCCGTGGGGAGCACCAGTCTTATTTGTGAAGAAGAAGGACGGATCCATGAGATTGTGCATCGACTATCGACAGTTGAATCATCTCACTATCAAGAACAAGTATCCACTGCCGAGAATCGATGAGTTATTTGATCAGATTTCAGGATCCAAATATTTTTCCAAGATTGATCTCAGGTCAGGATATCATCAATTAAGAATCAAGGATGATGACATTCATAAGACTGCATTCAGAAGCAGGTATGGCCATTACGAATTTGTTGTTATGCCTTTTGGACTAACAAATGCCCCTGCTGCCTTTATGCAGTTAATGAATAGCATATTCAGGCCTTATCTAGATCAATTTGTGGTGGTTTTCATTGATGATATATTGATATATTCCAAAACTAAGGAAGAACATGAGGAGCATTTAAGGATCGCATTGCAACTATTGAGGGAAAATCAATTATATGCAAAGCTCAGCAAATGTGAATTCTGGCTTGAAGAAGTGACTTTCCTCGGACATGTGATATCCAAGGATGGTCTATCTGTTGATCCATCAAAGGTTGAAGCTGTTAGAAACTGGGAAGACCAACCAATGCTAGCGAGATCAGAAGTTTCTTAGGTCTTGCAGGCTATTATCGGCGATTCATCAAAGATTTCTCTAAGATCGCCGTACCACTTACAAGATTAACTCGTAAGGAGATCCGATATGAATGGAGTGAGGAATGTGAAAGAAGTTTCCAAACTCTCAAGGATCATCTCACTACAGCTCCGGTGTTAGCTCTACCAATAGAAGGAGACAAATTCGAGGTCTACACAGATGCTTCTGGCATTGGCCTCGGATGTGTCCTAATGCAACAAGGAAAGGTCATAGCATACTCTTCACGTCAACTGAAGAAGCATGAGGAGAATTACCCCGTCCATGACTTAGAACTGGCCGCGGTGGTATTTGCCCTAAAGATATGGAGACACTACTTATATGGAGTGCAGTTTACTATATACTCCGATCACAAAAGTCTCAAATATCTATTTTCACAAAAGGAGCTAATCATGAGACAAAGACGCTGGCTAGAATATCTCAAGGACTTCGACTTCAATATACAATATCATCCCAGAAAGGGTAATTATGTGGCTGATGCCCTTAGTCGAAAGCCGAGAGCAATGATAGCCAATTGTATGATACAAGAATGGAAGTTGCTAGAACAATTCTCCGAGCTCAATATAAGCTTGGACAAGGAAGCCAAATTTGTCACATTATCTCATGTAAGCATACAGTCATATTTATTATCTGAGATACAAGCACTTCAGGATGATGATCCTATATTAGTGGAAATCAAAGGCAGATTAGAAGGACAATCTGATTTTCAACTAACTTCGGATGGAAGATTATTATTCAAAGGCAGAACTTGTATACCCGACTGTCCGGAATTAAAGAAGAAGATCTTAGATGAAGCTCACAGATCAAGGTACACTATTCATCTAGGATCAACCAAAATGTATCAAGATGTAAAGAGGAACTTCTGGTGGCCTAATATGAAAAGAGAAATAGCAGACTATGTATCTCGCTGTCTCACATGCCAACAGGTCAAGGCAGAACACCAAAAGCCTGCTGGAAAACTACATCCTCTAGATATTCCTAAGTGGAAGTGGGAGGATATTGGTATGAACTTCATCATGGGTTTATCTAAATCAAAAGGAGGACATGATGGAATATGGGTTATTATTGACCGTTTAACTAAATCGGCGCATTTCTTGCCAATAAAGAGCCGATGGTCAATTGATGTACTAGCTGCACTATACATCAAGGAAATAGTCAGGATACATGGAATTCCTGTCTCAATCGTGTCTGACAGAGATCCCCGTTTTACTTCTCATTTTTGGAAGGGATTACAACATGCGTTGGGAACAAGGCTCAACTTTAGTACTGCTTTTCACCCACAAACGGATGGTCAGACCGAGAGAGCTAATCAAGTTGTTGAGGATATGCTAAGAGCTTGCATCATTGACTTTGGTGGAAGCTGGCATGAATATTTGCCACTAGTGGAATTTGCATATAATAATAGCTACCAAGCTAGTATCCAAATGGCACCTTTCGAAGCTTTATATGGAAGGAGTTGCCGATCACCCTTGTGCTGGAACGAAGTTGGAGAGAAACAACTGTTAGGTCCAGACATGGTAAGGGATACAACTGAGAAGATACAAGTAATCCAAGAAAGATTGCAAGTTGCTCAGACGAGACAAAAGGCTTATGCTGATACAAGAAGGAGAGATCTTGAATTCCAGGTTGGAGATCATGTATTTCTTAAAATATCGCCTGGACGTGGCATACGAAGATTTGGTGTTAAGGGCAAGCTTACGCCAAGATTCATCGGACCATTTGAGATACTCGAAAGAGTTGGCGAGGTTGCTTATCGCATCGCCTTGCCTCCTCAATTGTCCGAGGTGCATAATGTGTTTCACATATCTATGTTGAAGAAGTATGTGCACGATCCATCGCATATTATTGAACATGAAGATCTGGTGATCCAGAAAGATCTCACATATGAACAGAAGCCTATGAAGATCTTAGATCGAGAAATACGAGCACTAAGGAATAAGGTTATTCCCATGCTTAAGGTGCAATGGAATAAGAATTCTGAACACGAAGCAACATGGGAGACCGAGGAATCTATGAAGAAACGATTTTTCGAGTTGTTCTAAGAGGTATATACTCTACACTCTCCGCGTGTATACATAGTATGCAATTGAATTTGGGGACCAAATTCTTTTAAGTGGGGGAGGGTGTAGCAACCCTGATAAAATATTAATAATAATAAAGATTTTAAAATAAATCAAATAAATAGATAAATAAAACAAAATAAAATAACGCCTCGGATAAAGGCGCTATTCAAATTAGAAACGCCTCTGGATAAGGCGTTATTCAAGAAGTGACGCCCTAACCAAACGGCGTCAAATTCTAAACGCCAAAAACGGTAAGGCCAAGAAACGCCCCTATCTTGGGCGTGTTTTAAAACAAGGAACGCCCTTACACAAGGCGCTTCTTAAGAAACGACCTGAACCAGGTCGTCAATTTAAGAATCGACGCCCTGACCAAAGTCGTTAATTCCATTCGAGTTCCGTTCGACACGGGAGCTTATCCAGGGAAAGATTAACCTAATCCAGTAAGTGTCTATTAGGGTAAGGACTCTATTAGGGATATATTACCCTCACACAATCACTAACTCTAATAGGACACCCAAAATCCTATAAATATCTTTGATTACCAAACCCTAAATCCATTTGATCGATCGTCTGCTGTGGTGAGTAAAAGAACTGAACGTTCTTTTCTTTCTATCATATGAAGAGTTACTGACTCTTCATCTCTTTCTCTTCTTACAGATCGAAGAGAGCACCTGCGTACGTGAAGAACAAAGGTAATGTTCTTCTTTTACCTTCAGCCAAAGTATGATGAAGTGAGGATTGATACATCTTCATGTTTCTCTGTAGGAAGCTCTGTCGAAGAACAAGGGTTCTTCAAAATGAACGATTCTTCCTGCTGCTGCTGCGGTTATATAGTTGCAGTAGAAAGGGTTCTCCTCAAATACTTCACAAGTCTTCTTCTAAATCAACTGTAAAGGTAGGTTTTCTCAAGTTAATGTAGCCCAAATGAAATTAATGCAAGATATATATATATAAGCATGTCATGCATACGGTTTATATATGGTTTCGTTGTGTTTTTCTGAAATATTTTGAAAGAGACGCCCCTGTCAAGGGCGCTAATTTACAAGACACGACCCTGCCCAGGTCGTCAATTTCATATTTGACGCCCTATACACAGGCGTTAATTTCATGTAATGTTAATCAGCGATCTTAAGAACTGATTATCCAAGAAAATCACATGTAATTAAATTGTTCATGTTTAAAAATCCATAAATATGAAATATCGAATGCATGACTCTCCCTGTGAAATTCTTCCTGTCACGACTATATAAATACCATCCTATACATTGATTATTGTGAAACTTCTGGCTGTTCGTGTCAATTACTGCAATTTCTTGAATTCACGACTTCGACAAGGTCGTTTTCCATTTCTTAACGCCCCATCACAGGGCGTGAATTGTAAAAGTAACGCCCCTTCGTTGGGCGCGTTTATGTTAAAATCCCGAACAATATATTCTGTGAAAATAAGAATTTAATGATTAACGCCCCTGCCAAGGGCGCGTTTTTGATAATTTCTGAAAATAAATATGTTCTGTAAAATATTGTAAATAAAAAGACGCGCTACTGTAGTCATCTCATTGCAAAGAAACGCCCCTGTCCAGGGTGCTTTTTAGATAAATTATTAAAATATTGAAAATTCTGCAAAATGGAAACATGTGTAAACGCCCTTCTGTTAGGCGTTATTTACTTGAGAAACGACTTGACGTAAGTCGTTATTTTCTGAAAAAATGATTTTATCCTGATTCTGTTAAACGATGGTTTCATATTATATAATAGTATATATCGGCACTATTCTCCACTCCGTGAGTATAGACCCACTTTTCACGTTGTTTTATCGATCACACTCAACTCTCATTGACATACAAGCTCTCCATTGGACATTCCGTTCCTTTGGACTAGCGAGTTAGTCATAGAGACCTCCGTAAGACTCCTCGTAGCCTTGGATTCCCTCAAGGCCGACTGAGCTGGTTGTACCCTAAAAACCCATTACACCACTGATGCCATGTCACTCTAAAGAAACATGGTATACCGGCCCTTATGATTATACACAGAGTGTATCATAAGAAATTCTTAATGGGATGATGATATCATGCCATATCATGTCATTCTTGTAAACCTCAATTCTATGATAAGAATGAGGGTATCTTACCTTTGATATACTGTTCATGTGGACCTCAATTCTATATAAAGAATGTCCACCTTGATTTGTCATGGTACCCAAGTTAAGGGAACCATATTCTACCTAGTTTTATCGTTAATCGTGATTATACCGTTATTATCGCCAATCTATGTCCTTTGTCATATTTTGGACTCTATTCTATCAAAGTTGTCACACGTGTCTACAAGCTTGATTATTGAAATTCTATGTTGATTATAAACAAGAGTGGATGTCAAAACACATGATAAATGCCTGCGCATATAGGGCCCGATCTGGTCCTGGGAGGAGCACCCGAAAGTACTTGTGCCCATGAGAGTTAAAATGATAAGGTATCGGGCATTATACCGAGTACTTGACTTGCTAGATTGGACATTCCACACACATCTTGTACTTGAATCGTACTTGACTTGACATGAAATACGTGGCCCGAAAAAGGGTAATTTACTTGCTTGATACATGATAGCCAAAGTTCTTGACATGACTTGTTAAACGTACTTGCTTGAATATCTTGAATAAACTTGTTATCTTGTTGAAAGTTCATGATTAAGTTCATCTTATTTCCTTGATATTACATTCTCTCTATCTTGTCGTTTCATGCGAGCATGCATAGCTGTATTGCATTCATGAAAGATGTAATTACTTAAACCCCTTGCTAGTACTTGAGATATAATTTCCTACTGAGCGTTCGCTCATTCCGTTTGTCCCTTTTTACTTTTCAGGTAAGTCCGACGACGATGGAAGTCAATCGGATGGGAATGGTCAAGAGTGAAAGTGATAGAGCTGCTCAAGTGTCATCTAGTCTTTTCTATAGTTTTTCTTGAGTCAAATATGTATTCTTTTCCTTTTTTATTAAACAGAGTATTGGATTTGTAATAGTCCATTATGAAATAAAGGATTGGGTTATCTTGCTATTTTGCGCATCTCTATCTTTGTGTCGAATACACGACCACTCTGATTGACATGATTGATATAAACTTGTCACGCGTCTCCGGGTATCTTCCGCGCTCGGGGCGTGACATCCGGCACAGTGCCGGGTCCACCACTCGTCGTGCTCGCCCGGGCGCGGGAGGGGCCGAGCTCTTCTTCGGCCCGCCGCGCGTGGGCACGGTGGGCCAATCTCCGCATCCCGTCGGCACCCCCGCGCGGGGCGGGGGGTCGGGGAGCGACGCGGGGCGTGACGCCCAGGCAGGCGTGCCCTCGGCCTAGTGGCCTCGGGCGTAACTTGCGTTCAAAGATTCGATGGTTCGCGGGATTCTGCAATGCACACCACGTATCGCATTTCGCTACATTCTTCATCGATGCGAGAGCCTAGATATCCGTTGCCGGGAGTCATTAGGACTTCCTTTGTTCCGTGGTCACCAGCGCCTCCGCGTGGCGTGCACGCGAGCGTCGTTCACGTCCGTGTTCCTTGGCGCGTGCCGCGCCGGGGGGTTCGTTGGGACCGTCCGCGGCCGAGGGGGACGGAGGGGCGTCGGACCGGTCTGATGGACCAGACCGGGCCGCAATCGCCCCGCGGCCCCTCCGATAGACGGACGGCGAGAGAGGTCGGGGTCAACCGTTCGCTGGGTGTGTCGGGACTTGGAGGATACGACAATGATCCTTCCGCAGGTTCACCTACGGAAACCTTGTTACGACTTCTCCTTCCTCTAAATGATAAGGTTCATTGGACTTCTCGCGACGTCGCGGGCGGTGAACCACCTGCATCGCCGCGATCCGAGCACTTCACCGGACCATTCAATCGGTAGGAGCGACGGGCGGTGTGTACAAAGGGCAGGGACGTAGTCAACACGAGTTGATGACTCGCGCTTACTAGGAATTCCTCGTTGAAGATCAATAATTGCAATGATCTATCCCCATCACGATGAAATTTGAAAAAAAAAATTTCACGATGAAATTTTAAAGATTTTTTTTTAACTAAAGTTGATACATGCGAGGAGAGACTGGAGCGGGGACCCCGGCTTTCCTGCACGAGAATTTTATATAAAAAGGGAAAGAAGGGGGGGAGTACAAGGGACAAGCACGGTCCCCAGGGGGAGGGACCGAAGGATTGGCTCAACGAGCCAAAAACACCAAGGGACAAGGCCCAAAAAGCCCAAGGGGGGCGAACCGAACAACAACCCAAAAAGGACCCGCAAGAAGCCCAAGACACCATGGAGACAAGGCCCAGCAAACCCAAGAGGTCAAACCGAACAACAACCCCCAAAAAGACCCTCGACACAACAGCACACATCGATGATGGCACCCAAGGAAGAACGCATGAGGAGCAAGGAGAACCAATAGCTGAGTCCGACGGCCGGTGGAGGGACCGCGCTCCCAGCAAAACTAGCCGTAACGAAGGTTGCCGGAAGAGCGTTGTCGGGCACGCATCCGGCGTTTCCAGGTAGGAAGGCCGTCGCCGGGGGCAATAAGAACTGGGACGACAACCGCACCTGGAGGAGGGGTCCACGGGGGCTTCGCATCAGATTCTGAGTCATAGTCCGACGAGGAGGCATCCTGAGGTGGCGGAGGAGCGTGGGAGTGCCTTAGAGTAGGCAGGGCAGGCGCAGGCGAGCTGGAAGTAGCGCTAGAGGAACCACCTTGAGCAGAGCTGGCGCATGGTAAGCCGAGGGAGCCAACCGCAGGAGGGGCGAGAGCTGCACCACTAACTGGAATCTCCAGAGTGGCTATCGCGGCGGTGACGCAGCCAACAGCAACAGGAATAGTAGCAGGCGGTGGGCTGCCCTTGTCGCGGGGATCCGCTCGGAGAGCAAGAATGACCTGTTGGCGTGCGAGGGGTGTCGAGGCACAAGGTTCGGCAGCCGGCCCACAACCGGAGGGGATAGAAGGAGCAGCGCACGAAGAGGAGCCGACGGGAGAGGGGGCAGCAGCGTCGACAGGCGTAGGGGCGGCGTCACGGACTTGAGGCATGGTAGAAGCGAGCACCTCGAACGGCCTACCAAGCGCAGGGCCACCCGAGGCATGCACAGCCACCTTGTTGGACGCAGCGGTAGGACGGAGCCCAGCAAGCCCACATACAGTTGCAGGCCCCAGGGCACCAGGTAAATCCAAGGGAACAGAGGTAGCGACCAGAGAAGGGGCAGGCCCCTCGATGAGAGCAGGATCAGGCGTTACAGCACGCGGAGTCACCACCATAGCCGGGGCATCCACACCGCCAGCCAAATGGGCCAAGCCCACAGAAGGGGGGGCAAACGGGTGGCCAGGGGAGCCCACACCCGAGGCGGCAGCCGGTGGGGAGAGGGAGCAGCAAGGCGGAGGGCCAGAGCTAGAGGGCACATGGCCCGCAGCCATGGTCGAGGGGCCCACAGGATGCGGCAGGATAACAGGCAGTGGGCAAACAGTAGCCGAACCAATAGCGCCAGGGGAGAAGGCAACCGGAGCGGGCAGACAGGCAGGTGCCGAAGAAGCCGCAACTGCCGCTGAAGACGTAGGCTGGGGGGGAGAGTCCCAGCCACGGACGCTGGGCAGTGGTGGCGAGTAGGAGTGGGAGCAGCTAAAGACGTTGGCCCAGTCATCGACAAAGGTTTCTGACAGATGGGAAGGACCGGCCGCCAAGCTTTAGCCGGAGCCGGCGGAGGCGCAGGCGCAGCACCAACCAAGGAAGAAGACAAGGCAGCAGGGCCAGGACAAGCAGGCACCACAGGGGGTAGAGACTTGGTTTTGCACTTGTCCACAGAGTGCCCAAGGTGGAAGCAGGCATGGCAGAAAGATGGGGGGTCAGGGTAGACGATAGGCTGCCAAGAACCCCCACCACCATAGCCAACCCACACACGACCGGGGAGGGACTTGGAGACGTCCATTTGGACGCACACTCTGGCAGCATGGGCTTGGAGCAGAGAGGAGGTGTTCTGATCGATCTTGAGCACCGGTCCAATGCTTCCGACGATAGAGCGCAGCATCAACTCGTTGAAGAAGTTGGCAGGAAGGCCAGGGAGTTCCAGCCAGACGGGAACTATGGGAGAATCGAACCGGGGGCAGAAGTCCAAGGACCACTTGGAGAACCTGAAAAGCTTGCCGTGGACATAAAGGGTGCCCTTGAGAAGGACCTGGAGGTAATCCTTAGAGTTCTGGAATTTGATGAGGAGATGCCGTCCATCAAGAGCGCTGAGGAGAAAGTCCTCCGAGAAGGCGAACCGTTGCTGCAGGTGAGCGCGAATGTCTTGAAATGGCGGCCGACCTTGTGGAGTTTTAGCAATGATAGCGAACA
>CM040129.1:22822168-22829668 GCA_022559845.1 Amorphophallus konjac
CTGGACATAAAACTGCCCCTGCAGAGGGCCAAAATCTGCCTAACCTCAACTTGCTACAGTACCGTGTAGGCCGCCTGGGCGTGGCTGGCCAGCTGCCTGGGCAACAACTGGGCAGCGACAGGGCCATGGCTGGGCCGTGCTAGGCACATGGGCAGCGGCTGGGACGTGGATGCGACGTGCTAGGCGGCGGGCTGGGGCGTGCAGGCCGTGCGGCGGCTAGGCCGGCCGTGCATGGCTGGGCGTGCAGGCCGTGCAGCTGCTGGGCCGTGCAGGCCGTGCAGCGGCTGGGGCGTGCAGGCGGCTGGGCCGGCCGTGTAGACCGTGCAGCGGCTGGGCCGCGCAGGCCGTGCAGCGGCTGGGCCGGCCGTGCAGGCAGTGCAGCGGCCGGGCTGTGCAGCGGCCGGGCCGTGCAGGCCGTGCAGCGGCTGGGCCGGCCATGCAACGGCTGGGCCGTGCGGCGGCTGGGCCGTGCAGCGTCTAGGCCGTGCAGCGGCAGGGCCGTGCAGCGTGCAGGCCGTGCAGCGACCGGGCCGTGCAGCGGCTGGGCCGACCGTGCAGGCCGTGCAGCGGCTGGGCCGTGTAGCGGCTGGGCCGTGTAGCGGCTGGGCCGGCCATGCAGGCCGTGCAGCGGCCGGGCCATGCAGGCCGTGCCGCGGCTGGGCCGGCCGTCCAGCGACTGGGCCGTGCAGCGTCTAGGGCGCGCAGGCCGTGCAGCGTCTGGGCCGCGCAGGCTGCGCAGGCAGTGCAGCGGTCGTGATGTGGCACAGCCCAAAGACCACTAAACATGATGAGATGACCCTAGGACTTAGACCCGCAAGCATACAAGCGCTCAATGATTCTCACAATGACGATTTTTGCTCACCCGATTCACACGTTCACCCGGTGGGTCCGGGAGATAATGATGAGGGTCCGGGGCGGGACCCAATTGTTCTAATGGACTTAAAATGCTAGGGCTGACCCCAAATGAGTCTAGGATACCCAACTTTGTGAGCGGCTGGCCCGCAAGGCGGGGGCTTGGTGGCACTCACTCACGGTCCGCGGTGGACACTAACAAACTAGCATGCAAGTTCGAGCCCTCTTCTCACCGCCGACGAGCAATCAAAGCAATACTAAACTAGCAGGAATAAGGCTACTAAGGATAGTATCAGAAGCTCACCTGATCGGTGTGAAGACACCGATCCCGATCGGAGACGAGGGCGCGCCGGGAGGCGAGGGTATGCACCCGATCGCCGCGGCGATGTAGCTTGACCTGAAATTGTAAACGGTACAGCACTACTCCTCACGCAGGAGGGGTGATCTTGGGGTGGGGGTTATGCTTAATACATTCAAAACTACCTCCACGCAGGGAGGGGCCTTCAGCCGGCCAAGCGGGGTGGGGAGAGATGCAAAGGAAACCGAGTTTCCGAGCTTCGCCGATTCTGCCTAGCTTCTGTAATTCTGGACAGGGAGTTGATGTTGATGCAGCCAATAAATCCACCGAGCTCAGAATCTGATGAGACTTGCGCCAAAAGATTGCTAACCGGAGAGGGGTGCAGCCTAAATTTTTGGATGACGTTCTGATCTGGGGGCTGACTGCTCCGGTGACTGGAAGATAGATGCAGATCTGGTCTCTGGCCGAGCTCAGTCTGAAACAGCAGGTTGCAGAAGTGGCCACGGTCGCTCCTGAGCTCCAAATCTGACTCTGCTGGACTCGTTGGAATCGTGGATGAGTCTACTTTGCAGCAAAACAAACGGGGAAGTCTTCTGATGTCGGAGATGAGCTGGGTGTCCAGAGAAGTGGACGGTGGTCGGCGCAGACTGTGAGGAGGCAGACCGGCATGGTTGTGGTAGAAAATTGATATATCTGGTTGTCTGATGCCGAACGGAGTTCCGCCTTCTGTTCCTGGACGCTGACAGGGGGAGGAAGATCTTTGTAGAAGACCCTGAAGGCGGATTCCTTCAAGGTTCGTCGTGGGAGAGTCTTCTCTGCCGCTCTGGCTCCTGGTCTGAGAGGTTCTGCGCAGTCGAGGAAGAACAGCCTTCACGGACGGCCACGAACTCGGAATGGAGTGATTCCACCTCGCCTACAAAGAGCACAGGGAGGTCTTTCCAGAAAGTTAGGCCACGCCACCAGCAGAATCAGGATGCAGTCGTGGACGTCGCTGCAACAGAGTGCTAATCTATAGGTCGGCCTGCACACAAAGTTGGAGTGGAGAAGAGAGGAGGGGGAGAACTTGGCTTGAGGGGAGAGGAGGGGTGCGACCTAGGGAGCAAGGAGGGAAGGGGAGATTCGAATTTGGGCTTTGGAATGAGTTAATTCAGCCTTGGGAAGGTGGAGATATGCTTAGGGAAGTGAAAGGGGTAGGTGGTGGTTGGAGGGTGGGGTTTTGAGTGGTGGAACTTCCTTGGGACTAGGTGAGGATTAAAGAGGGGTTGTGGGAAGTTGTGGGGAGTTAATGGAGGTAGGTAGGGGTTGGAAGTGGTTGAGAGGGGGAGGAGAGAGAGTGAATTTCAAAATTTAGAGAGAGGAGGAGAGATAATGGAGAGATAATGAGAGAGAGAGAGATATTGAGAGAGTTTGAAAGGGTTTTCTTCAATATTCATCAAAAGTTGAATACAAGAGGAGAGATGGGGCCTATATATAGGCAACCATTCTTTACATGACCAAAATACCCTTGACAATAAGATAAAAGACCGAGCATATCCTAGACTCAATCCTATGGGCCCATAACTAAAGTAATAAGGCCCAATTAAACATAACAAGGGAAATGGACTAAAACCATATGACTCAATAAAGGAAAATACATAAGATAGGACTCAATAAAAAAGAAAATACATAAAATGAAACTTGGGAAATGAAGATAACAAGTGTAGACCATGATCAATCCATATCAAGAGTGTGCAGGCGATCAAAGCTAGAGGGGTGTCGGGAGATGCCCTCATCAAATCCCCCGGGGTGGGGAGAGCTCGACCCTGTCGAGTATGGGTCTGCCTGGCTGTCGTACTGCTCCATCATGTCGGGATCCAAGCATATCAAATCCTCCCGACTCACCCATGTATCCTCGATCGGGGGACGGCTCTTCCACCTAACCAGATAGCGCTGATACACCCTGTGCCTCGTAATGATACTCTGCTCATCCAGTATTGCCTCTACCTGCTCTCGTCGGTCTCTCAAGCTAGAAAGTGGAGTCCCTCCGGGAGTGTCTCTCATAAGGGGGGGTAAAGGCTCAAGCTCCTCACTGGGTTCCACCGCGGGGCCTTTGTGGGGTACCAGGTCCGCCACACTAAAGGTAGGGTGCACCCCATAGCTTTCTGGTAGGTCAAGCTCATAAGCATTGCTGCCAAGTCATCGTAGAACTCGAAAGGGTCCCGAACCCCGTGCCCTCAACTTGGAGGCAGGTCCCGGAAGGAGCTGCTCCGTCCTCACCATCACCGAGTCTCCCACTTGGAACTCGTAGTGGCGTCGATGAGCATCTGCCCGCCTTTTGTAAGTCTCATTGATCCTTCCTATATGCTTGCGAGAATGCGTATGCCAAGGTGGACCTGGGCAGCCAAATGTAGACCGATCACACTTTGATGCTATGAAGACTGTGGTAGTCTTAGGAGGGCCGGGACATCCATAGATGAACCTTTTATGCATGGGTGTGATAAATGTCGGGGGACCCGGACATCCATGTATGCTCCTATCATGCTTAAGACTCATGATGAATGAAGGTGGGCCAATACATCCGAATATGGTCCACTTATGCTGCCTACTTGACATGTGGGTGATGTGGATGAATGTACCCGACTTATGAATCATGTCAAATGGTGTGGTAGGCCTGGACACATGCATGTTTATCCCAAAGGTGACTTCCTTGTGCATAGATGTGGGATGACTTTTGAACGTCCACGTGAATGGGTCGAAGGGATCTACGAACGTGGTTATGGGGTGGGGCACTTCATCAATCCCAAGGTGTTTGTTGCCTAAGGTCAAGGCTCTCATGTTGTAACCCGATTCTAGGAAGGGAGGAGTTTGGGTCGACATGGGCGATGTGGGTAAGGTGAGGTGGGTGGTGAATAGGGAAAGTGGGTCACATGGAGATTTAGGCTCCCATAGAAAAGGGTCAAAGGGATTATGGTAAGGGTCACCTAGGTAGGGGTACTCCATGTTCTTAAGGTCCTCAAATGGAGAATCATCTCTCTCTAAGATAATTGGGCCAAGGTTGCTAATGGGTTGGCCAATCAAAGTACTTGGGATCTCAATGGTTGGGGAGTAGACTAGGATGGGTTCCTCCTCCATGGGAAGAAGGAGTATGATCTCACTTGTAAATTGGCCATTGGTGTAGATGGAAGTGATGGAGCCAATGGTGGGGTAAGCTAGGCTAATGGTGCTAGACTCTGATGGCCTCATGGCTAGCATATCGGTCAAGTGGACTTGCCAATGTAGGTAGGCCACTAAGTCTCCCAAATCTTCTACACAATAGGAGGTTTGATAAGTGACATGAGGCTGAGTGGGAATGAGTTGGGATTGATATCCCATGAGTAGGTGGCTTGGTTGTAAACTAGGAATGGTGAGGCCTCGCTTGAGCCATAGGAATATGGACTTATCTATGGTGATGGTGTCATGGGGAAGGGTGTATAGCTCTTGAGGAACTAGGTTAGGAGGGGTGGGTGAGTTGTATGGCCCTTGGATTTCCTTGATTTTGGGAGGTGGATCCGAATTGGTATCCCTCTCCACTTGGGTAGGTGTGTGGGTTGCAACTCCTAAGGACAATGGGGTAGGAAGGTCTATGGTGGGTGGGTTGGTGTTAGTCGAGGCATGGCGCACTCGAGGAGGTGAGCAAGGTCGGACATGGGTTGGACTTGGGAGTGGAAGTAGTGGAGGCCTAATTTGGGGTAAGATTGGTGTAGGAAGCGGGAGGTGGGTTGGGTGAGGGGTTTTGGGTTTTGGGGTGGTGGCCATTATGAGCCTTGGTGGAGGGGTGGACATGGTGTCCACATGGTTTTTAATGGTGAGGGTTGGATGAGTGGTGGTCACCATGGAGGGAATTCGGTTGGTTAGGGGTCTCTTGCCCTTGGGATCACTTGGGGTGGAAGTGGGGGCTAAAGGGGCTTGACTAGTGTAGGTTAGGGAAGGGGGTTTTGGTTGGGATGTGGGGGACCTCATGGGGTTAGGTGGGGAGGTGGAGGTCTTAGGTACTTGGGTTTTAGTGATAAGGGTTTGGACGGGTGGGGTGGGAGGAGTGGGAGTGCTCCTTGGGTTTTGGTGATCCGAGTGGGAAGGGGACACATACCTAGCCCTTAGTTGATCCTTCATGTCCTCCCATGTGGTGAGGGGAGCTTCCCGTCTAATTATCCTTAAGCCCTCAAGTTTACACCAATGAGTTTGAGCCCTTTTGGTTAGTTGCATTTTGGCAACCCATGCTTTTTCATCCTTGGAAATATGATACCAATTGAAGTATTGGTCCATTGTAGCTTCCCAATCTAAATATTTGCTAGGAGAGGTCCCATCAAAGGTGGGAAGTGGGAAAGGGGCCATCCTATCGTCCGTCCTTGGGGCGGGCCTATTTTTTCCAAGTTGGTCGAGTCGGCCCGATATGTTATCAAGCCGCTCATTGGCATAGGTCAAGGCTTTCATGAAGTAGTTGATATGGCCCGGGAAGTTATGGGTGTTAGTGGTAGGCATCTTTTGGTGACTTGGACTTATGGAGTGGGCCGATTGGTAAGGTCGATATGAGGTGGCCATATTAGGGGACAAGAGTGATGCATTTGAAGACTCTAAATGCTTAGACATGCCCTAGGACCAACTTGATAGAGACAAGTTGTGAACTTGCTCTGATACCACTTGATGTGGCACAGCCCAAAGACCACTAAACATGATGAGATGACCCTAGGACTTAGACCCGCAAGCATACAAGCGCTCAATGATTCTCACAATGACGATTTTTGCTCACCCGATTCACACGTTCACCCGGTGGGTCCGGGAGATAATGATGAGGGTCCGGGGCGGGACCCAATTGTTCTAATGGACTTAAAATGCTAGGGCTGACCCCAAATGAGTCTAGGATACCCAACTTTGTGAGCGGCTGGCCCGCAAGGCGGGGGCTTGGTGGCACTCACTCACGGTCCGCGGTGGACACTAACAAACTAGCATGCAAGTTCGAGCCCTCTTCTCACCGCCGACGAGCAATCAAAGCAATACTAAACTAGCAGGAATAAGGCTACTAAGGATAGTATCAGAAGCTCACCTGATCGGTGTGAAGACACCGATCCCGATCGGAGACGAGGGCGCGCCGGGAGGCGAGGGTATGCACCCGATCGCCGCGGCGATGTAGCTTGACCTGAAATTGTAAACGGTACAGCACTACTCCTCACGCAGGAGGGGTGATCTTGGGGTGGGGGTTATGCTTAATACATTCAAAACTACCTCCACGCAGGGAGGGGCCTTCAGCCGGCCAAGCGG
The DNA here is from genome assembly GCA_022559845.1 of Amorphophallus konjac. Taxonomy (NCBI): domain Eukaryota; kingdom Viridiplantae; phylum Streptophyta; class Magnoliopsida; order Alismatales; family Araceae; genus Amorphophallus; species Amorphophallus konjac. The sequence continues at coordinate 22,828,593 of CM040129.1, forward strand.
GGTGGGGAGAGATGCAAAGGAAACCGAGTTTCCGAGCTTCGCCGATTCTGCCTAGCTTCTGTAATTCTGGACAGGGAGTTGATGTTGATGCAGCCAATAAATCCACCGAGCTCAGAATCTGATGAGACTTGCGCCAAAAGATTGCTAACCGGAGAGGGGTGCAGCCTAAATTTTTGGACGACGTTCTGATCTGGGGGCTGACTGCTCCGGTGACTGGAAGATAGATGCAGATCTGGTCTCTGGCCGAGCTCAGTCTGAAACAGCAGGTTGCAGAAGTGGCCACGGTGGCTCCTGAGCTCCAAATCTGACTCCGCTGGACTCGTTGGAATCGTGGATGAGTCTACTTTGCAGCAAAACAAACGGGGAAGTCTTCTGATGTCGGAGATGAGCTGGGTGTCCAGAGAAGTGGACGGTGGTCGGCGCAGACTGTGAGGAGGCAGACCGGCATGGTTGTGGTAGAAAATTGATATATCTGGTTGTCTGATGCCGAACGGAGTTCCGCCTTCTGTTCCTGGACGCTGACAGGGGGAGGAAGATCTTTGTAGAAGACCCTGAAGGCGGATTCCTTCAAGGTTCGTCGTGGGAGAGTCTTCTCTGCCGCTCTGGCTCCTGGTCTGAGAGGTTCTGCGCAGTCGAGGAAGAACAGCCTTCACGGACGGCCACGAACTCGGAATGGAGTGATTCCACCTCGCCTACAAAGAGCACAGGGAGGTCTTTCCAGAAAGTTAGGCCACACCACCAGCAGAATCAGGATGCAGTCGTGGACGTCGCTGCAACAGAGTGCTAATCTATAGGTCGGCCTGCACACAAAGTTGGAGTGGAGAAGAGAGGAGGGGGAGAACTTGGCTTGAGGGGAGAGGAGGGGTGCGACCTAGGGAGCAAGGAGGGAAGGGGAGATTCGAATTTGGGCTTTGGAATGAGTTAATTCAGCCTTGGGAAGGTGGAGATATGCTTAGGGAAGTGAAAGGGGTAGGTGGTGGTTGGAGGGTGGGGTTTTGAGTGGTGGAACTTCCTTGGGACTAGGTGAGGATTAAAGAGGGGTTGTGGGAAGTTGTGGGGAGTTAATGGAGGTAGGT
>CM040129.1:22842168-22852168 GCA_022559845.1 Amorphophallus konjac
TACCCTGGCGCGTCGCTTGCAAGCAACGCGTCGGGCTCAGTGCGTTACTCGCATGTGACGCACCTAGACCAGCGCGTCGCATGGCCCTCACGCTCGGGATGGAAAGGGAAGTGACGCGCCTGCCCCAGCGCGTCGCTTGTAAGTAACGCGCTGGGCCCAGTGCGTCGCTTGGCCCATCCACATGGGGGACAACAGGAAGTAACGCTCCTGCCCCAGTGCGTTACACGCATGTAACGCGCCTATCTCGGTGCGTTACATGGCCTGACCCCCAACGGTCAAAAACCAACGGTCGAAACGCATGTGACGGCCCAGGCCAGGGGCGTCACTAGCAAACGGCGGCCAGTCGCAGGACCGTTACAGCCCTCGACCCCAAAGGCCAACACCCAGGGAAGTAACGCACCCCTCTAGGGGCGTTACAAGCATGTGACGGTCACTGGAGTGACCGTCGCTTGCCCCAGAGCACGCTACGGCGGGAAAACCCCAAAAACACCAACCACGCCCCCGTACCTCCACCGGAGAGGGGGAAAACAAGGGGGAAGACCCCTGGGGACCCCTAGCATGCATCTAAGCCACCAAAACATAGAATCATGGGCTAAAACCATAGATCGGGCGGCTCACCCCAAAACATGGAAAAACCCCAAAAACACCCAAACATGCCTCTCTCGGCCTCCCCGCGGCCTACAAACCACGGAAAAGAACGGCGAAGAGCTAGGGAACGTCACCCTACCTCAATGGAGCGAATGCTCCGCCGGATCGTCCACGAATCGCGAAGAACGCTTGAAAACCCTCGTTCTTCCTTAAGCTTCCCACGCTCGCCGCACGCCCCCACGACCGCCTCGCCGCCGCCCACGTCACCGCGCCGTCGCCCCGCCGCCGTCTGCAGCCGGAGGGGAGCTCGCCGTGGCCAACCGGGAGGAAGAGAGGGAGAGGGAGGGAGACACGGTGGAGGAGGAAGGAGGAAGAAGAAGAGAGGAAGAAGAAGATGGTGGGGGGAGAGAGAAAAGAAAAAGGGTTTTATAGAAAAACCCGGAAAATCCGTAAAATTCCAAAAATTAGGAAATCACACCCCCGCGATCCTCGGAACGCACCGATCGCAACGGTACCACTCGTGTCCGTGTGAACAGCCCGGTTCACGCGCAACGAGCGTCCGAAGAGAAAAGCCGAAACACACACCGGGAATCGGAAAACACGCGCGGAAAAAGCCGCGGAACGCCTCCGGGCCTCCGAAACGACTCCGGATCGCGCCGATCCGAACACGAAAGATGTCCGAAACGAAATTTCGGACACAACGGAGCCGGACGCTCCGAAAACCAGATCCGGGACCCATGAAGAAGGATCCGAAAGGTCCGGAATATTACAGCCCTCCCCCCTTAAGGAATTTCGTCCTCGAAATTGAGAACAACCCAAGGGGAAAGAAGAGGAAGACTCACTCAAACAGGTACGGGAACTGCTGACGCATCTCGTCCTCACGTTCCCACGAAGCCTCACCACCAGAGTGTCGTTGCCACACGACCTTTACCAAGGGAATGACCTTGTTCCGCAGGCGCTGCTCTCGCCTATCCTCCACGCGGATCGGAAACTCTGGGAGAGAAAGATCTGGAGTCACCTCAGGCCAAACGGAAAACTCGAGCACATGAGAGTCATCGGGCATATACTTCCGCAACATGGAGACGTGGAACACGTCATGCACCGACGCCAACTCAGAGGGTAACTGCAACCGGTAAGCAACCTCACCGATGCGCTCCACAATCGCGAAAGGACCAATATAGCGGGGACTCAGCTTCCCACGCCGTCCAAACCGCATCACCCCCTTCATCGGAGAAACTCTCAAGAACACACGATCGCCCACGGCGAACTCGAGGGGCTGCCGCCTACGGTCAGCATAGCTCTTCTGCCGACTCTGGGCCGCCAACATGTTCTGACGAACCAGGTGCACAACATCCACACATTGCTGCACCAATTCCGGTCCCGTCAAAACACGCTCACCCACCTCAAACCAATCAAGTGGAGTCCGACAAGGACGCCCATACAATGCCTCATAAGGAGCCATGCCGATGCTCGAATGAAAGCTGTTGTTATAGGCAAACTCCACTAACGGTAGGTGATGAATCCAACTCCCCTGCCACTCCAGGCAGCAGGATCTCAGCATGTCCTCCAAAGTCTGAATGGTCCTCTCAGACTGACCATCTGACTGTGGATGATACGCCGAGCTAAATGCCAACTCCGTGCCAAGAGCTCGCTGGAAACTCCTCCAGAATCCAGAAGTGAAGCGCGGATCCCGATCCGACACGATCGAAATGGGAACCCCATGCAACGGCACGATCCGCTCCACATAAAGACGAGCCAACTTAGGCACGCTCCAGCTGACCTTGACCGGTAGCAACCGCGTCACCTTCGTCAGCCGATCCACCAGCAACCAAATACTGTCCTGCCCAGTCGGGGTTCTGGGCAACCCCACCACAAAATCCGTGGTCACATGGTCCCACTTCCAAGCAGGAACATCCAAGGGCTGGAGAGTACCGCCTGGTCGCTGATGCTCCGCCTTCACCTGCTGACAGATCAGGCACCTGGCCACAAACTCGGCCACATCTCTCTTCATGCCAGGCCACCAGAACTGCCTCCGCAAGTTCCGATACATCTTCGTCGCACCCGGGTGCACAGTGTACCTGCTCCCATGAGCCTCGCGTAACACAGCACGACGAACCTGCTCCTCCCCTGGGACGTACAGCCTGCCACGAAACCTCGCAGCACCGTCCTCGCCAAGCTCCACATCAGCCATCGCAAGAATCCGGGGCAACTCAGGGTCCGCATGCTGAGCCTCTGTCACCTGACGACGAATAGCAGGAGTGACAGTCAGACTCGCAAGCACTGCCAACCCTGGCTCCTGGGGAATCTTGAGCCTGAAAGATACTTCGGGCACCTGTTCCCAGAGCCTCCACTTCCTCAGCATCAAGGTACTGACCGCAACCTTCCTACTCAAGGCATCGGCGACGACATTCATCCTGCCCGGCTGATAAGACAGGGTGAAGTCATAGTCCTTCATGAACTCCATCCAACGCCTCTGTCTGAGGTTCAGATCTCTCTGCGAGAACACATACCTCAAACTCTGATGGTCAGTGAACACCTCGAACTTCTCACCGTACAGATAATGCCTCCAGATCTTCAGCGCGAAGATCACTGCCGCCAACTCAAGGTCATGGGTAGGGTAGTTCTCCTCATGGGGCTTTAGCTGCCGAGATGCATAAGCCACCACTCTACCATGCTGCATCAGAACAGCACCCAATCCGACGCCGGAAGCATCTGTACACACCACAAAACCTCCCGATCCAGAAGGCAAAACCAACACCGGAGCCGAGGTGAGCAATCTCTTCAGTTCCCTAAAGCTCTGCTCACACTCCTCGGACCAGACGAAAGGCACATCCTTCCGCGTGAGCCTCGTCATCGGGGTCGCAATGCGGGAAAAATCCTGGATAAACCGGCGATAATAACCCGCAAGCCCCAAGAAACTCCGGATCTCCGTCACCGACCTCGGCCTCGGCCATTGCATCACAGCCTCGACCTTGGCGGGATCCACGGAAATACCATCACCAGAAATCACGTGCCCCAGAAAGTGCACCTCGCTGAGCCAAAACTCGCACTTGCTGAGCTTCGCATACAACTGGTGATCTCGCAACGTCTGCAGCACCACACCCAAATGGTACGCATGCTCTTCAGCAGACCGCGAATAAACAAGGATGTCATCCACGAAAATGACCACGAACTGGTCCAAATACGGGTGGAACACCCTCTGCATCAAGTCCATGAAGGCTGCTGGGGCATTGGTGAGCCCAAACGGCATCACCAGAAACTCATAATGCCCGTACCTCGTACTGAACGCAGTCTTCTCCACATCGGACTCGCGAATTCTCAGCTGATAGTAACCGGACCGCAAATCAATCCGCGAGAACACTCGCGCAGACTGAAGCTGGTCGAACAAATCATCAATCCGCGGCAACGGATACTTGTTCTTAATGGTCACGTCATTCAGCTGCCGATAGTCAATGCATAGCCGCAGACTACCGTCCTTCTTCTTCACAAACAACACGGGCGCACCCCAAGGGGAAAAGCTCGGACGAATGTACCCCTTGGCCAACAGTTCCTGCAACTGCGCCCTCAACTCCCTCAACTCCGCGGGGGCCATACGGTAGGGAGCCTTCGCCAAAGGTCCCGTACCAGGTACAACCTCGATCACGAAATCGATCTCCCGCTGGGGAGGTAATCCAGGCAACTCCTCAGGAAAAACATCGGGAAACTCGCACACCACCGCAATGTCCTCGACATTCGGCTCCATCCGGTCAGACACAACCACAGACGCGAGAAAACCCTGACAACCTGAATCAAGCAATCGACGGGCTCGAATAGCAGAGATAAGAAATCGAGAAGAGGCGGAACGGATACCTTGGAAATAGAAGGTCCTCTTGCTCGGATGTTGGAAGTAGACCCTCTTCATCCCACAATCCACCACCGCTCCATGAGTCTCGAGCCAATCCATGCCTAGAATCACGTCGTAATCCCGAAGCTGCAACGCATACAACCTGCCTGGCATACTCCGCCCATCGATCCACACCGGAACCTGGTCGAAGCAATACGGAGTGACCATAAAGTCACCCGAAGGCAACTCCACAGCCAAATCACAGGACAACTGGGTCACCGGCTCCTCGACGCTCGACGCGAAATCCTCCGAAATGAACGAATGAGACGCGCCAGAATCAAATAAAACCCGAGCCGCACAACCCAAAATCTGAACGGTACCTTCCACGAGCTGCGACGCTACTGCCTCTGCCCTGGTCAAGTGCGTGATCTGGCCACGAGCTCTCTGCCTGCCTCCCACACTAGCTGACCTGGGTAGCGGCGGATACTGTCCCTGCTGCTGCTGCTGCTGGGAAACCTGCTGCTGCGGCGGCCTCTGAGGACAGTCGCGCGCCATATGCCCTGGCTGGTCACACCGAAAACAGATGATCGGCGCCGTGCACTGCCTGCCTGGGTGGGTCCCACTACACCGTGGACAAGGTCCTCGCGATCCACCCACCGATCCCTGTCGCTGCAAAGGAAACGGCTGCTGCACACTGCCCGATGAAGCCTGCCCCTGATCCTTGGACTTCTTCTTGCCGAACCCCTTCTTGAAGAACTTTTTGACCTTCGTGCCAAAGGACGCAGATCCTGTCACCGAAGCTGCCGATGCCGGTACTCCTGAACCACCCGACGCAGACTGAAAGAAACCCTGCTGCTGAGTCTCCGACTGCTGGCTGCGACCTGACACAGACTGCCCCTGGCTGATCGGTCCTCGAGTCCTCTGCATATCCATCTCCAAGGAAATCGCAACACGAGACGCCGTCTCGAGATCAGTGGCCCCATTCGCGATCAGATGGTGCCTCAGCTCCAACCTCAAGCCCTGCACAAACTGCGTCGTCCTCACCCTCTCATGCTCCATGATATGAGGTGCGTACCGACCCAGCTCGACAAATCGGGCCCTGTACTGCAACACGGACATGTCACCCTGCACCAGCTCCAGAAACTCCCGCATCCGCTGCGTAGCAACAACATCTGGACAGTACGTACGCTCGAAAGCACTGACAAAGTCATCCCACTCGATCTGCTCAAGCGGACGAAGCTGAAAGGACGTCTTCCACTCGGAAGACCACCACCTCCAAGCCGTACCCTGCAACTGGTTGTAGGCCAACACCACTCTGTCCTCGACAGCACTCTTCGCAGAACTGAACACCCGCTCCATCTCATCAAGCCAATCACGAGCCGCATCAGGGTCTGCCTGGCCGCTAAAGTAAGGTGGATGGAACTGCATGAAATCCCTCACTGCTCGGCCTGGCCCACCCCTGACTGACGAGCCCTCACCGGCCTCTCCGCCGAACTGCTGAGCCATGAGATGGTACATGCCACGGAGAAAACCCTCGGCCCCCGGAGCCCTCGCAGCATCCGCGGCCTCGGTAGCTCCCGGAACTCTGCTATGCTCCTCCTGGTCCCTCTGGACCCCCTGCTGGATCTCCTGACCTCCAGCCGACTGCCCCTGCTGAGAGCGAGAACTCCTCCTCGGCGCCATCCTCGCTCCTTAAGCACAAGACAGAAAACACAGAAACGGAAGGTCAGAATAAAACACGCGGTGCCCCATGCCAGCGTCACATGTACATCATCGTCATGGACTAGTGGACCAATACAATTACCTATGATTCTCATGTAATTCCACAACCGCGCTCTGATACCAGCTGTAACGACCCGAGAATCCGATTACCGGGAAGGCCCGATAACCCGAGACTCGCACCGCCACCCACGAGCCCGAAGACTCGGAAGGGTTAAAAGGATGGTGTGGAAACTACACAAGCATCACAAATAATTGCAGAAATTAAACAGTTATGATATTAAGCAGGAAATGAATTAACATTTTACATGGTCCACAATAAAATAACAACAACAGCAACAGCAGTCCACGACTAGTACAGTGACAAGAAAGAAAAGTACAGCTACACGGGGCATCCCCCGGCTCTGACCTCTGGCACTACCTCTGGGCACCCGCACCACGCTTCCGCTGCGCTCCCGACACGCTCCCCGAAGGTGGCGCCTCACCTGAAACACGGTGAAAACACGCAGGGAATGAGTCTCGGAACAAGACTCAGTAGGGATCACTCGAACCCTACCTCGCAAAACGAGAAACCACTACCCTAGCGGTAGGAAGGTACCTCGGAAAGGAAAGCCCTGTACTCTACAGAACTAGACCCTAACGGCACGCAAACCGACACACGTGCCACGGTACGAGAAGACCGAAACTCAACGGTCGAACCGTCAAAACCCGAAGGTCGGAAACACACGACTGACAGTCTGACACTCCGTACTCGACAGGAGTACCACCCACTAGAAGCACAGCCGGTAGCGTCCCCTGACGTCTTACACCGCACCGCAGGTGAACCGCCTGACATGGTAGGTCCTACCCGAGGCGCAAACACCGTACAAGTAACCACAACAAGTGACTAGCTGGGGTCACGCCCGTCGACGTGGGTCCAACCGCCCCCAACCACGTGTGCACACACAGACCGCGCGTCCCTGGTCTGGCCCTCTGACCGGTTTTCCCCTCAGCCGGACTCTGGCTGCAAGACGTGGGGCCCAACGGTAACCGGTCCACAAACCGTCTCTAAAGGTCAGCCCGTACACCACTCCCTGGTGCGACTAGCACACGCGTACTAGTAGGCTACGACTAGTGGAGGGTCACTGAAGGAGTAGACTCTCAAGTCACGGAAAACAACGCCCAAGCCCGACAACGTGTGGGAATCACCCCACGCACTAGTCCCGTCGCACGGAGACCACGGTCGGAGAAAAGCGAGGTTGCCACCCTCATGGGGCAACACAGGAAGTGGCGGTCCGACCCTGGACCGTCACAGCCAAATGGCGGTCCACTCTAGGGCCGTCACTTACAAATGGCGGTCTAAGGCAGACCGTCACACGGCCAGAGGGGTAGGGGAAGTGACGCGCCTGCTCAAGTGCGTCGTTTGAAAGTAACGCGCCTGAGACAGGCCGTCACACGGCGCCCCACACCCTCCAAAACCACAGGGAAAGTAACGCGCTTACCCTGGCGCGTCGCTTGCAAGCAACGCGTCGGGCTCAGTGCGTTACTCGCATGTGACGCACCTAGACCAGCGCGTCGCATGGCCCTCACGCTCGGGATGGAAAGGGAAGTGACGCGCCTGCCCCAGCGCGTCGCTTGTAAGTAACGCGCTGGGCCCAGTGCGTCGCTTGGCCCATCCACATGGGGGACAACAGGAAGTAACGCTCCTGCCCCAGTGCGTTACACGCATGTAACGCGCCTATCTCGGTGCGTTACATGGCCTGACCCCCAACGGTCAAAAACCAACGGTCGAAACGCATGTGACGGCCCAGGCCAGGGGCGTCACTAGCAAACGGCGGCCAGTCGCAGGACCGTTACAGCCCTCGACCCCAAAGGCCAACACCCAGGGAAGTAACGCACCCCTCTAGGGGCGTTACAAGCATGTGACGGTCACTGGAGTGACCGTCGCTTGCCCCAGAGCACGCTACGGCGGGAAAACCCCAAAAACACCAACCACGCCCCCGTACCTCCACCGGAGAGGGGGAAAACAAGGGGGAAGACCCCTGGGGACCCCTAGCATGCATCTAAGCCACCAAAACATAGAATCATGGGCTAAAACCATAGATCGGGCGGCTCACCCCAAAACATGGAAAAACCCCAAAAACACCCAAACATGCCTCTCTCGGCCTCCCCGCGGCCTACAAACCACGGAAAAGAACGGCGAAGAGCTAGGGAACGTCACCCTACCTCAATGGAGCGAATGCTCCGCCGGATCGTCCACGAATCGCGAAGAACGCTTGAAAACCCTCGTTCTTCCTTAAGCTTCCCACGCTCGCCGCACGCCCCCACGACCGCCTCGCCGCCGCCCACGTCACCGCGCCGTCGCCCCGCCGCCGTCTGCAGCCGGAGGGGAGCTCGCCGTGGCCAACCGGGAGGAAGAGAGGGAGAGGGAGGGAGACACGGTGGAGGAGGAAGGAGGAAGAAGAAGAGAGGAAGAAGAAGATGGTGGGGGGAGAGAGAAAAGAAAAAGGGTTTTATAGAAAAACCCGGAAAATCCGTAAAATTCCAAAAATTAGGAAATCACACCCCCGCGATCCTCGGAACGCACCGATCGCAACGGTACCACTCGTGTCCGTGTGAACAGCCCGGTTCACGCGCAACGAGCGTCCGAAGAGAAAAGCCGAAACACACACCGGGAATCGGAAAACACGCGCGGAAAAAGCCGCGGAACGCCTCCGGGCCTCCGAAACGACTCCGGATCGCGCCGATCCGAACACGAAAGATGTCCGAAACGAAATTTCGGACACAACGGAGCCGGACGCTCCGAAAACCAGATCCGGGACCCATGAAGAAGGATCCGAAAGGTCCGGAATATTACAATATACTAGCTAAGCAAATGAACGCCAAGAGGTTCGGACCATTACCTCCACGCACCCGGTGTGGCGAAGACAACCCCGGCCGAATCACGGACTCCCGGTTAAACAATATCACAGCAATACAAAGATTTGACCCACTCCACGCAGGGAGGTAAAAGGTCACATGTGGAGCCCGGGAATCACGCAACTCGGGTTGACGGGCAGCATCTTGATGTCGCCCGACGGTGCCGAACTCCGCGTTTTCGTGCTTTCCGAACGGCGGGTTCTGGGGGCCCGCGGGGCCCACGGATGGCACTGTCCTCCGGATCTACGGGAGTGGGACCCACTATGATGGAGACCCCTGGTGGCGCGCCTCCACGGATGGCGGTCGGCCGGGAACACCGATCGGGGGTCGATCGGCCCCGATTCCCAATTGTTGAACTAGCTGCCCACGGATTCTGATTTCTATTTTTCGGCGCGCGCTCCGACGAAAACGGCCGCTGCGATCAGCTCCATCGTCGGAATGCGATGAAACTAGCGCCGTTGGAAAGAGGATTCAAAATCCTTCAGCCTAGGGCCAGTGGAATCTTCTGAACCTATGTGGACCTGGGCTTTAACTATTTTTCAATCCACTATTGCACAGCTCCCGAAATATCAGATCAGCATATGAGTTTCCTGTAAATCCTCACTTGCCTGCTCGTCTGGCACGGTGCCGGGTCCACCACTCGTCGTGCTCGCCTAGGCGCGGGAGGGGCCGAGCTCTTCTTCGGCGCGCCGCGCGTGGGCACGGTGGGCCAATCTCCGCATCCCGTTGGCACCCCCGCGCGGGGCGGGGGGTCGGGGAGCGACGCGGGGCGTGACGCCCAGGCAGGTGTGCCCTCGGCCTAGTGGCCTCGGGCGCAACTTGCGTTCAAAGATTCGATGGTTCACGAGATTCTGCAATTCACACCACGTATCGCATTTCGCAACGTTCTTCATCGATGCGAGAGCCTAGATATCCGTTGCTGGGAGTCGTTAGGACTTCCTTTGTTCCGTGGTCACCAGCGCCTCCGCGTGG
>CM040129.1:22864668-22882168 GCA_022559845.1 Amorphophallus konjac
GCAGACAAGCATTCTCCTTGTCCTCGCTAGACTTCCAAGCTTGTATTTCTGCCTCGGGGCTGGAAGATGCTGGATATCTTGGGCGCCCTTACACCTGGTATAATGGTCAGCGAGCTAATGGTATTTGGGCGAGATTGGACAGACTGCTATTCAATGGAGCATGGGCCATTTCATGTCCCCGGATCAATGTGCAACACCTTTCTAGGGCCTGCAGTGATCATAGTCCCTTGTTATTAACTGTGCGCACTGAGTATCAGGGAGCCCCTTCTAGATTTTGTTTCCAACATATGTGGCAGACCCACACTCGTTTCATGACCGACTCGAAAGCCGCATGGGCAGCGGCCCCTTGTTCATCACTGCCATTGCTTACCATGGCTCTCAAGTTAAAATATATGAAACACTTCTATAGACAATGGAATCATGATGTTTTCAGGAATGTTTTTGCTAACATTCAGGCTGCTGATGATGCTCTCTCTGTGGTACAGGAAGCTTTTGACTGCAATCCATCTGAGGAACATTTGTCAGAATATCTTTCCGCAAAGGATCTGCTTGAGCAAGCTCACCTTCAAGAAGAACTATTCTGGAGGCAAAAATCTAGAATACATTGGCTCAAGGAGGGTGATCACAACACTAAATTTTTTCATGCTTATGCCACGTCTCAGCGCCGAAGGTCTTCTATTTCGTCGCTGACCCGTGATGATGGGACTATGGTGAACCAAGAAGAGGACATTGCTAATTTGCTTGTGTCTCATTTCACTAAGGGTTTCACCTCCACTCCACACTATTTGCATCCGGATATTTTGTCATCCATTCCTCCCCTACTGGATGAGCAAAAAAATGCTCGGCTTCGAGCTGTCCCCACCGCCGATGAAATTAAACACATTGTTTTCACCCTATCTCCCGACAGTGCGCCAGGCCCGGATGGCTTTACGGGTCATTTCTTTCAAGCTTGCTGGGACTTCATTGGGCCTGAGGTTATTGCAGGCGTTCAAGCTTATTTCTGTGGTCACTTGTTGCCCTGTACTTTCACTGCTTCTCTCATTGTCTTAATCCCAAAGGTGGAAAACCCACAGACGTGTACTGATTTTCGCCCTATCAGCTTATGCAACTTCTTCTACAAGGTTATCTCACGTGTTCTTAGTGACCGGTTGGCAGGTGTGCTACCCATCCTAATCTCGGAGGAACAAGGTGCCTTTGTTAAAGACCAATCTATTATTGAAAATATTAGCCTAGCCCGGGAGATGATATCACACCTAAACAATAAATGCCGTGGCCGGAATGTTATATTCAAGATCGACATGGCCAAGGCTTATGATCGGATGGAGTGGGATTTTCTATTTACGGTGCTACGAAGGTTCAGCTTTGAGCTCTCCGTCATATCTCTTATCGAGCCACTTCTCACCAACTGCTGGTTCTCTATTCTAGTCAATGGGAAGTCTCATGGTTTCTTCAGATCCTCTCGGGGACTCGGCAAGGTGACCCAATAGCGCCGGAGCTTTTTATTCTCGCAGAGGAGGCTCTTAGCCGTGGCTTGTTGGCTCTCTTCTCTCGGAGTCGTGGAGGCTGGTTTCAGACACTTGGGCGCTGCCCTAAGGTGTCCCACCTACTCTATGCAGATGATACATTGGTGTTCTCTAATGGCTCTATTCGCCATCTTAGGGTCCTCATGTCTTTTCTTAAAAAATATGAGGTAGCATCGGGCCAACTCATCAATTCTTTCAAGAGTTCCTTCATTGTGGGCCGCCTTGCTCCTACTTCATTCAACAGGAAGATAGCGGAGGTTACTAGCTTTAAACTGGCGCCAACCCCTTTTACCTACTTGGGCATTCCTTTATTCCATGGCCGGAGTAAACCGAGGCACTTCTCCTACCTTCTCGCTAATGCTGCGGCCAAGCTTCAAGGTTGGAAATCCGCATTCTTATCTTCTGGCTGGCGTCTTATTCTTATTCGGCATGTCTTATCCACTCTGCCAATCTACACCCTTGCCTCCACCGCTATCCCGAAGACCATCTTTTGAGCCTTCCACAGGCTTCTTGCTAACTTCTTTTGGGGCTCATATGAAGGTTCCCACAAGAAGCATTGGAAACAATGGTCCACTGTTTCTAGGCCAATTGACTGTGGTGGGTTAGGGGTTCTTAACGTCTACACTTTACAAATTGGTTTGCGGAGTAAGCTTCTATGGAGAGCAATTACGGGGTCCACCCCTTGGGCTGCCTTCTTCCGGGCTAAATATCTACATACGGAACACTATTCTATGGCATCCTTCAACCTCACTACAGCAGCGGAAAGGGCCCTTTGGCAGGCCGCAGCCGGCCTCATCTACTCCAACCACAGGGTCTTCATTGCTAAGGAAAACTCCAGTGCCTCCTTTTGGTTTGATGTGTGGGCGGGCAGCATTCCATTGAAGGATTATGTCCCACCTCATGTGTGGAATCAGCTGCCAGACAAAAGGTGTTCAGTTGTGCATGTTCTCACAGGTCAATCGCTGGCCTCTTTTGATGCTGCTCGGCAGTATTGTCCAAGACAATTCTTGGAGCACATTGTGGCCTCCACTTTCTCACATGACTGTTGGGTATGGACCCTTACAACTGATGGCGCCTTCTCCACATCTTCAGTCCGTAAGGCTCTTTCTCCTACAGGTTCTCCATCCTGGCCGCTTATTTGGACCCACAGAGTGCCTCTCAAGTGGTCCATTCTCACTTGGCGGGTCTTGCATGGCTGCCTTCCGGTTGACTGGTCCATCATGAAGTGTGGAGTTCCTCTTTGCTCCAAGTGTATCTGCTGCTCTTCACCAAGCTTGGAGACCGATCTTCACTTACTTTTCCTTAGCATTGTGGCCAAGGAGCTTTGGGCCCTATTGTCGCCTTTCCTCCCCTTCAACTTTTGTGCAGCGGATAATGCCGCCGCTGTGGTTGTAGACTTTTTGGCCAGCCTGCATCTCTCTTCTATTGCTGGCACATTGGCCAGATGCTTTCTTCTTGCTGGCGTTTGGGAGCTGTGGGTTAGCAGAAATCAAGCCCGCTTTGAGGGCTGCCCCATGAATGCTAGACATATATTCTGCAGGGTCATGTTGTCTATTCGCGGTATTGTCCATGGTTGGCAGCTGAAAGGACGTCAACTCCTACCACATCAAGTGGATTTACTTCAAGCCTGGAACATCCCTTTAAAGGTGGCTCACAACATCCCGCCCCGACTCATACGGTGGTTTCCCCCTCCCTCGGGAAGATTGAAGTTGAACGTCGATGGCGCTTTTAAGAGCGGTGCGGGTGACGCAGAAGGTGGTTTTGTACTCCGTGATTCTAATGCCTCCCTTGTGTGGGCTGCGGCTGCTCCTTATTCACATGCATCCTCCAGCCTTGAAGCTGAAGCGCTTGCTCTTCGGGACGGCCTCCTACTATGTTCTCAACGTGGGGTGCGTTCCGTTGCGGTTGAGACTGATTCACTTGTCTTGGCACATATTGTTAATGGCCAATTCTCATGCTCGTGGAAGCTCTCCCTCATTTTGTATGATGTGGCTGCTGCCATTACCTCTCTTGACGTATCTATTTGTCATGTGTTTAGGGAGGCTAACCAGGTGGCTGACATGTTGGCTGCCGTGGGATGCTCCTTGTCGTCTCTATCCTTTTGGACATCTTGGGTTGAGCTCCCACTTTCTGTAAAGGGCCCCTACCGCCTTGATAAGGTAGGGTGCCCCACTGCCCGGCCCTAGGTGCTGTTGTATCTGTTCTATTCCACTTTATATATACATCTTTTCCTGTTGGGCGACAGGGGATGAGCGCCTCTCTCCTCTATAAGGGGTGATTGCTCTCCCTCTCCCTGCCTCAATAGGTATTGACTTCAGTAAAAAAAAATCTTTGAAATTTCTCACATTCCCGTTTTCCCTTTCTCTCTCCTAAATCCCGTTTCCCACCCTTTTCCTGTTCAGGTGTGCTGGTTCCCGCGCGTGGCCTCCGGCCATGGCCAGTGGTAGGGGAGGCCGGGCTTCTCCTCGTCGGCCTCGTCCTGCCCTTTCTCCTTCCGTGCCGGTGAGTGCTCCATCTGGAGCTGACCCCTCCCCTGCGGTGGTCACTTCGGTGCCCACGGACGCTTCTACCGGGAGCCACGTTAGTACGGAAGGTAGCGTAAAGCCTTCGTCTTCCCTTCCCGTGACTGGCACCGTGCTCCCGGTTGGTACTGGGTTATCTCTGGTTGCCTCTATTGCCGGCTCCGGTCCCCCTCGCCTTGCCGATGGTGCGTCCGTGCCCAGCCTCTCTTCAGGTGGGGGAGTGGTGCCTGCGGCGCCCCCACCTACGATCTCAGACGATCCCCTGTTTCCCCAAATCCAGCTTGTTGCTGAGCAGCCCTCGTCTGCTAACGGACTCCCTGCGGCTGCTGTCCTGCCTCCGCAGGATGCTCCTTCGACTCGCCCTCCCGGCAACGCTGCGGCTCCGTCTTCATCCCGTGTGCCACCGTCTGGGCTTGGCGTTCTGCCCCACCCAGGCCGTGCCACCGCTGCTTCGCCAGGAGTCCCCCCGAAGGCCTCTCCTTGGGCCTCAGGACCTCGCTCACTGGCTCCTGCTGGTGGTGCCGGTCCAGGAGCATTGCCTGGCTCCCCTCCTATGGCAGCTGGACCTTCCTTTGCCCAGGT
Organism: Amorphophallus konjac; assembly: GCA_022559845.1. Lineage (NCBI taxonomy): Eukaryota > Viridiplantae > Streptophyta > Magnoliopsida > Alismatales > Araceae > Amorphophallus > Amorphophallus konjac. Next base: position 22,869,296 of record CM040129.1, read on the forward strand.
TGTCATGAGATCTCTGGTGCCTCCTCCGAGCAAGCTGCTACGGCATCCTCCGGCCTATACTGACGCCGGAGAACCGGCCGTGTTCTTCACTGCTTCTGAGATACGTGAATCATGTGAGCCCTTAGACCTCGCTATCATTGCCAGAACGCCTCGAGGGAGACCTCCATTCCAAGAGATTAGGGCACATCTGGCCCAGCGGTTCAAATTTCTCATGGATTTTGTCCTCAGTGCCTTAGACAACAGGCATCTGCTCATTCGGTTCCACTGCAAAGAAGATTATCTCCAGGTGCTTCTGAAAGAGACCCTATTCGTGCAAGGCAGGCCCATGCAATTCTTTAAGTGGTTTATGGACTTCTCTACAGAGGAGGATTCTCCTCTTGTGCCTGTCTGGCTGGAGTTTCCAAAGCTACCGGCAAACTTCTTCAACGAACCCATGCTGTTCTCTTTGGCTGGATGTATTGGTGATCCTCTGCAAGTTGACAGAAATTCATTATGCTACACCCGCTCCACTGCTGCGCGTGTGTGTGTCCTACTGGATGTCTCCAAGAAGATGCCCCACCGGCTTTGGATTGGCACTGGAGGAGCCTCAGGACGATGGCAGGAGGTTGTCTCCCCTCGTCTGCCCTTCTTCTGTTCCGCATGGAAACGGCTGGGCCACCCCACGGCTAAGTGCTCGCTACCACCGGCTGGTCCTGCTGCTCCAGCTCCTGCTGCCCCCCCTCAATCCCACCCACCAACCCCTCCCATCCGTCCCCTTGACTGCTTGGGTTCTTCTGACCACTCTGCGAGCGCTCAGGATGATGCTAGGCCACCATCTGCAACTCAACCCCGCCCTAAACCTCCTCTGGTTGAGTCTCCACTACAGGCCTCCCTCCCTTCGTCATCGTGCCCTGTGGACGGGGTTTTGCCTTTGAACGTCGCTGTGGAATCACCTCCACTAGCTGCTGGTGGACCGCTCCCTATCCACCTCCCTGCTTCCTTGGTGTCTTGTACATCCGCAGCTGGAACCTCCTTGATGGACCCCCTAGCCTTGGGCCCCCTATCCGAGCCAGCGGTACCTTCCCCTGTTTCGGGCTTTTCTCCTGTGGGGGTCAGCCTCCATGCTCATGGTACTGGCCTGCCGGTGACAGCTCCTTGCTCTCCTCCTCCTGTCCTTGCTACCCTGGCTGATAGTTGCCTTGCGCCACCAAGCAGCTCCCAGGAGGCCCCCCTAGCTCCGGCTCCCCCTGTTTGAGTGGGGCTGCCCCCTGTCCCCGGTTCTTATTGTTCTGCTATCTCCAGTGAAGTGGGCTCGGCAGCCCTCTCGGGTTCACCGGCTGCTCCTTCACTACAGCTTCCCACGCCTCCTCAGCTGGACTATCTCCCCGCTACCGAAGCCTCTCCCAACTTTTCTTTGGTAGGCTGCTCCTCTGTTGAGTCACCTGCCACCCTACCACCTTCGAACCTACATACCTTGGCTGAGTCACCTCCGGTACTTACTGCATCTCCTTCCTCCTCTGATGGGGAGCCCATCTCCTACCCCTCTATACTTGTTCAGGCCCTCCCTGTCCCGGGGTTGGAACCCTCCTCCCTAGGGGTCAATCCCACTGCTGCTCACACTGCCTTCGTGGGTAAGCCTCAGTCCATACCGGCAGCGGCAGCTGGGGTCACTACCTGTGGGGGTCACAGGAGGAATGTATCTAGTGGTCCGGTGTTTCCTACCTCCAATGAAAGCTCTCCTATGGAACATTAGAGGATTGGGTAATACCCAATCGATCTGCAGGTTGAAAGCCCTTGTGCATCAATATGACTTACGTCTTCTTGCTGTTTTGGAACCGAAGCTCCCTATCAACATGATGGAAAGGTACTGTCGCAAGGTTCGCATGAAGTATTGCATGGCCAACTCTCCTGAGAAGGGCCGTATCTGGATTCTTTGGAAAAGTCCCATTGATGTCTCCTTTATTAACTCCTCGGATCAGCACGTCACTGTCTCTGTAACTATTGATAAGGAATGCACCACCCTCCTATCAGTTGTGCATGCTAGCTGCTCGCTATCGGATCGTCGAGTCCTTTGGGACCACCTTGTTGATTTTGCTGCCACTTGTGACAGACCGTGGTTGGTCGGAGGGGATTTCAACAGCATTCTAACCCCTAATGAGAAACGTGGGGGCAAGAAGGCCTTTTCCTTATCCATGTCCGACTTCCAAGCTTGTGTTGCTGCAGCTGGGCTCCAAGATGCTGGTTTTATTGGTGGTCAATTCACTTGGTATAATGGCCAACGTGCCAATGGCATATGGGCTAGATTGGATCGGGTGCTTTTTAACGGTGATTGGTCTATATCCTGCCCCCCCCCTCTCTATTCAACACTTATCTCGGGCGTGCAGTGATCATCGGCCGCTACTTCTGTCCTTGGCTGTACAACCTCCTAGGAGGCCATCGAGGTTCTGTTTCCAGCAAATGTGGAAGAGCCACTCCCTCTTTATTAGTGACTCACGGGCAGCATGGGCGGTAGCTCCTGCAGCTTCTTTTCCCCTACCTTCCTTGGCATTGAAGCTTAAACACATGAAGGAGTTCTACAGACACTGGAATTGTAACACCTTTCATAACATTTTTGCTAATGTGCAGACTGCAGAAGGTGTGTTTTCTTTGGCGCAAGACAGCTTTGATTCACAACCCTCGGAGTCCAATCGCTCCGCCTTTATAGCTGCCAAGGAAGAGTTAGACCGTGTGCTCGCTATGGAAGAAATCTTCTGGAGGCAAAAATCTAGAATCAAGTGGCTTGCTGAAGGGGATAGGAACACCAAATTTTTCCATGCTTATGCTGTATCTAATCGTTCTCGTGGGACCATTTCTAAGCTACTTGGGGATGATGGAGTGCTTGTCAACCACGATGATGCCATTGCTAAGCTGTTGGTCTCCCATTTCACTGTGGCATTCACTTCCTCTTCGCATCACATCCACCCGGAAGTATTGGCAGCCATACAACCGGTTCTTTCTCTTGAGGACAATGCCTCCCTATGTGTGGTGCCCACCTATGAGGAAATCAAAGCTGTGGTATTTAGTATGTCCTCCGATAGTGCGCCAGGCCCGGATGGTTTTACTGGTCATTTTTTCAAGGGGTGCTGGGATTTCATTGACAAGGATGTGGTAGCGGCGGTACAAGCCTTCTTCTGTGGCCATCCTCTTCCTCGCAGCTTTACGTCATCCTTGATTGCTCTCATTCCCAAGGTTGATGTTCCGACAACTTGTGCTCACTTTCGGCCTATTAGCTTATGCAACTTTACATACAAGATAATCTCACGTGTTATTAGTGACCGGCTGGCGTGTTTTCTTCCTCGCCTTATTTCTGCGGAGCAAGGGGCCTTTGTTAAAGGTCGCTACATTATTGAGAATATATCTTTGGCTAAAGAAATGATTCAACACCTTGGCACCCCTTGCAGAGGCAGAAACGTCATCTTCAAGCTTGATATGGCGAAGGCTTATGATCGCATGGAATGGGGTTTCATTTTTGAAGTTCTTCGCAAATTTGGGTTTGGCTTGGGTATCATTTCCCTCATTGAACCTTTGCTTACTAACTCTTGGTTTTCAGTTCTCCTCAATGGCCAAGTTCATGGGTTCTTCAAGTCCTCAAGAGGTCTTCGTCAAGGTGACCCGATTGCTCCTGCGTTGTTCATTCTGGCTGAAGAAGCCTTAAGCCGTGGTTTGTCATCCTTGTTTTCCCGCAGTCAAAGGGGCTACTACCATACTCTGTCAAGGTGCCCCAAGGTATCCCACCTTTTGTTTGCAGATGACACTCTCATTTTCTCTAATGGTTCTATTAGGCATCTGAGGGAGCTTATGAAATTTCTTAAGAAATATGAAGTTGCCTCTGGCCAGCTCATCAACACTTCCAAGAGTTTTTTTGTGGTTGGCCGGGGGGCACCGGCTTCTTTGTCCTGCTCCATTGCTCAGCTAACGGGTTTCAGGCAGGCTAGCCTCCCCTTCACCTACTTGGGGATCCCTCTATATGCTGGACGACCGAAGCCGGCTCACTTCTCGTATATCACATCTAAAGCTGTGGCTAAGCTTCAATCTTGGAAGGCTAATTTTCTATCTGCAGGCGGCCGCCTCATCCTTATACGGCATGTTCTTTCAGCTATGCCAATCTACACGCTATCTTGTGTTGCTGTCCCACCCTCCATATTCAAGGCTTTTCACAAGCTATTGGCTAACTTCTTTTGGGGTTCGTATGAGGGTTCTCCAAAGAAACATTGGAAGTCATGGGATGACATCTCTCGGCCTGTTACTTGTGGTGGTCTTGGCGTCCTGCACCTCCCTACCATGCAAGTTGCACTTAGAACAAAGCTACTGTGGAGGGCGATTACTAGTAATTCCCTGTGGTCTGTTTTCTTCAAGGCTAAGTACCTGCACCATCTTCACTACTCCATGGCTTCTTATTCCTTAGCAATCATGGCAGACAAGCAACTGTGGCTGCAGGCGGCTGGCCTCATCCACCTCAACCACCGAGTTTTGGCTTCCACGAGTTGCTCTTTTGTCTCCTTCTGGCCGGACATAGGGGTTGGTGATGCTCCCTTGCAATTATTTCTTCCGCCACAGGTGTGGACCTCACTCACCACTAAATGCAGTACTCTGCAAGCAGCCCTGCATGACCTAACGTCGGCGTGTATCTCCCTTGCACAGCGGTATTGCCCCTTGGGGCTGCTAGCTATGGCCCATGCCTCCTCTTCTTTGTCTGATGAGTGGATTTGGACGCCCACGGCTAATGGGATTTTTTCTTCACGGTCAGTACGCAGCCTGCTATCTCCGGCCCCATCCTTACATTGGGATCTCCTATGGCACCCTCACATACCAGTCAAATGGTCGGTGTTGTCATGGAGACTTATACGTGGGTGCCTCCCGGTTGATGAAGTCATTGCGGCTTGTGGGGTACCATTTTGTTCTAAGTGCGCCTGCTGTGCATCTCCTCACGCAGGGTCAGCGACCCACCTTTTCTTCCAAGGAAATGTTGCTAGGGAGGTGTGGTCGGCCATGCATGGTCTTCTACGGTTCCACTGCCCCACGGCAGCTGCATCTAGCTTGGCAATATTCGAGTACCTTAGCAGTTTACACTTATCATCCATGGTGGGCAGTCTCTCCAGATGTATTTTTATTGCAACCATTTGGGAAATTTGGTTTAGTAGAAACAAGCACCGGTTTGAGGGGCAACCCATGAATGCTAGGAACATTATATGCAGGGCGTTGTTATCTGTACGTGCCATTTCCTCAACACATCCATTTAAAGGGAGCCCTCTCCCATCCTCTCAACGGATTCTTCTCCTTTCGTGGGGATTATCTATTTTGGAGCCGCAGCACACCCCCCCACGTCTTATTCGGTGGTTTCCGCCTCCATCAGGCCGACTGAAGCTCAACGTCGATGGCGCCTTCAAGCGTGGCGTTGGTCTTGCAGGTGGCGGGGGTGCTCTTCGCAACTCTGATGGCTGCCTCATCCTAGCTTTTGCGGTTGCATACCCCCATGTTTCATCTAGCTTGGAGGCTGAAGCCTTGGCCCTATGTGATGGTCTTCAGTTCTGCAAGGATAGCGGGTTTCTTTCAATCTTGGTGGAGACAGACTCACGTGTACTTGCCCACATTCTCACTGGCCGCACCACCCATCCGTGGCGTCTCACTATTTTCCTTACTCAATTGGAGGAGTTGCTCAAGTCCATGCGGGCTTCTATTTCCCATGTATATCGGGAAGCTAACCAAGTGGCGGACATGCTTGCTGGCATTGGTTGTTTCCTTTCGGCCACCTCTGTTTGGTCTTCTTGGGCTGACCTCCCGATCGTTGTAAAGGGACCCTATCGTTTGGATAAGATAGGGTGCCCTTCGTTTCGGCGTTAGGTGGCATACTTGTACTCCTTTCCCTTTTGGCATAATTATGAAAATTAACCTGTCCATCAGTCGGGAGTGGAGCGCTCCTTCCCTCTTGTAGGGTTGCTCACTCCCTCTTGTCTCGATGTTCAGGATTTCACCGGAGTTAAAAAAAAAAATCTTTGAAATTTCTCTTCGTGGTCCCCCCCCTCCCGTTCCCCGTCCGCGAGCTCTCCTCCCCGTTGGCGCTTTGTTCCTGCCGTGGCTGGTGATTTCAGGCGATCGCCGGTGGAGGGGGAGGCCCCGTGCCTCCCCCCCCCCTCCTGTCGGCCCGTGGCCCTCCGGTGGTGGTACTCTCCTCACCGTCCATGACGCTCCCGTGGTGGTGCCCTCCTTTGGTCGCTCTTATCCTGCTCTCGAGGGTTTGATCGTGGGTGGCGTTAGAGCTCCCCCTGTAGGTGTTGATGCTACTGCTGTTGGTCCACCTGCTGCTGTGGCCCCAGATGCTAGCGTCTCCGGCGGTCTTTCTCTCCATTCCGGTGAACTGTGCGGTTCTCACTCTGCCACTGTCCCTCTCCCTGGCTGCCACGTTCTTTCTTCTCTCCACACGCCACTTGAAGCCTCTGCATCTCAGCCGTTCAAGGAGGCTACTGTTCAGCTCCGTGCTTCTGCCCTTGGCTCCGTCGCGGTGGCTGGTGCGTCTGGCCAGCCTCCTCTCCCCGTTGACGGGGCTTGCTCGCTAGGGTCCGGAGGTCCTGTTGCCCCCCGGCCATCTCCTTCGGCTCCCGTCGGCGTCCCTGTCGGCTGCTCGTCAGCCCCTCCACCTATCTCCACCAGCCACGTTTTTTCTCCGTTCCACACGCAACATGTTCTCGCTTCATCTCCGCCGTTGTTCCCTCCCCCACAGCTCACGGATGGCTTGGCATCAGGACACGGCACCTTTCCCTCCCCCCCTCTCCCGACATTGACTAGTCAACACCTTGATGGGACAAGTGCCAGAAACAGTGCTCTTTTTGTCCATGTACCAGCTCGCGGGCTGGCCTTAGCTGCTCCGGCAGCGCTCCAAGACGGCTCCTTTGCTTCCACGGTGGTGCCCCCCTCTGCCCCGGCCCCCCCTGCTAAGGCTCCGCTCGGGCCGGCTAAGGCTTCATCGAAGGTGCCGTCTTCCAACCCCTCCGCGGAGGGCTGCTTTCCTGCTGGTGGCCTCCGGGCTTCGGCCTCTTCTCCTGGGCAGGGGGCCCTCGCAACGTCAAGGAGCCACCCCCCCGTGGCCGGTGCAGCCAGCTTAGCCCCTCCTTCGTCGCCAACGCACCATGCTCGTGGTGATCACCCAACTGCCCGTACGGTTGGAGGCCCGGTTGCCTCTACTTCTCCGGCATCGGCTGCTCAAGTGGAGTCTTCTCCCACTCCTCTCGCAGGCTCGTGCGTCTCTGGTGGAGGTTCTCCGGCTACGGTCCCTTGCCACGTCGGCACCCTTCTCCCCGTGAACGAACCTCCCACAGGTAGCCACGTATTTCCCCACTCGGTCACGCATACGTTGGCGGGAGCTCTTGCCTCGATTTCTCCTATCGTTGACTCACCTATCGTGTTGACCCACTCTCTTTTGGATGGGATGCAAGGAAAAAATGGTACTCTATTTTTGCCCAACGCCCCCCCCCCTCTCCTTCCGCTCTTGCGGCCCCCCCTCCCCTGTCTTACGGCGTCTCACCGGCGACGTCTCTGGAGCATGGCGATGGCATTCTCCCCCTCCCGCCATCCTCTCCCTTGGCGGCTAGTCGTGGGGTTCCTGCTACAGGCGTTGCGCCTCGTCCTGGTCCTCCGCTTGCTGCTGCCCGTGGCGGTGCCTGGGGCGGTATCCCGACGATGGACCTCTACGGCAGTCCCCCTATCGCCTCAGTGGGGCCCTCCTTCGCCCAGGCCGTCCTCCACTCTATTTCCCCTCCATCCCTCCCCTTGCTGGTTCATGCCCCTGCATCTACGGATTCCGGCGAACCAGCCATCTTCTTCCCTCCGGAAGACATCCGCATCTCCTGCCAGCCTTTAGCCTTCGCACTTGTTGCCCGGACTCCCAAAGGCCGGCCTCCTTTCCAAGACATTTGCTCTCATCTAGCTCACAGATTCTAGTTCCGGCAAGACTTTTTCATTAGCGCATTGGACAACCGCCACCTGCTCTTGCGCTTCCAAAACGAGGAGGACTTCTTGCGGGTTCTGCTCAAAGATCAGCTCTACGTTCAAGGTCACCCCTTCCTCTTCTCCAGATGGCATGTCAGGTTCTCCCCGGAGGAGGACTCGCCGATCGCTCCGGTTTGGGTGGAGATGCCGGCCCTTCCGGCCAACTTCTACAACGAACCGATGCTCCTCTCCATTGCTGGTACCGTCGGCTCCCCTCTCAAAGTCGACCGCAACTCTCTCTGTCTCACCCGATCGGACGCCGCTCGGGTGTGTGTACAGATGGATGTCACCAAGCAGCCTCCTGCCCATCTTTGGATCAACTGTGGAGGGTGGGGCTTTTGGCAGCCCCTACACTACCCCTCCATCCCCCTGTTCTGTTCCTCGTGCAGGCGCCTGGGTCACGGTTCCACCTTCTGCAAGAGCCGTCCAGCCAGTCCGTCTGCGTTTGGTCCTCCAAAGCTCGCTCGTGAGGTTCGCAAACCGGCGGGGTTTGCAACAGTGGCCCCAACGAGTCTTGCTGCTGCCCCCATGCATGCTGCAACATCCTCTGACGGCGGCCACTCCTTGCCAGTCACCCCTGCTTCGGCATACATGCCGTCCACCTCCCCCCCTGCTGCTCGGGCGGGACCCTCGGTGGCTGCTCAGCCTTCGCCGGCGCGGGGGGGGGGGGGGGGGCTGCTACGGATTCTAGTGCTCCGTCTTGCACTCTTGTCTTTTCTGCCCCTCCTAGCGCATCCTGGAGGCCCGTGGCCAACACAGGGCTCCTACCTACCCGTGCTCTCCCAGTGCCTCACTTGGACGTAGCTGCTGGAGGCAGCCCACCTACTCCCTCTCCACAGCTACCTACGCTTCCTACTCCGCATGTTACTGCTCAGGAGGAGCTTCAGGTGTTCGACGTAGCACCCGTGGGCCTGGTCGTCCCTGGTGCAGCCTCTGTTGAGCTGGCCCCCCCACCTGCTGTGGTAGGTGTGGCGTCCTGCCATCTGCATGGCCCGCATGCCACTGGTCTCGCTACAGGAGCATCTAGAGCTTCTCTCCTGGCGAACCTCCCTCTTGAGGGGATTTGCCAACTGACTGCAATGCATACACCGCCCTCTGCTGCCTCCCCTCAACCGGCGTTATGCTCCTTGCCTTTAATCTCCCCCCCGTTGGAGTCTCCACCGCTGCCGGCCACGGTTGGCGTAGAGAGCCTGCGGGCCTCTGGCGCCCAATCGCCTTCTACCTCATCTCGGACCTTGGTCAACGCGGCATCTCACTCCCATTTCCTGGGAGCTGATTCATCTACTACCACCCTCTGCACGTGCGTGGAACCTGCTAAGGATGTCTCTCAGCGGCCTGCTCTGGAGCTGTCGCCTGTGGTCTCCTCCTCCCAGGCTGAAGGCTCCATCCCGATGGACAGTCCCGCCTCTTTTGGCTGCACCTCGCTTGCTGCCCGGGTCCTTGCGGAGGATGCTCCTCATCCATGCCCATCTTCATCCGTTGCTGTCTCTTTGCCCGCTGCCCGGATGTCTTCTTCGCTGGTCCTGGGGCTCCCGGCCCCGGAGGCTCACCCGCTTGGAGGCCCTCCAGCTGGTCTCAATGCCACTGCGGCCGCGTGGGCCCCTGGGCTACCGCCCTTCTCCCAGCCGACTGCCGTTATTGGCTCTGTGCCTTCTTCCACTGCTACTCCGGCTGCCCCACGCCTCTCTTTCGCCCAAGCTCTAAAGAAGAAAATCAACCGGGCCCCGCCCGGGCCGATCGTCGACTCCGCCCCGCCTCCTGCCCCGGTGCATCCCGTGGGTATTGTGCCCCCCTCGGATCTTGGCATGCCTCTTAGGTTCCCTCAGCTCGTCCAGGCGCTTCATGTCCCCGGGCTTGAGCCTGCTTCGGGGCGCCTTGGCTGTACGGCGGCTCATTCGGCTTTTGTGGGCACCTCTGGCCTGGACCGCTCTCGGCCGCCCTCGAGGATGGATGGCGGAGCACCTCGGCGTTCCTTCCGGCGGTCCAACTCCACCTCCTCCTCGCGTGATCGTCAGTGCATGTTTGAGGACGCTGCTCTTCCTCCTCGTCGCTCTCTTCGGCTCCAGTCTTCTTCGGTGGCCCCCCCGCCGCCGACCGACTCTTCCTTCACGGAGGTGCCTGACACAGACGGTTCAGAGGTTGACCCTCTTGATTGGCCTTTCTCTCCGGGTCATCAGCGCGGTGTCCGTTCTGTGTTCTCTTCCGATTCTGAAGGGTATTCGACGAAGATTCCTTTCTGTAGGGGCCTTGCTTCATCTGTGGGTTCTTGGGCTTTTGTTTCTGCCCTCGCTTGGGCCCTCTTGGCTGTTGCTGCTTTCTTGGGCTTTTGGCCTTGTCCTGGTCTTGGCCCTTTTGGGCGGCTTTCCCTCCCCCCCCTCTGTACCCCTTTCACTTTTATGCTTCCATATATGAAAATCGAGAAGAAAAAGAGGAAAATGAATGTATAGCAATAGCAGAAATTTGGCCTGATGGCCGGGATAGTGGTTTCATCGTCTTCCGCAATGAAGAGATGAACCCCCTCTGCCGTCTCCCCCCTTGCAAGTATCAACTTTAGTTAAAAAAAATCTTTGAAATTTCTTGAAATTTCTCAAAATTTCATTCTTCACATGCATTTCTCTCTCTTCCTGTTGCCTCTCCCCTGGAGTCTCTCCCGCGCGAGTTTCTCCCTCCCGTGGTCTCTTCCACGTTGTTGAGCCGGTGCTCCGGCGATGGCCTCCGGTGAGGGGGGAGGCCTTCTGCCTCCCCCCTCCCCCTCTTCCTGCCCTGGCGTCCCTGTTGGCGTTGTCTCTGCAGCTAGGCCCCTCCTTCCTGCCTCCTCGTCGGTGACCCATGCCGTTCGTGCCCTTGGTGCGGTCGTCCCCTGTCGCCCCCACTTGGCCACGGAGGGCTCGGTCACCGGCCAGCTTGGCACCTCTGCTGCTTCTTCTGGTGCCCTCCCGCTTGGTGATGGGGCTCTGCTGCCCTTGCCTGGCAGCTCTGGTTGGCCCCCCACCTCCTCCCCGCCCTCCGAGGGCCTTGTCTCACCTTCGCCTGGATTGCCTCAGCCCCTCCCTGGGCTCTTCCCCCCGTCGGTCCACGTTCCACCTACGGCGTCCACAACCAAGTTCCCTACCTCCACCTGCGGTTTCTCGGTGGCGCTGGCCCCCTTGCCGGTTGGTCCTCCTGCTACTTTTGCAGCCTCTCCGGTCGACGGATCATCTCCGCCACGGCCTCCGTCGCCGTGTCCGGCCTCGGGAGTTGAAGCTCATCCTATCTTCGGGTGACACGTCTTTGCCCAGGTTGGCACGTCTTCGTTGGCGGGAAGCTCAGACGTGTCCTCCCCTTTGGTTGACCGCAACCCCTCTTTGACCCCCTCTCTCGCCTTCACTGCACCGCTGGGCCCCACCTCCCTTCCCCTTGATGGGATGGGCCTTCAAAACGGTGCTCTATTTTTTCAGCACCCTTTTCCTTCGTCCAGCGTCGCCCCTGTTTCTGCTCCCCCGACCGTCTCTTCGTCGCTGGACCCCCCCGCCGGCGGAGACCCTATCTTTGTTGCTGCTCAAGGCTTGGCTGCCTCCCCCCCTTCACTGTCGGGCGTCGCTCCTAGCAGCCTTACTGCTCCGACCGAGGCCCTGCCGGCCTCTTCTTCATCGGCCATGGCCTCCGGTGTGCACGCATCGCCATCGGGTCGCGCTCGGGGTAGTCCGGTTGCCTCCCCAGAGCACCGGCCGCCTTCTTCCTTGGCCCAGCCCGCGGGAGTCGTCTCATCTGGGTCTGGGCTGCCCCGGCCAGACCGCTCTGTGCGTTTCAACCATGCAGTCCCTCCCGCTGGCGGCGGAGGTGCCTGGCCGGCTCCGGGTCTTCTACCATCCTTAGCCACTGTTGGCCCATCCTTTGCTCAGGTAGTTCTCCAATCCTTTCCCCCCCCTTCTCTGCCCTTGTCCATTCATGCCCCTGCCTCCACCGATGCGGGAGAACCTGCTGTCATCTTCTCCACGGAAGAGATCCTCATCTCCTGCCGGCCGTTCGAGTTTGCTGTGGTGGCCCGGACGCCTAGGGGGCGCCCCCCCTTCCAAGACATCCGAGCTCACCTTGCCCAGCGCTTCCAGTTCCGGGAGGACTTCTTCCTCAGCACCCTAGACAACCGCCATCTCTTCTTCGTTTCAGAATAAAGAAGACTTCCTGCTCGTCCTGCTCAAGAATCACTGTTCGTCCAAGGCAGGCCGTTCCATTTCTTCCAGTGGAACATTCGCTTCTCCTCCGATGAAGACTCGCCGATTGTGCCGGTTCGGGTTGAGATGCCCAACCTCCCTGTCAACTTCTACAATGAGCCGATGCTCTTCTCTATTGCCGGGAATCTCGGGACTCCCCTGAAGGTCGACAAGACTCCCTCTCCTTGTCACGCTCAACTGCTGCCCGTGTGTGTGTCCATATGGACGTGACGAAGAAACCCCCCCCCCCTCGAGTGCGGATCAAGGCCGGCAATTGGCACTTCTGGCAACCTCTGGTGTACCCGGGCCTTCCCCGCTTCTGTTCGGGGTGCCGCCGTCTAGGCCATGTAGCCACTAAGTGCAAGCGACAACCTGCTGTGGGTCCGGCACCATCCGCTCCTCCTCCTCCGCCTGCGTTCGCCTCTGCTATCCAGCCATCACCACCGCGGTGTTTGGCTCCTCCTCTCGCTGCCATCTCTGGAGTTGCTATTACCGAGCCTGCTACCTTGCCACACCCAGGGGCGGCCCCCTCCTCCGCTTCTACTGCGGGAATTGGAGCCGTGATTGAGCTGGTCTGCATGCATAGTGTTCTTGCACCCCTGCCTGCGGCACTTTCGGTTGTTCCGCCTTCGTTGGTTGCCACTTCCAGGCTTACCGTAGCGCCTGAGGCCCTTGTGGCCCC
>CM040129.1:22894668-23329275 GCA_022559845.1 Amorphophallus konjac
GTCGTGCCTGTTTGGGTTGAGTTGCCCAACCTCCCGGTGAACTTCTACAACGAGCCGATGCTGTTCTCCATTGTGGGGAGCATTGGAACCCCTCTGCAGGTTGACAAAAACTCTTTGGGAATGACTTGTTCGTCCGCCGCTCGTGTTTGTATCCAGATGGACGTTTCAAAGAAACCTCCCTCCAGGGTTTGGATCAAGGCTGGGAACTGGCATTACTGGCAGCCTCTTGTGTATCCTGGCATTCCCTGGTTCTGCTCTTGTTGTAGACGGCTGGGCCACCTTGCCCCTCAGTGCAAGCGGTCACCTGCAGCTGTTCCGGGCTCAGCCCCGCAGGACCGCGCGCGTCCATCTACTTCTGCCCTCCAGCCGCCTCCCCTTGTTGGCCCGATGTGTCCAGCTGCGAGCTTGCCTCTCCCTCTAGGAGCTTCCACTGCTGAGGACGGCTTACCGTACGCATGCCCGGCCAACCTTTTGCTGGTGCGCGCGATGGACGTGGACGCTGTGTCCCTCGCCTCCACGGTGGCTGCTAGTGGTCTTCTTCCTCCTCCTCGAAGCCACCCTTGTCCTGTGGCGGGTCTAGGGGGGCTGCATGAACATGTCTGCATGCAGGGTGCCCTTGCTCCCCTGCCTACGGCTAGCTCACATGATGCCCCCACTGGCTCATGGTTTCCCGAGATCTTTACTCCTTGCCTCTGTGTGCTTCTCAGCCGCTGGGAGTTGCAACTCTGGATGAGTCAGTTTGGTCCTTGTCGGGGGCCCCTCTCTCCACGTTGGTGGACTCCCCGCCCACAGATTTAGCTTGCGCTGGAGCTACAGGTGATTCTTCTTCGGGCCCCCTCCAGCTGGCCTTGTGTCCCCTGGTTGCTGCCCCCCCCCCCCCCGTCGATTCCTCCTCTGCTTCTAGCCACGGTTCGGCTGGAGGGTCTGCTAGGGCCGGGGCCCTCAGCCCCCCCTAGCACCATGCTGCCCTCGCAGGTGGTGGAGGTAGCCCCGTCAGCCTGTGTGCAGCTTCCTCCTGTCGCGGATACACTTGTTTCGTCGGGCCCTTGCCCTGTGCGTCTGGGTGACCCCTCCCCTGCAATGCCCTTGGCTGGTGGTGCACCCGTGGACGTAGCTGTTTTGGAGGTGGTCTCTCACAAGCCGCCCCCCCCATGCATTCCTGGCCACGGGGGCCCTGCTGAAGCCCCACCTGCACCTCCCTCGGTGCCTGATCCTGCTGCTGCTATCCACTCTCCTGCCTGTGGAGTTGAGGGGCCTCCCGCCCCTGCCATGGGCCACCCGTTCTCTATGCGCCCCTCTATTCAAGTGCTCTCTGTGCCAGGTTTGGAGCCCATTTCTCACTTCCCAGACTTGCCTGCTGCACATGTGAGATTTGTCGGCCTTGCCCCTCCTCCGGTCCCTTGTGACTGTGGTGTTAGCCCCCCGTCTTCTCCGACGATGGGCATCGCGTCCTCCCCCCCGGCAGCTCACCCTCCCGGGAAGGGTGATCCATTTCCGTGTGCCGTTGTGCCGGCGGGTGTCCCTCCTGCGGCCCGGGTGTCCTCCTCTTTGGTCCTCGGCCTCCCGGCGCCGGATGTTCACCCCCTTGGCGGCCCCTCCTCTGGGCTTAATGCCGGGGCGGTTGCTTGGTTCCCTGGGGCGCAGCCGTCCTCCAAGGCGGCTTGCGTTGAAGGGTCCTTGGCTTCCTCCTCTTCTCCGACGGCCGCCCCCCGCCTCTCCTTCGCTCAAGCTTTGAAGAAGAAAATCAACCGGGCCCCGCCCGGGCCGATCGTTGATTCCACCCCGCTTCCTGCTCTGGTGCTTCCCGTGGGTGTTGTGCCTCCCCCGGACCTTGGCATGCCTTTCCAGTTCCCCAAGCTCGTCCAGGCTCTCCATGTCCCCGGGCTTGAGCCTACTTCGGGGTTCCGTGACCCTACGGCAGCTCATACGGCCTTTGTGGGCACCGCCGGCTTGGACCGCTCTCGGCCGCCTTCGAGGATGGATGGCGGAGCACCTCGGCGTTCTTTCCGGTGCTCCAACTCCACTTCCTCCAAGCATGATCGTCAGTGCATGTTTGAGGACGCTGCTCTTCCTCCTCGTCGTTCTCTTCGGATCCAGTCTTCTTCGTTGGCGCCCCCGCCGCCGATCGAGCCTTCCGACACGGACGTGCCCGATCCCGACGGTTCTGAGGCTGATCCTCTTGATTGGCCTGGCTCTCCAGCTCATCTGCGCGGTGTCCGTTCTGTATTCTCATCCGACTCTGAAGGGGTCTTCGACGATGACGCCTATTTGTAGGGCTTTGTTTCTTCTGTGGGTTTTTGGGCATTTGTTTCTGCCCGCTCTTGGGTCCTCTTGGGCGTTTTATGCTTTCTTGGGCCTTTTGGCCTTGTTCCCCTCTTGCCCCTTCGTGGCCTTTCCCCTCCCCCCCTCTGTACCCCTTTCCCTTTCTGCTTTCATATTTGAAAATCGCTTGCTTGGTGGCCGGGATAGTGGATTCATCTTCTTCCGCAATGAAGAGATGAACCCCCTCTCCTGTCTCCCCCCTTGCAAGTATCAACTTTAGTTAAAAAAAAATCTTTGAAATTTCATTGCGTTTTGACTTTCTCTCTCCTCATCCCGTTTCCCCCCCTTTTGCGTTCTGGACTGCTGCTTCCCGCCCGTGGCCTCCGGCCATGGCCGGTGGCAGGGGAGGCCGGGCATCTCCTCGGTAGCCATGCCCAGCCCCTTCTGCCCCCTTGCCGCTGCTTGTTCCCTCTGGCGGTGCTCATCCTCCCCATGCTGTCTCCTCCGTGGCCACGGAAGCTCCATCCGGTTGCCACGTTAGTACGGGAGGTGGCGTGCAGCTCTTGCAACCTTCCCCCGAGGCCTGCAACGCATCTTCCTCCCTCCCTGGAGGATCCTTTTCTCCCGTGGAAGGCTTCCCCTCCGGCTCTGGCCCCCCCGTCCTTGGCGGTGTTGCGGCCGTGCCCAGCTCCTCTGCCGGTGGCGCTGCAGGGCCTGCGGCGTCCCCTCCTTGTCTCTCTGACGGTCCCCTGCCTTCTCAAGACCAGCTTGATGCTGCGTTTCCCTCGTCTGCAGACGGACCCCATGCGCCCTCCGTCCTGCCTCCGCAGGATGCTCTCTCAAATCGGCATGCCGGCATCGCTGCGGCACCGTCCTCTTCCCGTCTGCCAACATCTGGGCTCGGCGTTCTCCCGTTCCCAGGCCGTGCCACCGCCTCTGCGTCAGGTGTCCCCCCGAAAGTCTCCCCTTGGGTCTCTGGACCATGCACACCAGCCTTGGCTGGTGGTGCCGGCACGGGTGCTCTGCCTGGCTCCCCTTCTATGGCAGCCGGGCCCTCTTTTACGCAGGTGGTCATGAGGTCACTGGTTCCTCCTACGAGCAACCTGCTACGGCATCCCCCAACATTCACTGACTCGGGAGAACCTGCTATGGTCTTCTCTGTTGCTGAGATTCGTGAATCCTGCGAACCCCTGGACCTCGCCATCATCGCCAGAACGCCAAGAGGGAGACCCCCATTCCAAGAGATTAGGGCACACTTGGCCCAGCGGTTCCAATTTCTCAAGGACTTCGTCCTCAGTGCCTTGGACAACAGGCATCTGCTCATCCGGTTCCACTGCAAGGAAGACTACCTCCAGGTGCTTCTGAAGGAGACCCTGTTCGTGAAAGGCAGGCCCATGCAATTCTTTAAGTGGTTTATGGATTTCTCTGCGGAGGAAGATTCTCCTCTGGTTCCAGTCTGGTTGGAGTTTCCCAAGCTACCGGCAAATTTCTTCAACGAACCCATGCTGTTCTCTTTGGCTGGATGTATTGGTGAACCTCTGCAAGTTGACAGAAACTCGTTGTGCCACACTCGCTCCACTGCTGCGCGTGTATGCGTCCAACTGGACGTCTCCAAGAAGCCTCCCCACCGGATATGGATTGGCACAGGAGGAGCTTCAGGTCGCTGGCAGGACGTTGTTTTCCCTCGTCTGCCCTTCTTCTGCTCCACATGCAAACGGCTGGGCCACCCCACTGCCAAGTGTCTGCTGCCACCGGCTGGTCCTACTGTTGCTATCCCCTCCCTAGTTCCATCCTCTGCTATCCATCCCCCTTCGCAGTCACCAGCCCCTTCCATCCGACCACCAAACTGTTTGGGTCTTTCTGACCAGTGTGTGAGCGTTCTGGACGATGCTATCCCCCAGCCTCGCCCTATTGCTCCTCTGGTTGAGCCCCCCTCACAGCTCTCTCCTACACTGCAGTCGTGCCCTGTGGACGGGGTCTTACCTTTGTGTGCTACTGTGGTTTCCCCTCCCGACGTTACTGGCAGTCCTCTGCCTATCCACCTCCAGGCTTCCCTGGGGTCTTGTTTAGCCGCTAATGATACCTCTTTGATGGGCACTCCAGTCTTGGGTCGCCTATCCGAGCCATCGGTGCCTGCCCCTGTTTCTTCTCCTGTGGGGATTAGCACCCTTAGTCACGGTTCCGATCCCTCGGTGACAGCACATCACCTCCTTCCCCCTGTCTCTGCTACCATGCCTGATAGTTGCCTTGCGCCACATTGCACCTCCCCGGAGGTCCTCCTTGCTCCGTCTCCCTCGGTTCATTTGGGTTTGCCCCTGCCTCCCCTGTCCCCGGTTCTTGTTGTTCTGCACTTTCCAGTGACGTGGGCTCGGCAGCCCGCTCGGGCTCTGTGGATGCGGATGCTCCCTCACTTCAACTTCCCTTGCTTCCTCCGCCGGACTGTCTCCCCGTTACTTTAGCTTCTACCAACGTTTCCTTGGTAGGCTGCTCCTCCGTTGAGCCACCAGCCCCCATACCGCCCTCGAGCCAAGATGCTTTGGTCGCATCACCTCCTGTGCTTGTTGCATCTCCCTCCTCTCTGAAGGGGAGTCCATCTCCTTCCCCTCTCTTCTTGTCCAGGCCCTCCCGGTTCCGGGGTTGGAACCCTCCTCCCTAGGGGTCAATCCCACTGCTGCTCACACTGCATTTGTGGGTAAGCCTCAGTCCACACCGGCAGCGGCAGCTGGGGTCATCACCCGTGGGAGCCACAGAAGGAATGCATCTAGTGGTCCTGTGTTTTCT
Source organism: Amorphophallus konjac (assembly GCA_022559845.1). Classification (NCBI taxonomy): domain Eukaryota; kingdom Viridiplantae; phylum Streptophyta; class Magnoliopsida; order Alismatales; family Araceae; genus Amorphophallus; species Amorphophallus konjac. The sequence goes on from CM040129.1 coordinate 22,899,712, forward strand.
TCCTCCAATGAAAGCTCTCCTTTGGAACATTAGAGGTTTGGGTAATGCCCAATCGATCTGTAGGTTGAAAGCGCTTGTGCACCAATATGACATATGTCTTCTTGCTATTTTGGAACCGAAGCTCCCTTTCAACTTGTTGGAAAGGTACTGTCGCAAGGTTCGCATGAAGTATTGCATTGCCAACACACCAGAGAAGGGTCGTATTTGGATTCTCTGGAAAGCTCCTGTTGATGTTTCCTTTGTCAACTCCTCCGACCAGCATGTCACTGTTTCTGTAACTCTTGCTAAGGAATGCACCACCCTCCTAACAGTTGTGCATGCTAGCTGCTCGCTTACGGATCGTCGTGCCCTCTGGGACCACCTTGTTGATTTTTCAACCACTTGTGACAGCCCGTGGATGGTTGGAGGGGATTTCAACAGCATTCTCAACCCTCATGAGAAACGTGGGGGAAAGCATGCATTCTCCCTATCCATGTCCGACTTCCAAGCTTGTGTGGCTGCAACTGGACTTCAAGATGCTGGATTCATTGGTGGACAGTTCACTTGGTATAATGGCCAACGTGCCAATGGCATTTGGGCTAGATTGGATCGGGTGCTATTTAATGGTGAATGGTCTATATCCTGCCCCCCCTTATCCATTCAGCACTTATCTCGGGCATGCAGTGATCATCGGCCGCTACTTCTATCCCTGGCTGTCCAACCTCCTAGGAGGCCATCGAGGTTTTGTTTCCAACAAATGTGGAAGAGCCACTCTCTTTTTGTTAGTGACTCTCGGGCAGCATGGGCTGCAGCCCCGTCAGCTTCTTTTCCGCTACATTCCTTGGCTTTGAAGCTCAAACACATGAAGGAATTCTACAGGCTTTGGAATACCAACACATTTCATAACATCTTTGCTAATGTGCAGGCTGCTGAAGGCGTATTTACATTGGCGCAAGACACCTTTGATTCTCAGCCCTCGGAGTCTAATCGCTCCACCTTTATAGCTGCTAAGGAAGAACTAGACCGAGTGCTCTCTATGGAAGAAATTTTCTGGCGGCAAAAATCTAGAATCAAGTGGCTTGCTGAAGGAGATAGGAACACTAAATTTTTCCATGCTTATGCTGTATCAAACCGTACCCGCGGCACTATTTCAGAGCTACATGGGGATGATGGAGTTCTTGTCAACAATGATGATGCCATTGCCAAGCTGTTGGTCTCCCACTTCAATACGGCTTTCACTTCCTCTCCGCATCACATCCATCCGGAAGTCTTGGCAGCCATTCCACCGGTTCTTACTCTTGAGGACAATGCTTCTCTTTGTGTGGTGCCCCCCTATGATGAAATCAAATCTGTGGTTTTTAGTATGTCTTCAGATAGTGCTCCGGGTCCGGATGGATTTACTGGTCACTTTTTCAAGGGGTGCTGGGATTTCATTGACAAGGATGTGGTAGCGGCGGTTCAAGCTTTTTTCTGTGGCCATCCTCTTCCGTGCAGCTTCACGTCATCCTTGATTGCTCTCATCCCCAAGGTTGATACTCCGACTACTTGTGCTCACTTCCGACCTATTAGTTTATGTAACTTCATATACAAGATTATCTCACGTGTTATTAGTGACCGTCTGGCGTGTATTCTTCCTCGGCTAATTTCTGCGGAGCAAGGGGCTTTTGTAAAAGGTCGCTACATTATTGAGAATATTTCTTTGGCAAAAGAAATGGTTCAACACCTTGGCACCCCTTGCAGAGGCAGAAACGTCATCTTCAAGCTTGATATGGCAAAGGCTTATGACCGTATGGAATGGGGATTCATTTATGAAGTTCTACGGAAATTTGGGTTTGGCCTGGGTATCATTTCACTTATTGAGCCTTTGCTTTCTAACTCTTGGTTTTCTGTTCTCCTCAATGGCCAAGTTCATGGGTTCTTCAAGTCTTCAAGAGGTCTTCGTCAAGGTGACCCAATTGCTCCTGCGCTGTTCATCCTGGCCGAAGAAGCTTTAAGCCGTGGTCTCTCTTCCTTGTTTGCTCGCAGCCGTAGTGGATACTTCCATACTCTCTCTAGGTGCCCCAAGGTATCTCACCTTCTTTTTGCGGACGACACTCTTATTTTCTCCAATGGTTCTATTCGACACCTGAGGGAACTCATGAAATTCCTAAAGAAATATGAAGTTGCATCGGGCCAGCTTATCAACATTTCAAAGAGCTCCTTTGTGGTGGCACGACATGCACCGGCTTCCTTGTCATGTTCCATTGCTCAGCTAACGGGTTTCAGGAAGGCCAACCTTCCGTTCACCTACTTGGGGATCCCTTTATATGCTGGACGTCCCAAGCCGGCTCATTTTTCGTACATCATATCTAAAGCTGCGGCCAAACTTCAATTGTGGAAGGCTAACTTCCTGTCTGCGGGAGACCGTCTCATCCTAATTCGGCATGTTCTTTCAGCCATGCCGATCTACACGTTATCTTGTGTTGCTGTCCCCACTTCCATCTTCAAGGGCTTTCACAAGATCCTGGCAAACTTCTTTTGGGGCTCGTATGAGGGTTCCCCCAAGAAACATTGGAAGTCATGGGATGACGTTTCTCGGCCAGTTGCTTGTGGTGGCCTTGGCGTCCTGCATCTCCCCACCATGCAAATTGCACTTAGAACCAAGTTATTGTGGAGGGCGGTTACTAGCAATTCCCTGTGGTCTGAATTTTTTAAGGCTAAGCATCTACATTTTCATCACTATTCTATGGCCCCCTTTTCATTAGCAATCATGGCAGACAAGAAATTATGGGTTCAGGTAGCTGGTTTGATCCACCTCAACCACCGAGTCCTTGCATCACCTAGCAACTCCCTTGTCTCCTTCTGGCTGGATATTTGGGTTGGTGATGTTCCCTTGCAACATTTTCTCCCTCCACATGTGTAGACCTCACTAGCCACGAAGGATTGCACTCTGCTAGCAGCTCTGCATGGCCCATCGTCCGTGTGCATATCCATTGCGCAGCGGTACTGCCCCCCTGGTCTGCTAGCGATGGCCCACGCTTCTTCAACCTTGTCTGATGAGTGGATTTGGACGGCCAATGCTGATGGCCGTTTCTCCTCACGCTCAGTGCGTAGCTTGCTTTCTTCGGCCCCATCTCTGCAGTGGGATCTCCTATGGCATTCTCATTTACCCATCAAATGGTCAGTGTTGGCATGGCGTCTTATCCGTGGCTGTCTCCCGGTTGATGAGCCCATTGCCACCTGTGGGGTACCCCTTTGTTCCAAGTGTGCTTGCTGCGGCTCACCACAGGCAGAGTCTGCTTCCCACCTTTTCTTCCAAGGTAATGTTGCAAGGGAGGTATGGTCAGCTATGCATGCCCTTCTGCGGTTTCACTGCCCTACGACAGATGCTTCTAGCTTGGCTATGTTCGAATCCTCAGCAGTTTACACTTGTCATCCATGGCGGGCTCTATCTCCAGATGTATATTCTTGGCAACCTTTTGGGAAATTTGGTTTTGTAGAAACAAGAACCGGTTTGAGGGCCAACCCATGCACGCAAAGAACATTATCTGCAGGGTATTTTTATCTGTTCGCGCTATCTCCACTGCCCTCCCGTTTAAAGGAAGACCGCTTCTTTCCTCTCAACGGACTATTCTTCACTCTTGGGGAATATCTCTCTTGGAGCCGCAGCCCACCCCTCCTCGCCTCATCCGGTGGTTTCCGCCTCCCTCAGGCCGTCTGAAGCTTAATGTAGATGGCGCTTTCAAGCCCGCCGTTGGTCTCGCAGGTGGTGGTGGTGCTCTCCGTAACTCTGATGGCAGCCTCATCCTAGCTTTTGCGGCTGCTTACCCCCATGTCTCATCTAGCTTGGATGCTGAAGCCTTGGCTCTTCGGGATGGTCTTCAGCTTTGCAGGGATAGTGGCCTTCGTTCTGTCTTGGTGGAAACAGACTCACGTGTTTTAGCTCACATTATGTCTGGTCACTCCCCCCATCCGTGGCGTCACACTATTGTTCTTACTCAATTGGAGGAGTTGCTTACGTCCCTGCATGCTTCTATTTCCCATGTATATCGGGAAGCTAACCAAGTGGTAGATATGCTAGCTGGACTGGGTTGTTTCCTCTCGACCACCTCTACTTGGTCTTCTTTGGCAGATCTCCCAACAATTGTAAAAGGCCCTATCGTTTGGATAAGATAGGGTGCCCTTTGTTTCATCGTTAGGCGTTACTCTTGTACTCTTGTACCTTCTTTCCTTTCTATGCTTATTAATGAAAATTATCCTGTCCGTCTGTCGGGGGTGGAGCGCTCCTTCCCTCTCTTAAAGGGTTGATCGCTCCCCCTTGTCTCGACGTTCAGGCTCCCACCAGAGTTAAAAAAAATCTTTGAAATTTCATCGTGATGGGGATAGATCATTGCAATTATTGATCTTCAACGAGGAATTCCTAGTAAGCGCGAGTCATCAGCTCGCGTTGACTACGTCCCTGCCCTTTGTACAGACCGCCCGTCGCTCCTACCGATTGAATGGTCCAGTGAAGTGCTCGGATCGCAGCGATGCAGGCGGTTCGCCGCCCGCGACGTCGCGAGAAGTCCACTGAACCTTATCATTTAGAGGAAGGAGAAGTCGTAACAAGGTTTCCGTAGGTGAACCTGCGGAAGGATCATTGTCGTATCCTCCAAGTCCCGACACACCCCGCGAACGGTTGACCCCGACCTCTCTCGCCGTCCGTCTGTCGGATGGGCCGCGGGGCGATTGCGGCCCGGTCTGGTCCATCAGTCCGGTCCGACGCCCCTCCGTCCCCCCCGGCCGCGGACGGTCCCAACAAACCCCCCGGCGCGGCACGCGCCAAGGAACACGGACGTGAACGACGCCCGCGTGCACGCCACGTGGAGGCGCTCGTGACCACGGAACAAAGGAAGTCCTAACGACTCCTGGCAACGGATATCTAGGCTCTCGCATCGATGAAGAACGTAGCGAAATGCGATACGTGGTGTGAATTGCAGAATCCCGCGAACCATCGAATCTTTGAACGCAAGTTGCGCCCGAGGCCACTAGGCCGAGGGCACGCCTGCCTGGGCGTCACGCCCCGCGTCGCTCCCCGACCCCCCGCCCCGCGCGGGGGTGCCGACGGGATGCGGAGATTGGCCCACCGTGCCCACGCGCGGCGGGCCGAAGAAGAGCTCGGCCCCTCCCGCGCCCGGGCGAGCACGACGAGTGGTGGACCCGGCACCGTGCCCGACGCGCCCCCCCCCCCCTTCGGGGGGCCGGCCGCACGTGCTCATCGTCGTCGTCGCCCGCCCGAGCAGCAAGCGAGGGGGTGCACGGAGCAGGAGGAACCCAGCAGTCGCGAGCGTCGTCGCTCGGACAGTGCGACCCCAGGTCAGGCGGGGCCACCCGCTGAGTTTAAGCATATAAATAAGCGGAGGAAAAGAAACTTACGAGGATTCCCCTAGTAACGGCGAGCGAACCGGGAACAGCCCAGCTTGAGAATCGGCGGGCTCCGCCCTCTGTGGATGGGCATAAATCCCCACACAATCACACACAAGAGAGAGAATAATTAGGGTGGAGATAAAAACAACAACAACATGGAGGATAATGATTAATGCATAAATAAGGGGAGTAAAAGCTTGCACGTGGTGCAAAAACGGAGATGTGATCGCCAGAGGGGTTACCTCAATAATAGTAAAAAGAGATCGCGAATACCTAGTGAAGATTGGAATGCGGGATGATGTGAAGTTCCTTCCTCCTTCTTCAATCGGTCGGCCGATGAGAAGGGTTCTCCTTTTGATTACCTTGCAAAAAAAAGACAATGAAACAACAGCAAAAGATGGGATCAGCCAACGTGCAGTAGTATCAATCCAAATAAGATATATAATGATGATGAAGAGAAATCAACATGCGCACCTTTTTTTTTTTTTGGTTTTAAAACCCCTAAAGAGGGACTAGGGAAAGAAGGGATATGATGAATCTGATGCAAACAGTGAAAAAGGAAAAGAAGAAAAAGACTGACGATGGAGTTGACACGAACGTAAAGAAAGAAAAAGAACAACAGTGATGATCGGTTGATGAAGACGACACCAAATAAACGAAATAGAAAAGAGCCCTGCTATCCCTGTTGACAGTAGAGGGAACCAAAGATGAAGAGGGGGAAGCAGCAGAGCTTGAGCGTGATAATCTCGGCTTCGGTACCTTAGCCGCCGTCGTAACCCTTCAAAGGGTCGATCAGGACTCCCTTAAATAAGGTTCAGATCAAAAGATAAACATGGACAGGAGGAGAGTAATGGCAATGTTTATCAAAAGCAAGAGCCCTAATCGAGCAAGAACGTCAAACAAGGCAGGACTCTATGACGGAAAGATGGAAAAAGGTAGGACACTGGAGGTGAAACACGCCTTCCAACAGGGCGTCAATTCTTGATTTGACGACCTACCATACGGCGTTTCATAAAACACGACCTAAGACAGGGCGTTTCTTCCTGGATTTAATTTTGGCAATAAAACTTACTTTATTTGAAAATCATGATAACACGCCTAAGATGGAGGCGTTAAATTAAAACACGCCCTGAGAAAGGACGTTAATTAATAATTAAATTGATTTTTGAATTTTCCTTAAAGTCGGATAATACCAGGAATTGACGCCCTGAAGTTTAGTCGTCCTTTCTTTATAAAACGCCCTAGATAAGGTCGCTATTTAAATAACGCCCCTCTTCAGGTCGCGAATCACAAAAAATGCAACAAAACGAAAAAATCCAAAGAAAAACTTTATATTATGGGAATATTGACGTTCACTTTGGGGCGTAAACATAGTGACATGAGATTTGATCAACATAGCGTCATTTTTGGCGTGTCTACAAAAAGTATTGTACTCTGGGCAGAAGACTTCAATCATCCCGCAACATAGACCTCGGGGATCGGGTATCTATACCGGGAAGCATACACGCTCTGATAAACTCCGGCGTACACCAAGATGGGGGCGTATTGCCGCAACACGAAGTCTGTAAATTCAACCGCTCCCGGTCTGAAGGCGCGAGCATCGGTGGCTTTGAGCTCTCCAAACCACCCCACTGAAATCTGATGTTTGAACCGGACCGCCAAGCAGTCCAAAAGAAAAGGCTCGTCCCGATATCCCAATGGAGCGGTGCGAGGAATAGACCATATATGGGCTTCTCCCTGTCAACGCGGCCGGTGGTTTCATTCCAGCGAGCTGGTGTATACTACGGCACTCTCATCAGCATCCCGGCCTCGGGGGATAATTCCTACACTCCGCGCACGGCCCCCCATTTCCTGGGTTCCCCGGGGATGTACATGGGCATACCATAGGTGACTGACTCAGTGAGGCTGTCCCGCTCCGCCAGTAGCGCTCCTTCAACTCTGCGAACCAGAATTAAATCACGCTTCCCGCCAAGGTTGAAGTGCTCGAGGAACCCCATCAGGTGCTTATCCTTGGGGTAGTCCCGTCTGATGTCATCCCCTCGGTCATACCTGAAGTGGTTGCCATCAAGAATCAACAAACGGCCGGTGTCGACGGTGTCGGTTTCTGAATCCGAAGACTCGGCCACCACGGCTACATGTCGAAGCCCCCGATCAAGGGAATGGACATTCCCCCATGTCACGGCGACCCGGGATTCGGAGGAAGAAGAGCCGGAGGCCATGTTGTCTGCAAAACAGCACCCGGAAAAGAACAAACAAAAGTTAGAAATTAGTGGATCGAAATAATATTTCTGACAAAATTTCGACAGCATCTCCCCAGCTCGGGGGTTTGCCAAAAGAAAAGTGGAAGCCGTCCACCAAGGGAGCGGCCCCTAAAAGCAGCCATAGGCGCTAAGCCAAGGCCAAATGGGACACCCGAGGGATCCAGCTCCGAGGACAAGTCCTACAAAGAGCCTCCCGGGGCCCGAAGAACGGGTTTCAAAACCCAAAGAACAGCACTGCTCAACTCACCCGCTCACTCACACGGTGAGATCGCCCGAACCCACTAACCACTCGGCGCCGCGGGAAGAAGAAAAAGGTAGGAGAGAGGAAAATTTCTTGCAAATGAGAGCTTGTGAAGAAAAAAATGAAAGGAGGCTAATATATAGGGGGGGGCTCCACCCCTGTTAAAACGGCGTGCCCCGGGGCGCGCCGTTTTAAGCAATTGGCGCGCCGGGGAGGGCGGCGCCGTTTTAACCTCTAAAAGGCCCAGAGCACGCCGTGAAGGCGGCGCCGTTTTAACCTCTAAAAGGCCCAGGGCGCGCCGTAAAGGTGGCGCCGTTTTAACCCTCGAAGCAAAGGCCACGCCGTTTTAAGCGATGCCGTCAGGCTTCCTGCCTCGTCGGATCAACATCCGACGCTAGAACTAAGTGCCGTTCGAGTCTCCGTCAGCCAAACGAAGCTCATCCGTAGGCCTTGCCGCATTCCTACCTCACTTGCACCGCCTACGTCTAGGGGGCATTTGTTGGCACTCAAAATATGATACTTTGGCAACCAAGCCACAAAGATGAATGATACGGCCCACTAAAACACAGAAGCTGATAAAGATCAACTTATCAAGAGAACCCCTCAAGCTGACGAAGCCCTGAGCCACCTTGAAGGGAACGTCGGGGACTTTACCTCAGGAGAGTCGAAGTGAACCCGCAACCAACCGGCAGCGCGATCAAGCCTGCCCAATGATCCGGCATCGACCTCGTCATGCCGCTACCCCACATCCGTCGCTCGACCAAGGACGACGGTCTACCCAATGACTCTCCTAAGGAGGAAGAATGTCCTCGGCCATCCGCAACAAGGGGCCGAAGGTTCTGTCAGCAGAAGACCCCGATTACCCGGCACGGGTTCGGCTTCTCGCCATAGTGGGCCCGTTAGTGGCCGATTGATCACCGTTCAAGGTGGAATTGCCCAGGATGTAGCATCATCCTGCAAGGAAGCTTCGAGCATGAGTCCGTCTCAGCCAGAAGCACAAATCACAGTGCCGAAGACTGTGTCAGCGGGACACCCGTGTGCTCGGACCAGACACACACGAAGTCTTGTTTAAGGCCGTTCGTCCTATCAAGAGCTTTGTCAACACCCCATCAAGGCCCTTCGGTGGCCAGGGCGAGGGGAACAGTCGACGGGAGCTTCCGGAATCATCTCCGGGCCCACCGGACTGACACGCCAAGTGAACAGGTTAAAACGGCGCCGTCAAACCGGCGCGCCAAGAACAAAAGGGGGTGTTCCCCCGGCGCCGTCAATCCAGCGCGCAAAAGCCAAATGGGGCCCTTCCTCGGCACTGTCAATCCGGCGCGCAAAGGCATAATGGGGCCTCTCCCGGCGCCGTCAACCCGGCGTGCCTCTTCCTGGGGCGCCGAATTAACCCCAAGGCTATATATAGCCTGTCGGGGGGAGATATCAAAGAGATAGGAGAGAAGAGGCGAAATCAAAAAGAAAAAAAAAGAGAATTAGAAAGAAAGGGGGGAGGTCCAGGGAAGAGTCGGAGGGGGTTCTTCGATCTGAAGAGTCTTCTGTCCGAGCCCTCGGCGGCCCACACCCTGCTCCACCCGAGTCTCCCGGAATCGGAGAAGAAGAGCATCCGTTCCTTATCTCTCGAGGTGGGTTTCCCGTGTTTCATCCGGTGAATCCCTCTGTTCCGCTTTGGGTTTTCTTCCTCTAGCATAATGTAAGTGAAGGAGGGGAGGGGCGATGACATGAGCCTCACCTCCCCTCCCTCACGATGATTCTTTTCCTCTTTTCGTTGTAATGGGTTTCCCCTGTTAACGGAAACGGCGGCCGAGCAACAACGCCGGCGCCGGAATGTATATTCTCTACTTATCTGTCTGTTTCTTTTTTTTTTATGAGTGAATGGAATGGAATGTGAGTCTCTGGCCGATGCCACGTTTCTCTTTCTTCCCTGTTGGCTCCCCTTTTCTTTTCCTCACATCCGGTGAAACGGTGCCGTGCGATGATACCGGCACCGTGGAGGATGAATGCAGAGCACCGTGGGCTTCCCGTGTGAATGACTTCCTTCTTGTCTCGTCTTCCCGATGCTTTATGCCCTTCTATGGTAAGGGCTACATTGATTCCCCTCCCCGGGGGTTTTCTCTTTCGGTCGAATGCTAGGAATCTTCACTGTGTAAGGTGTGTCAATATATGGGTTCCTCCCACTTGTCTGGGCCTCCCTCGTAATACCCTTTCTGTTCTTGACCATGAACAGAGGGAAGTAAGGGCGCCCCTACATTCCAGTTATTATTTTCTGAACATTCCTTGACGAATGTTTCTTTGATTCGTGAATATGCATATGCGTGAACGTACGTATATCTACAGGCATTAGTTCTGGCCTGCTGGTTATGCAAACGACCTCACAGCTCCGTTCTACTGTTTCATTAGTGCGAATCGGTAACCCGGGGAGGGGGAACATCCCCCACTGTTCCGCTTTGATAGCACTCTGCCCACCGGGGACCATCCAGCAGTGACGAATCTCCTATGGACTAACGAGTGAATAGCAAACGGGTTAGTCCTGACACCTCAAATCCACAGTCCCTAAGGGACTTTGTGGTGGCCGAGAGACGCGTGTGCCCCTCGTAGGCTGGCCCTCGGGGTTCCCTTCTCTACTCGGTCGTCCCGACTTGAGTAGTGTGGTGATTCGGGTTACGTGCCCCTCGTAGGCTAGCCCTCGGGGTTTTCGCTCCCATATCGAGTCGCCTCACTCACTCACCGTTACCCACGGACTCAGTGCCCCTAGCAGGCTAGCCCTCGGGGTCTTCCTATCTGTTTGGGTCTGTCGGCCGCCGTTGCACCACCCGGCTTTTAGGGGTTTACTCCGCCACGTGAGTACTCCCTGCGTCTCCCCGACGATCCTTTGGGATGGGGAGATGCTGCCGAAATTTCGGCTCGAACGAGTCTAAACTCGGAACAATCGCCGCGCTCGAGTCCAGATCTCGCGCGAGCCTGTGATTTGACCTTTGGATGACTCGGGACCGATTCGATGAATAATCAACTCAATAAATTTTCAAAACCCTCCAAAACCTTTTAATAAAATCATGAATAAACTAACGAAGCTCCTGTTTCCTTGAAATCGGGTCAATTCGGCGCGTTCATGCGCGATAACGCCTTAAAACGGCGCGCCCTTCCCGGCGCGCCCTTTCCGGCGCGCTCTTCCCGGCGCGCCCTTTCTGGCGCGCCCTTCCTGGCGCGCCCCAGCTCCCCACACCGTTTTAATAGGCTGCCCCTTTTACCTACGGTTCTGGCACCGTTTTAAACCTTTTACCTACGTTTCAGGGCGCCGTTTCAAGTGTTTTAGCCCCTGTCTTCGCGAGCACTGCACCGGTTTCATTCCGAATCGTGTCGTCGCATCATTCCAACCCTTCTCCCACTTATGGGATGACTTCCTATGCTAATTACAGAGGGATGCAAGTTCCTCAACCAAATAAACTAGATAAAATTGGCATGTTCAAGCTTGAATCGATACGCCTCGAATCCTTGCCGTTATGCCCTAGTCCACACACTCCTATCGCATTAACGCATGTCCGAATGTGTGCATCCTTGGTATATCAAATAACATTGCCAGAAGGTCAGGTTACGCCTGATTGGAGGCTTCGTTACGCGTGAAGGTGGCCTTCGAGCCTAAGTCCTCCGCCGTGTACTAGGGTCCACCCTAATAAATCGTGTGTAGTCAACCGTATCATCCTGCATGATCACTTGCCTGCTCTGTACCCTTTATCCCGGCTTCGACGGCCCGATATCTCGACAATTAATCAAAGGTGTTCCCTCCTCGTGGGGGATGTAATTAACGCCATAGACTTTATGGTATGGCGGACTGCTGGTCCCGACCGAACCTCACATTCGCCCGACATGGGTCAGAGTGAGCGCACAATAAAATCGTCACTCATGTGACTGGCACGCCTGCGTCATCAATCAGTCAGTTGATTACCAGTTAGTCAAATGGTTGATCGATACGCGAATGAAAAGAAAGGAACGAAAAGGCGAACGAAAGAAAAGGTCGCAAACAAACCCGTCTCAAGCAAAAGGTTATGAAGTATCAATTAGTTCATCTCAATACAAATTCAGGTTACTCTCCTTGATATCCATTGTTTCTAAAATAAGTAAGATATAGTCTTGACCTAGTCTAGTATAGTCATGTGACTTAGGTTAATTGCTATAAACAGACACTATGACCATATTTCAGAAACTCAGTGATTTAACTCTACCTTCTATAACTTTTAAACCTTAACTTACTCAAGAATGCATACTGATTGATTCTTATGAATAAAAGTTATTCATGATTTACTTATATTCTAAACCAATACATAGAATGTTATCTAGTCTATCTCTTCTACCCTTCCACTATCTCCCCTCCACCTTATTTGTTGATGGCAAAGGGGGAGAGTTTATTATCTTCTTCTTTATGACATAGGAGGAGAGATTACATTCTGATGGCAAAGGGGGAGTAAGTATAAAAGAGAGTTAGATAAATGAGAGTCAGTCTATGTGTTTAGAGGAGAGTCAGTCTATGTGGAGAGTCTGTAATGGTGTTTGAGACAGAGAGAGAGAGAGAGTCAGAAATTCAGGGGGAGCATCATAAAGGATTCATTCAGGGAGAAAGTCTATGCATAGTGTCTGCACTTGCATGTATGTCATCTGACTGTGATTCATGATTCATCAAAATACATCATTCTTAATGCATTTACCTTTGGTGTGGCCATCATCAAAATGGGGAAGAATGTTGGGTCTCCTCTGGCGTTGCATGATAAGGGAGAATGGCAACATGCTGAAGTGTTTTGATAATTGGCAACAGTATTGGTTGACTTTGTTGATTGCATAGTTGACTTTGTTAACTTTATATTGACATAATGATGTGTGTATTTTGATGACTTTTATATGTCAGATAATCATATAAATGTTGTCTGCATGTTTACACTTAGGCTTTGCATTAGAATGGAGTCGGTGTAATACTAAGTCAGTCTGCATTAAGTCTGTGCATATAGTGCATTTCCAGCACATCAAGTCCGTCCATGCATATATCAAGTCGGTGCAAGCCATGTTGCTGCACACGACCAAGTCGCTGCAAAGGTCATCCATGCATTATGTAAGTCGATGCATTGGTAGTTGTTGCACGAGACCAAGTCCATGCAGGCTTAGCTCAAGGCACACTAAGTCGGTGCAACACTTCTCGCTGCAAGCTATCAAGTCGGTGCAACCCTTGCTGCTGCACACAACCAAGTCAATGCAATGCCTTCCATGCATTAGGTATGTCGGAGCAAGCATTAGTTCAGCACGCAACTAAGTCCGTGCATGCTTATGTCTAGGCACATAAAGTCCATGCAATATGTCTTAGGCAACTCGGTGCATAAGAGCTCATGCATTTAGTGTTTGCGCATTAAGTCTGTGCAAGTCAAGTATGTTGCAGAAGTAAGTCTGTGCAACCTTTGCACATCACATGATCTAAGTCTAAGTAATGTTGTTCTCGGCACATTGAGTCAGTGCAAGGTTTGCACTCTGCATATACACACTCAGTGCATTACTGCATGTCACACACATACAGTATGTGCACATCCACTAGGTCAATAAAACAAGTCTGTGCATATGTTCTATGTGTGAACACTTGACTCCATGCATATGTGTTCATACGTTATATCAAGCCTGTGGAGTCTGTGCACATTTAGTTCAATGCTCTAATTAACTCTGTGCATCTTTCTACTATCTTTCAGATTGTTTCAAGCTGACATTAAGTCTGACCTTGAACGGATATCTGCTCGAGGAGTTTAAGAAAGGCACGTGATCCAAGAATGGAGGAGGTGCCAAGATGATGCCACGTGGCCTGACCACTCCAGATCTGGATAAGGCTCTGGGCGAGAATTGTGGCGAGCACACGCCCTACCTTCTGCTGCTTCCTATAAATAAGGAGAGTCTTCTTCAAGAGAAGAGTGATCGTGATTGTGATATTGAGAGAAAAAGAGCAGAAAGAGCTAGAGCCAGCACGATCCAGAGAGAAGAAGATAGAGTAGCAGATCTAAGAATAGAGTTTGAGAGTGAAAACTTTGAAAGTTTGAGAAAGTTTTGTTCATCAATTTCCTGGTTCAGAACCAGAACTGATTTTGCTCATTGTTGAGCTACATTCCCATTGTGGGTTTTCTATTTCTTCGTTTGTTTCCTTTCGTTTTTATAAACCCTTGTTCAAGCTATTTGTCAGCATATGTTAAGCTGTAATTCCTCAGCGGCTGTAGAGGTGTGGTATCCTCTGGTCGGGTGAAGCTGTAATTCCCCAGCGGTTGCAGAGGAGGACTCCTCTGGTCGACGTAAGCTGTAAGGCCCAGCGGTTTGTAGTGTTTTCACCCCGAAGCTGTGGATCAAAATGTTAAGCTGTGTATCAGCGGGAAACCACACTCTGGTTGGAGTGTGGCGTGGACGTAGACCTCGGGTTTGAGGTCGAACCACCTTAAAAATTCATTATCTACTGTGTGATTGCCCTGTGGTTTGTGCTCATCTCTATCTAGTTTCACCGCCCAATAGATGAATGCTTGAGACTGCCTTTGTGCTGATCGTCTAGACTCGCTATAGTTTGATTGCGTTTAAGTGTTCTTCCTTGTCCTACAACAGCTTGATTTTATTCCGCAACTGTTCCTACTGTAGTAAATTTTATTGGGTGATCGATCTATTCACCCCCGTCTAGATCATCAATAGAGTATTGTCTATTGGTATCAGAGCCTCCATCTATTCTATCAGTTGGTATTAGAGCATACCATCTAAGATTCATTTGACTTATCAAATAAAACACCAAATTCTCTATGTACAGTACCTGAAAATGACTGAAATCAAGGGCTTTTATTCCTGACATCAAGTTTAAGCCATTCATGAGATAACCTACCTCTGGTCTTGTCCTTAAACAACGAATTAAGACCTGAAAGTTGACCCTAGTTCTTGCTTATCGTGAACTGAATCAGCAACTTCGTGGCCTTCTAACTCTTGATTCCCTTTACCTATGATCACGGAATTTTAATGGTCAGAAGAGTGTACTATAAGGTACAAATAACTATAAAAAACCCCTATCTAATTACCTCGTTTAGGGCTTCTATCTTGCTGATCAATCTGGCCCGGTCGCACAATTTCCTGAGATTCTTATGCCGAACCAGCGACTTTAGATGCCTCTAACTTTCTGTAGGCTTGATCTCCTAGAATGAAATTTTAAGAGTAGTTAGACCTTAGTATTATGAACAAAAACTTCTAAAGAACATACCTCTAATTCGTCCTTCTTACCTTAGTTCCACACGAATCAAAGTAAGGGTCGCGCATGTCGGTTCTGTGGTCTATTTATAGGGTTAGCTAGGGTTTCCATGGATTAGAACGAACATAGAGTCCTCATTAGGTCATAAAATCGATATAAATCTATCTTAGAACCTTCTAGCGCATCGATCCCAAGTTATTAGGATGCCAAAGTTTTCATCTTTTCATGCCTTCTTCTATTCACAGAATCTGCAGTGCTTAGCGGTCTAGTCTAGACCGTTTTTAGTTCCCATGTGGTCGCCCGATTTACCGTTTCTATTGTTGGGCGCCGAATTTGAACAGTTTCAAACTCTTTTGATATTATCTCCTATTATTAGCCTATTTATCCCTTAAAAGTCTGCTAAATGGTAATTTATCCAAAATTATCATATTCTAAGTCTTGTGGGCTTGGTTTTGGGTCATTTGGGCCTATTTAAAAGATTAGATTCATTTAAATAAATATTGTGCTTTAATAATTATATTTAATTAACTATAATTCATTTAATATCCCATTAGCCTTGAATTAACTCTATTTATTTCTAAAAAATTCTTAGAAAATCCGAATATATTTCTAGAAATTTCAAAAATATTATTTACAATATCTTGGGGTATCACACCCTCCCCCACTTAAGAGAATTTGGTCCCCAAATTCAATATTATGGAATTTACGGAGAGTGTACTTACAGTTGAATAGCTCGGGAAATCTCTTGCGCATAGCTTCTTCAGTTTCCCATGTTGCTTCATGTGGCCATAATTTGCTCCATTGGACTTTGACTATTGGAATAGTCTTATTCTGAAGTTGACGTACTTCCCGTTCAAGTATTCTGATTGGCTTTTGCTCATACGTCAAATCCTTCTTAATCTCTAGGTTGTCATAAGTTATGACATGAAATGGATTGGAGACATACTTTTTAAGCATTGATACGTGAAACATATCATGAACCCCAGCTAGTTGAGGGGGCACAGCTATTCGATATGCAACTTCACCAACCCTTTCAAGAATTTCAAAGGGGCCAATAAATCTTGGAGTGAGCTTGCCTTTAATACTAAATCTTTGAATACCTCGACCCGGAGAAAACTTGAGAAACACATGATCTCCCACTTGGAATTCTAAGTCGCGCCTTCTATTATCAGCATATGATTTCTGCCTGTCTCCTGGAGCCTCTCCCGAATAAGCTTTATCTTCTCAATAGTATCTCTTATAATATAGGGCCTGAGAAATTACTTTTCTCCTACTTCATTCCAACATATAGGTGAACGACAACTTCTACCATACAGTGCCTCGAATGGTGCCATCTGTATACTGGCTTGATAGCTATTGTTGTATGCACATTCCACTAGAGACAAGTGGTCATGCCAATTTCCTCCAAAATCGAGAGCACAAGCCCTGAGCATATCTTCTACTACTTGATTGGCTCTTTCTGTCTGGCCATCAGTTTGTGGATGAAAAGCAGTGTTAAAATTCAATCGGGTTCCTAGAGAGTGTTGTAGCCCTTTCCAAAATTGTGAAGTAAATCGAGGATCTCGATCAGAAATAATGGTGACAGGGACACCATGTAATTTAACAATCTCCTTTACATATAAAGTAGCTTGGATATCTACAGACCATCAGCTTTTAATAGGCAGAAAATACGCCGATTTTGTTAAACGGTCTATGATTACCCATATTCCATCATGTCCACATCTTGATTTAGGTAGTCCCATGATAAAATTCATCCCTATACTCTCTCATTTCCATTCCAAAATTTCCAAGAGATGCAGTTTTCCAGCAGGCTTTTAATGTTCTGCCTTAATTTGCTGACAAGTAAGGCAAAGTGACACGTAGTCTGCTATCTCTCTCTTCATATTGGGCCACCAATAATTTCTTTTAAGATCTTGGTACATCTTGGTAGCACCAGGGTGAACGGTATACTTAAATTTATGAGCTTCATCTAAGACCGTCCTCTTAGTATCAACATGATCCGGGATACAAATATGACCTCGAAACAATAATCTTCCATCATTTGCAATAAAGAAATCCGACCGTTGCTCCATATCAGCCTTAATCTCCAACAATATTGGATCATTTTCTTGTAACTTTACTAGATCTTCAATCAATGTTGGTTGTATTCTAATATTGGCTATAAAGTAATATTCTATCTTCAGATCAATATCTAAATTCAACTGAGCAAATTTAGAAATAAGATTGGATAAACCTTTCAGACTGGATAACTTCCCTATTGGTTTCCTACTGAGTGCATTGGCAATAGCATTTGCCTTCCCAAGGTGATATTGAATAGCAAAATCAAAGTCCTTGAGATACTCCAACCATCGTCTTTGTCTCATATTCAAGTTCTTTTGAGAAAAGAGTGTTGGACTTTTGTGATTTCCCTAGTGTTTTGATGATGAGCATCACTATGTTAAATATTGTTATTTTAATCAGATATCTTGAGTAATGTTATGCATTTGAAATTTCCATGATTAACAGGAAAACTGCCATGAGATAATACCTTGCATGTCCGTAATGTTCCCTTCATACTTCGTGTTGTTTGTGTTCACTACACTCCGTGTTGTCCCTTTGTTCGTCGTGTTTTTCCAACTATGTTTGTTGGTTGTCTTCGTGTCGCTCCATCTGTGTCACCCCTATGTCTTCGTGTCTTATGATCTAGCCAAGTCTATACAGCCTCATCTTTATCTTCGTCCCAAGCCAAAGTCTACACATTGTCTTAGCGTCATGCATCAGTCTTCAAAGTCCATACAATGCACTGTAGCATGTTCGAAGCTAAGTCTATACATTGGTTTAAGCTTCCAAGTCTGTACATTGGCCTTCAAGCTTTCCAAGTCTATTCATTGGCAGCTGAACTTTGAAGTCTATACATTGGTCTTCACTTCAAGTATGTACAGCCATTGTCTTGCCAAAGTATATACGTTGTGAACCCTCAAGTCTGTACAGACTTTGCCTTGTTCAAGTCTATACATCGTCCAGTTCTTTGGCAAGTCTATACCTTGTGAAAGTCCATACATTCGATTGCGTTGCCTTGAAGCTGTTCCAAGTCTATACATCCTGTTGAACACAAAGTCTTCACATCGCCTCATCATATGAAGGCTGTACGTTGCAAGTGTCCTTCTTGTTTTGTGACCACACTTCGTGTCAGTTTCTGTTTTCGTCTTCGAGTTGGTTTCAGTCCATGTTGTTTTCGTGTCGTCCTCATCTTCAAGTCATTCGTACGATTCGAGCAACTTAGTACTCGAGTTGTTTTCGTGTGTATTCAAGTCTTTTTAGTAAAGTGTCGTTTCACCTCGTGCCGTTCTCTTTGCTGTTTGTTATGTCGTGTTGTTTTTGTATTCGTGTCTTCGTGTTGCTTTTGTATTCATGTCTTCGTGTTATTCTTGTGTTTATGTCCTCGTGTTGTTTGTTTCTATCTTCGTCCAGGTTCCCTCTGATCGCGTGTTTGTCTACCGTTTCACTCCGTGAGACTTCCTTCTCACCTCGTGCTGTTCTCTTCTGACTTCGTGTCGTTTTCTTTGTAGTGTTAGCTTTATTATTGTGTATCTCGTGTCGTTCTCTTCGTAGTGTTTGTTTTGTTACAGTGATACTTCGTGTCGTTCTCTTTGTAGTGTTAGCCTTATTAGTATGTATCTCGTGTCGTCTCTTTTTACCTCGTGTTGTTTTAATCTGACCTCGTGTCATTCTCTCTTTATTTCGTACTGTAGTAATCTTGTGTATCTCGTGTCATTCTCAGTACAGTGCATCTCGTATTGCTATCACATACCTCATGCAGTTTTAGTTTTTGTGGCCCTGAGTTTTAATCGTTTTATTTCTTTGCAGGAGAAGAAGAAAAACAAAAAGAAGAAGGTGGTCCGAGGAAGAATATTCCCAGTGACTGGGCTACACGTGATCCAATGCTAAAGGAACAATTGCTATAAAGGCACGTGGCAAGAAGATTCTGGATGAAGTGTGGGAGGCACACGCATTCTGCACCTTATCCACCTGCTGCTGCTGCTATATATTGAAGCCTTCGTTCACAGATGAAGGTTGATCAAAAGGAAAAAGCAAAAAGCAGAAGTGCAGAGAGTTCGATCCAGAAAAAGAAGAGAAGAAATTTGAGTGAGAGCAGAAGAGAAAGAGCCTCCCTGAGAAACTAGAGTGTTCCAGTTGAGAGAGAAGAGAGAGCAGAAGAGTGATCAGAAGATGGGTATTGACTTACGGATCAAATCTGAAGTCTGCTGCTCAGTTTGAGCTACATTGTTTTCGTTTCTGAGTTTTGGATTCCTTCTTTCTTGTTTTCATTTTTGTTTGTGTTTCTTTCTTGATTGAGAGTTCTCTGTGTTTCCTCCTGGTGTTCAGGGGAAGAGAGAGACGTGTTCTCTCTGGTTCACTTGCAACAGACGTTGCAGTATTGTTCCCTCTCGTAGAAGAGGTGTTCCCTCTAGGATTCAGAGGAAGAGAGACCTTGGTCTCTGGTTCTAGTGACTGCAGATCACTAGTATTCCCTCCGATTGGAGGAAGAGGAAATTGTTTCCTGTTTCTAGGGACTTGGCGTCCTTAGGGTTCCCTCCGGGTGTGGAGGAAGAGGGGAGAGTGTTCCCCTGTGAAGCTGTGAATCAGCCGTTGTTGCAGACTGAGTCTGCTTTGCTAGCAGGTGCTAGTGGAAGCCTCACTTCGATTTGAAGTGAGGGGTGGACGTAGGCAGACTGGAGGTCTGACCGAACCACCTTAAAAACCTCTGAGTACTCGTGTGATTATCTATGGTGATTGTGTGGTGTGCCTTCTATCCACTCGAGCTATTGTCCGCACTGCGTGTTTGTGGGTTCAATTCCGAGTTTGCTTGTTTTAAGTGAACCATTCTTCAGTAAGTTCTTAATCGGTTGAAAACAGTGATCTATTCATCCCCTCCCCTTCTAGATCACTTCATATTTCTTGTATCACTCGGTATCAGAGCGGGTATTTCCCAATATGTGGTCCAACGGCCAGGGAAACGGATCTGCTGGTCCTTGCAGCTACATTGCTGAAGGGCAGTCAATCACCCGTCCCCCTTTCTTCGATGGTAATAACTATTTCTTTTGGAAGAAAAGGATGGAAGTCTTCATCAGGGCTCAAAGCCACAAGCTCTGGAGAGTAATTACAGATGGTCCGTACCAACTTCCACCAAACGAAGACATATGGACAGAGGAACAGGTTAAACTCTCCGCACTGAATTGGACAGCTCTTAGCATCATACAGTGCGCCGTCCACCCGGAAGAGTACTTGAGGATTTCAGCGTGCAAGACTGCAAAGAAAATGTGGGATGAATTGCAGTTAATTTATGAGGGCACATCTCAAGTGAAAGCTACCAAGATCAATATGCTTACAACTCAGTATGAGTTGTTTAAGATGAAGCCAGAGGAGTCGATCACAGAAATGTATGCTAGATTGTCTGTGATCATCAATAGTCTGAGAGGATTTAGAAAGGAGATTCAGCAAGAAGACATTGTCAGGAAGATCCTTAGGTCCCTAACTCCCATCTGGGATACTAAGGTGACCGTCATAGAGGAATCTAGAGATTTATCCACCATGTCAGTAACCCAGCTGATTGGGTCTCTCATGACCCACGAAATGAACTTCAGACAAGGGAATGATGGACATGACAGAAAGGGAAAGAATGTTACTCTGAAAGTCTCACGACATACTAAGAAGAGCAGCAGCAGCAGCAGCAGTGGTGGTAGCAGCGAAGACTCTGACGGATTCTCAGACCTGGACAAGGGCGAGCAGGCCATGCTCACCAGGCAATTCAGAAAGTTCTTGAGAACTAAAGGGAAATTCTACAGGAGAAAGAGATTTAATGCTGCAAGGAAGTCTCCTGAACGAGAACTTGAGAAGAACCGATTTGTTAAGAAAGTTACATGCTACCATTGTCAGAAACCTGGTCACATGAAAAGTGAATGTCCAGAGCTACAAGCTAAGGCTCCCGGATACCAGAAAAAGATGGTGCACAAGAAGAAGAAAGCCATGCTGTACACATGGAGCGACGAGGAGGAGGATCCAGAAGCCACCTCATCCAGTGAAGGTGAAGAGAAGACTTGCCTCATGGCCAACCATGAGGAAGCGGTAACGAACTTATTTGAGAATTTTACTTTGGATGATTGGGAGGACGCCTATGGCGACCTGTTAGCTAAATATAATTTTCTAACCAAGGAGCACAGAATGCTTAAACGAAAGTTTCACTCAGTTTCTGAGGAACACTCTATTGCTATTACGGACAACATGAAAACCAAGGAGATGGCCATTGAGCTAGATCAGGCTAGAAGTAAGATCGAGAAGTTTAGAATGGAAAGAGAGGAAAATCTAGCTCGGATGAATGAGCTGAAGAGTAAAACTGAAGAGAGTAAAAAGGAGTTTAGACTGATTGCAGAAAAATATGAGGCGGTTAGAAAAGTTAATCAGGAACTTCAGGACCAATGTAATGAACTTCAGAAGGAGATTGAGGACAAAGGAAAAATGCTAGAAAAATTTACAGAGGGGAGAAAAAATCTGGATGTCCTTCTGGGGTCGAGGGTAAACTTCAATAGGGAGGGATTAGGATACAATCCCACAAGTAAAAAACCCTTTGAATTCAAAACTGTCACGTTCTGCCCCGCCAAGGGTAAAGAAAAACTGGAAACCCCATCCAGCTCCAAATCTGTCTCTACATTGAAGGTTTCGACCAGCAAATCTATTCAATCCACGGGTCAACAGACTAAGTCAGGAAATCTTGAGACTAGAACTGTTCCTGTGCAACAGTTGTGGAACAAGGGTTTTCACACGACCATTCCTATTGATGTCACTAGAAAGGTGAACAGTTTCACTAAGAAAATTCAGCATGATAGTTATCAAGGAAAGCATGCGAACATGCATCACCTTCAGCACAATTTTCATCTGAATAAAAATGGTTACATGAATTATGCTCAGCACACACGTGTTTCCTCTAAGAGGCCAAACAACAATTTCTCTGCTCGGAAACAGCATAATTTTAATAGGAATAGGCTCATTCAACACCCACTGAGAAATGCCAAGAAGGAATAATCAATCTACATGAAATCTCTGAAAAGAACAGTAAAACAAATGTGAGTTCCTAAGTGTGATTTGGATAAATTGAAAACTATCTTTGGACCCAATTTGAATTGGGTCCCACATTACTTTGTCTGAACTTTCGCAGGTTAGCCTGGCAGCCGAGCATAACAAGTGGTATCTTGACAGCGGCTGTAGCAGGCACATGACAGGAGACCGGTCCAAATTTAGCAAACTGAAAATGAAGTTTGGGGGGCTGGTCAAATTCGGTGGAAATAACAGAGGAAGAATAATTGGAATTGGTACTGTTGGTAAGTCCTCTACTAACTCCATTGAAGATGTGTATCTTGTAGAAGGACTTCAGCACAACTTGATAAGTATAAGTCAACTCTGCGACAAAGGACACAAGGTACTCTTTGACCACAATTCCTGCACTGTTTTTGAGCTGAATTCTGATAACGTCATGTTCAAAGGTCATAGAGTAAACAATGTATACATCGTAGACCTGGATGATAATCCTGAAACTCACTTGTGTATGTCTGCTAATTCTGAACAGGTTGCGTTTGACTGGCATAGACGTCTAGGCCATGCTAGTTTATCTACAATGAATAAACTGTCTAAGCATAACCTAGTTAGAGGTTTGCCCCGAATAAGATTTCAGTTAGGGTCCAAGCTATGTGATGCTTGTGCACTAGGTAAACAGACTCGTGCAGTTTTTAAGTTGAGAACTGAGAATCTTTCATCTAAACCGCTGCAGCACTTGCACATGGATCTCTTTGGTCCTACCCGCATACAAAGTTTGTCAGGTAAGAGATATGGATTAGTCATAGTTGATGACTTCACTAGATTTTCTTGGTTGTTTTGTTTAGCAAATAAAAATGATGCCTTTGTTCACTTTGAAGAACTTTTCAATAAAATCAAATTGCAAGGTGAACATAACATCATTACAATTCAGTCTGACCATGGAGGAGAGTTTGAGAACTCTTCATTTTCTGAATTTTGCTCAAGAGTGGGAGTGACTCACAAATTCTCTTCTCCCAGGACACCGGAGCAGAACGGAATTGTTGAGAGAAGAAACAAGTCAATAATTGAAATGGCCAGGACTATGCTGATTGAGAGTGGACTTCCAAGGAGATTTTGGGCTGAAGCTACGAATACTGCATGCTACATTCTAAACCGAGCCTTGGTAAGACCTACTCATAGGAAAACTCCTTATGAACTTCTCAAGGGTAAACAGCCAAACATTTCTTACTTTAAAGTTTTTGGCTCCAAATGTTTTATCCACAATAATGGTAAGAATGGTTTGGACAAATTTGAAGCTAGAAGCTCTCCTGGAATTTTTCTCGGATATTCAGAAACCTCAAGGGCTTACAGAGTTTTCAATAAAGCTGATCAAACTGTTGAAGAAACACCGCATGTAGTGTTTGATGAAAATGATTTCTCTAACAAAGTGATGGATGATGACAGGGAGCCATCTAATGAGGGAGATTTCTTGGAGAGAATTGAAGAAGAAGAGATGCAGCCAGTGCTCAACTAGAAAACTCACAGTAAGAAGGAGCAGCTGAGGTAGGTGAACCCTCAGGTGAGATAATATTTCACAAAGACCACCCTAGTGAAAATGTCATAGGCAATGTGCATGATCCTCCTAGGACAAGGTCTCATTTTAGAATTATCCAAGAACAGGACTTAGCTGCATTGGTATCTCAGGTGGAACCCAAATCTGTGGAAGAAGCCTTAAGACATGATTCTTGGGTATCCGCCATGTGTGAGGAATTAAATCAATTTGAGAAAAACATTGTATGGGAACTAGTTCCCAGACCTGATAACACTCATGTCATTGGCACTAAATGGATTTTCAAGAATAAAGTTGATGAGAATGGAGCTATTTCTAGAAACAAAGCAAGACTTGTAGCTCAAGGCTACAGTCAGGAATTTGGTGTGGATTTTGATGAATCCTATGCCCCAGTGGCTAGGATGGAAGCTATACGAATTCTGCTTGCATTTGCATGCTCTAGGAACATTCGGCTGCAGCAGATGGATGTCAAAAGTGCATTCTTAAATGGGGTATTGAAGGAAGAGGTATATGTTGAACAACCTCCAGGTTTTAATTTCTCTGTTCAACCTAGCATGGTTTTTAGGTTGAATAAAGCCCTCTATGGATTGAAGCAGGCTCTCCGAGCCTGGTATAAGAGACTTTCTGAATTCCTCTTGAGCAAGGGCTACACTCGAGGTAAGGTTGACCAAACCCTCTTCACCAAAAATCTCGGAAAGAATTTAATAGTGGTCCAGGTATATGTTGATGACATCATCTTCGGATCTAACAATTCAAAATTGTGTAAAGAATTTTCTGAATCTATGTCTCATGAATTTGAAATGAGTTTAGTTGGCGAACTAAAGTATTTTCTTAGGCTGCAGGTCAAACAAATGGAGGATGGTTGTTTCATAAATCAAACCAAGTATACTCTGGAGATGCTGAAAAGGTTTGGAATGACCAACCTCAAGACTATCTCAACACCCATGGGCACCAACTCCTCACTGGATTCAGACGAAAAAGGTAAAGAGGTGGATGTTAAATTATATAGAGGTATGATCGGTTCACTCCTCTACTTAACAGCATCCAGGCCTGACATTCAATTTAGTGTAGGGATGTGTGCCAGATACCAGTCTAGGCCTACTGAATTGCATTTGGCAGCTGTAAAAAGAATCTTTAGATACTTATCTGCTACCCATGATCTAGGTCTTTGGTATCCTGCATCATGTAGTTTAGATCTCATTGCATATACAGATGCAGATTATGCAGGATGTAAATTGGACAGGAAAAGTACTAGTGGTCACTGCGAATTTTTAGGAGGGTGCCTAGTCTCTTGGGGATCCAAGAAGCAACACTATGTGGCTCTTTCTACTGCTGAAGCTGAGTATGTGGCAGCAGGGAGCTGTGGCACACAGGTTATATGGATAAAACACCAGCTTCTGGATTACTCAGTTGAGCTAGGTTGCACTTCCATCTTTTGTGACAATACTAGTGCAATAAACATTACAAAGAATCTTGTACTTCATTCTCGAACTAAACACATCGAAATCAGGCATCATTTTATTCGTGATGAAGTAGCTAGGAAGACCTTTGAATTGATCCATGTTGGCATTAACTCACAAATTGCAGATATTTTCACTAAGCCACTCGATACTGAAAAATTTAGCACATTGCGTAGAGAATTAGGTATTTACATAATTTCATAATTGAATAATTGATCTCTGAATAATCTATCATGTGCTCTTGTGCTTACCTATACTCATTGTCTGTTGCTGAAAATAACCTCATTATGAGTGGTTGCTGATTCACTCGTATTGATTGATATCACTTTGTTGTTCCTTGAGTTGTTTTGAGGTATGTCTTGGTTAAGTCTGAGTTGGTGTCAAGGTCTCAGGGGGAGCTAGATTAATAATTGGTGTCATGATCTTTTGGCCAAATCTGAACATACTTTGAACGGACTTTTGCTGACCTTATAAGAGAATCAGTTTGAGTAGGTGGATAAAAGAAATTTTTGAATGTTTTATCCGTTAAGACTCTTCATCTAATTTCTTGTTGGAATTTCAGCTGTTAGTCCCACTGAGATCAAAATCTGAATTCAAGACTATCTTCCTACACTGTAACTGACTTCTGATATAGCCAGTACAGCATACCTACTTAGTCTAGTTAAGTCCGAAATGAGGTATATAGTGCTTTTGTCTGAAGAACTTTGGAGCTGGTGTATTGTTCTCAAACTGAATCAAGACTAATTTACAAGGTTTCAAGTGCAGTTTAATGAAAAATTCATGAAAGAAGTTTTAACAACCTTGTTAACTGTTCATTGAGAAACTGGGACTTTCATCAATGAAATGAACGAATCCCATGTCATGAGATGGCAGTTTAAATCAGGCTTAATTAGCTGTCTTGATCATACAGAGCAATGGTACATATCTGGTTAGTAACTGGGGTGTCTGGTCTCTGGTAAAGGTGTCACCTTAATGTCAACACCAGTTAAAATACTATCTCTGTCCTCTTGTCAGAAGAGGTAATGTGGTCTTGCCACCAAGTAACTGGGGATTCCTGCCTCTAAACAAGGTGTCTCCCTAATGTCAAAGGTGTACTTGATAGATTTATCTTTGATCTTGACCATCTTTGAACAATTTTCTCCCTCTTAATATCAAGATTCTCTTCACTTGGCTTTTAGGTCTGAGTTTGTTTGTTTTCAATACCACAGGTCTTTGTTTTCCTGACTTCCTTGCTTTATACTCTCTGAGTAAAGACTTACTCTGACCATACTGGTATCTTGTACCTTACTTGCTTAGAATCTGGTTCTGTGTATGGATCGGATCTTCATTCACCATTTTGCACATAGTCTGACTAACTGTTCCTCAAAATCCTCACATAAAATTAATGGCTTTCTTAATTGCCTAAACATCTCAATAACTTTCCTTTATCAGCCATACTCTCTATTGTTTTCTCTCCACTGTCAGCAAATTTCTTTTCGTGATATCTTCAGACCTGCCCCTAGTTTTGATGATGTCAAAGGGGGAGAGTGTCTTGTATGTGTTTTGCTGAGGGGGAGCGACAGATAAGTGCCCTGAGTTATCTAGTCAGAGGAAAGTAGATGTTGTGTTCAGGGGGAGCTCTTGGGAGTCGTCAGAGGAGGCGAGTGTGTTGTGTGTCTGCATTGCTTATTTTCACAGCTTATCTTCATGCACTTCATCTCTATTATTTAATATAGTGTTGCCATCATCAAAAAGGGGGAGATTGTTGGACTTTTGTGACTTCCCTAGTGTTTTGATGATGAGCATCACTATGTTAAATATTGTTATTTTAATCAGATATCTTGAGTAATGTTATGCATTTGAAATTTCCATGATTAACAGGAAAACTGCCATGAGATAATACCTTGCATGTCCGTAATGTTCCCTTCATACTTCGTGTTGTTTGTGTTCACTACACTCCGTGTTGTCCCTTTGTTCGTCGTATTTTTCAACTATGTTTGTTGATTGTCTTCGTGTCGCTCCATCTGTGTCACCCCTATGTCTTTGTGTCTTATGATCTAGCCAAGTCTATACAGCCTCATCTTTATCTTCGTCCCAAGCCAAAGTCTACACATTGTCTTAGCGTCATGCATCAGTCTTCAAAGTCCATACAATGCACTGTAGCATGTTCGAAGCTAAGTCCATACATTGGTTTAAGCTTCCAAGTCTGTACATTGGCCTTCAAGCTTTCCAAGTCTATTCATTGGCAGCTGAACTTTGAAGTCTATACATTGGTCTTCACTTCAAGTATGTACAGCCATTGTCTTGCCAAAGTATATACGTTGTGAACCCTCAAGTCTGTACAGACTTTGCCTTGTTCAAGTCTATACATCGTCCAGTTCTTTGGCAAGTCTATACCTTGTGAAAGTCCATACATTCGATTGCGTTGCCTTGAAGCCGTTCCAAGTCTATACATCCTGTTGAACGCAAAGTCTTCACATCGCCTCATCATATGAAGGCTGTACGTTGCAAGTGTCCTTCTTGTTTTGTGACCACACTTCGTGTCAGTTTCTGTTTTCATCTTCGAGTTGGTTTCAGTCCATGTTGTTTTCGTGTCATCCTCGTCTTCGAGTCGTTCGTACGATTCGAGCAACTTAGTACTCGAGTTGTTTTCGTGTGTATTCAAGTCTTTTTAGTAAAGTGTCGTTTCACCTCGTGTCGTTCTCTTTGCCGTTTGTTATGTCGTGTTATTTTTGTATTCGTGTCTTCGTGTTACTTTTGTATTCGTGTCTTCGTGTTATTCTTGTGTTTATGTCTTCGTGTTGTTTGTTTCTATCTTCGGCCAGGTTCTCTCTGATCGCGTGTTTGTCTACCGTTTCACTCCGTGAGACTTCCTTCTCACCTCGTGCTGTTCTCTTATGACTTCGTGTCATTTTCTTTGTAGTGTTAGCTTTATTATTGTGTATCTCGTGTCGTTCTCTTCGTAGTGTTTGTTTTGTTACAGTGATACTTCGTGTCGTTCTCTTTGTAGTGTTAGCCTTATTAGTATGTATCTCGTGTCGTCTCTTTTTACCTCGTGCTGTTTTAATCTGACCTCGTGTCATTCTCTCTTTATTTCGTACTGTAGTAATCTTTTTTTTATCGTGTCGTTCTCAGTACAGTGCATCTCGTATTGCTATCACATACCTCATGCAGTTTTAGTTTTTGTGGCCCTGAGTTTTAATCGTTTTATTTCTTTGCAGGAGAAGAAGAAAAACAAAAATAAGAAGGTGGTTCGAGGAAGAATATTCCCAGTGACTGGGCTGCACGTGATCCAATGATAAAGGAACCAATGCTATAAAGGCACGTGGCAAGAAGGTTCTGGATGAAGTGTGGGAGTCACACGCATTCTGCACCTTATCCACCTGCTGCTACTGCTATATATTGAAGCCTTCGTCCACAGATGAAGGTTGATCGAAAGGAAAAAGCAAAAAGCAGAAGTGCAGAGAGTTCGATCCAGAAAAAGAAGAGAAGAAATTTGAGTGAGAGCAGAAGAGAAAGAGCCTCCCTGAGAAACTAGAGTGTTCCAATTGAGAGAGAAGAGAGAGCAGAAGAGTAATCAGAAGATGGGTATTGACTTACGGATCAAATCCGAAGTCTGCTGCTCAGTTTGAGCTACATTGTTTCCGTTTCTGAGTTTTGGATTCCTTCTTTCTTGTTTTCGTTTTTGTCTGTGTTTCTTTCTTGATTGAGAGTTCTCTGTGTTTCCTCCTGGTGTTCAGGGGAAGAGAGAGACGTGTTCTCTCTGGTTCACTTGCAACAGACGTTGCAGTATTGTTCCCTCTCGTAGAAGAGGTGTTCCCTCTAGGATTCAGAGGAAGAGAGACCTTGGTCTCTGGTTCTAGTGACTACAGATCACTAGTATTCCCTCCGGTTGGAGGAAGAGGAAATTGTTTCCTGTTTCTAGGGACTTGGCATCCTTAGGGTTCCCTCCGGGTGTGGAGGAAGAGGGGAGAGTGTTCCCCTGTGAAGCTGTGAATCAGCCGTTGTTGCAGACTGAGTCTGCTTTGCTAGCAGGTGCTAGTGGAAGCCTCACTTCGATTTGAAGTGAGGGGTGGACGTAGGCAGACTGGAGGTCTGACCGAACCACCTTAAAAACCTCTGAGTACTCGTGTGATTATCTGTGGTGATTGTGTGGTGTGCCTTCTATCCACTCGAGCTATTGTCCGCACTGCGTGTTTGTGGGTTCAATTCCGAGTTTGCTTGTTTTAAGTGAACCATTCTTCAGTAAGTTCTTAATCGGTTGAAAACAGTGATCTATTCATCCTCTCCCCTTCTAGATCACTTCATATTTCTTGTATCAAAGAGGTGTTTCAAGCTCTTGTGATCTGAATATACAATAAATTTCTCTTCATAAGGGTAATGACATCAAATCTTCAAAGCGAATACCACGGCAACCAGCTCTAGGTCATGAACATGATAATTTTCCTCATGTTTCTTTAATTATCTTGAAGCGTAGCAAATGACCTTATTATTTTGCATGAGCACGCACCCTAGACCAATGCCAGATGCATCAGTGTATACTTCAAATCTACCACCTTCAACAGGCAACGCCAATACAAGTGCCGTGGTGAGATGCTTCTTAAGAGCCAAGAAATTTTCTTCACATTCCTTCGTCCACTCAAAAGGATTTTCCTTTCTAGTGAGTCTGGTCAAAGGAGCCGCAATCTTGGAGAAATCTTTAATAAATCTCCTATAGTAACCAGCCAAGCCAATGAAACTCTGAACTTCAGATACCATGTTCGGTCGGCTCCAGTTCTTAACAACTTCAACCTTAGAAGGATCTACTGCAATGCCTTCTTTAGAAATGATATGGCCAAGGAAAGAGACCTCCTTAAGCCAAAATTCACATTTGTTTAATTTCGCATAAAGTTGGTGTTTCTGCAAGGTTTTCAAGGCAACTCTTAGATGTTCCTCATGTTCCTCCTTTGTCTTTGAATAGATGAGGAGATCGTCAATGAATACGACCACAAATTGGTCAAGATAAGGCCGAAACACATTATTCATCAGTTGCATGAATGCAGTAGGTGCATTAGTTAAACCGAATGGCATAACCACAAATTCATAATGTCTGTATTGGGTTCTGAAAGCCGTCTTATGAATGTCTTCATCCTTGACCCTCAGTTGATGATAGCCTGACCTGAGATTGATCTTGGAGAAGTACTCCGCGCCAGAAAGTTGGTCAAACAGCTCATCAATACACGGCAGTGGGTATTTGTTCTTGATGGTGAGTTGATTCAACTGCCGGTAGTCAATGCATAATCTGAGGGAACCATCCTTCTTCTTGACAAATAAGACTGGCATACCCCAAGGGGATGTGCTAGGTCGTGAAGTTGCTTCTTTAGTTCCTTCAATTCCGTGGGGGACATCCTGTAAGGAGCTATTGACACAGGTGCTACTCCGGGTGTGAGTTCAATGGTGAAGTTAACCTCTCTTTCGGGCGGTAAACCTGGTAACTTCAAAGGAAAGATATCAAAAAACTCCTGAACTACAGGGATTTCGTTTATCTGGATTTCCTTAGACTCGGTAACTATTACGAAGGCAACGAAAGCTTTACATCGGCGCGAAATGAGTTTGCAGGCGTGAAGGGATGAAATAATGGCGGGATGTTTCCGGTATTTGATACCAAGGAAGGAAAATCGCGGAAGACCTGGTTTTCAGAAAGAGATTATCATATTTCGGCAATTTATGTAGGCATCATGGTCTACCATCATATCAACTCCTAATATGGCATCGTAGCCTTTCATGTCAAGACATACGAGATTAGCAGGAAGATTATGTTCTTCTACAATTACCTCACTATCGGGGTAATAAGTTGTAAGCTTAGTTCCGGGACCTAAGGGTGTGGTAATAGCTAGGTCTGATGGTAAAGGAACCACTGAAACTGGCAAGCTTTTTTGTAAAAGTAGTTGATATAAAGGAATGAGTAGCACCAGTATCAAATAACACGAATGCGAGATGGGAATAAATATGAATAGTACTTTCAATAAGCCCATCATCCTTGGGCGCTTCCTCATCATCTAGAACAGCGTCGAGATGCACCTATCGCTTTCGTCCACCGCTGGAAGATTGATCTTTCAAAAGGGGGCAATCTGGCATGCGGTGTTCCCGACTTCCACATCTTAGGCATGCACTTAAGCGCTTCCAACATTCTTCTATCGAATGATCAAATTTTTCGCAGAATGAGCAAGCGGTTGTAAGAGCCTTCTCTTCTTCCTTTACCTTCTTGTTCTTATGGCTTCCGCTCCCGTTACCACTTCGGGATCTCTTCTTGTTGTTATCCCGGGACTTGTAGGTGATGTTGAATTCTTCCTCTTTTATTCCTCGCCAATCCAACTTTCAGCTAGACTCCTCCCCTTTGTCTTTAAGTTTCTCGACCTTTTCCAAGGTCCTTTCACACAGATGAGCTCGTTGGACCATTTCGACATAGGTCCGAATATTCTGGGAGCCAAGTTGCTGGATGAAAATGGGTTGCAACCCGTCCATAAAGCGATTTGCTTTAAGAAGATCGATGCTCACTAGATGCTGAGCATAGGGTGCCAGACGATAAAATTGTAATTCGTACTCGGTCACCGTCATCATACCTTGACGCAATGAAGCGAACTCTATCGCCTTCTTCTCCTTGACATGCTCGGAGAAATATTTAGCTCGAAAGAGCATGAGAAATCCTTCCCAAGTGTGTGGTGCGTCTGTAGGTGGTGTAGGTACAGACTTCCACCATGTACGCGCATCTTTGTTAAGCTGGATTGTAGCAAGGCGAACCTTCTCTTGGTCGGCACATTGCATGACCTCGAAGATACGATTCATCTCGTCAATCCAGTTCTCTGCTTCGTCTAGATTGGAAGAACCATTAAATCGTGGAGGATTCAAACTCCAAAAATTACGGTGTAGATCACCAGCTCCTGCCCTCGCGCCAGCTTGGGCCATAGTTTGCAAAGCTTGTGTGAGACCTGCAACGGTTTGTTGCATTCCATTCTAATCGACACGATGAGCCATTGCAAGAATAAGGTGCCTTAGAAGAGTAATAAAATTTGCTAATTCTAATGGAATTGGTGGGTTTAATCTTAGAGGAAATTTCTAAATAACTATCTCAACCTCGGTTCTACCCAATTTCTCTCATGGGTCGGTATTTCTTTCCTTAGGTTCATAGGCATGGGTCCTTAAACCTTGGACTTAATCTTATGACATGACTTCTTTTTCCTAGGAATAAGTAAAATCCTTAGACCTAGGCTCTGATACCACTTTAACTGTCACGTCCCGAGCTTTTAATACAGCGGAAGGAATATCGGAACGTGAACAGCTGGCATGGTAAGCCTCTCGCAAGTAAGAAATCAGAGCACAAGACAATCACATAGAAGTAATTGCACAAGTAATTTTTCTTAAAATTTTAACTTTATTTCATAACCATAATCAATTTACATAAGATCACTTCTTGACAACTTTCATCACTACGACTCAAGAAAAATCTTAATTACAATATGACTATACTAGACACTTTGATCATCTAAGGCTTCTCCCATCTTGAAAATCTTCATTCACTCTCGGACCCACTGCTAGCATAATCTGAATCTGATTCACTAGTACTTCCTGAAATAGACAAGAAAATAGGTATGAGCACACTTGCCCAGTAGGTATCTTCATATCAACATGAAGGTAATATTTAAGTGATTAACGTCTTAGCTCTAGAATTAAGATAAAAATAAGAATGCGATAAATAAGCGATATAAACTAAGATAACCCAAAATCATGAAATAATTGAGTAAGTAGATGTAAGCGAGTATAGATCATGAACAAGCAAGATTATCATGTAGATGTAAAGTTGGTCTTTCATGAACAAGAATGTACGAGCATGTAACTAGAAAGTACTTTACACAACTTTGTAAAGGCTATGCATTCACAAGCATGTAAATTTCATAACGAGCCTCATGGATTTCACTCATTTATAAGAGAGAGTACTCCCAGCGCAATGCGATGCCAATATCATCGTACCCAATGGTTTATAGCACATTTCCGACCATCGGCCGTGGGGGCTAGCATGGAGCCCTTGGACACAATCCGTGCCCGGTCTTGCATCTTCAAGTTATAAATCCAGCTACTTCCACGAGATATAACAATAATGTCGGCCAATAATTCAATTCCAAATCACAAGTTTCATGATCAAGTAACCATGGTATAGAACGTACCAAAATTTGATATGATTTCAAAGAATGATTTAAAAGGACATTATGCTACGGTGGCAGTCCGACGGCATAACGGTACATTCATTAAATTTCATAACTTAATGTTAACCTTTTTAACACAGTTTGGCACTCCAGATAATCCTAAGATCATCTAGGAACTCAAGAAAACTAACCCCAAAGGTCAAACCTTGGGTTAGACTAAATCAGGAACCTTGCGGTCATTTACTGGACCGTTTTATGCAGAAAGCGGTCAGAGTCTAGACCGTTTCATGAATAGAGTCGACGCATGAAAAAGAAGTGTCGACGCAAGAAAACTTTCTGGAGCTTTAGCGGTCTAGTGAATGGCCGCTTGGTATCCTTTAGCGATCTAGTGAAGGGCCGCTAACAGAATCTGGCAGTCAACCATAGGGCCGCTAAGGTCCAGAACACATAAAATACCAGTAAAGTGCTTTCTAGACAATTGGTTTTACTGGTACAACCAGCTCGGCATCCTAGTGGGAATCCCAGCTCGCGGAGTCTTAAAGAGGCCTTGAAACATAATCCCCTAGTCCGACAGGAGGAATATCCGGCGGAGAGGTTCATAAGTCCAAGAAAGTGTGCCTATAAGTGCATAGTGTAACTAATGACATCATACCGGGATATGTGCCATGTACTTAAGAAAATGACTCAAGAGATAAGAGTGGATCGTGTAAAAATAGCGATCAAAACAACGTTCTCATACCACCATGAATCACGTTTCATAAACATAAGAGGAAATATTTAATTACAAAACTATAACATTTAGGCATAAAATTACATGATAATGAAAATAATGTTTTAAAATCATGCTCATGCTAAAATAGGGTGTTTCATAGGAAATACACATAATTTTGAGTGAAAATACCATAATTATAGAGTTCTACTTAGGCAAAATTCAATTAGGCTCGGGCTAATTCTCAGAACCAAAAAGCAGTCTAGTGCGGACCGTTTTCTTGAGTCCAGCGGTCTATCGAGGGGCCGATTAGCTATCTCTGGCGGTCACCTATAGACCGTTTCTGTCTGTTTGACAAAAAAACCAAGAAAATAGTAAAATAAACACTAATCCAGGCCATGTTATGCATGAGAATCAACAAGGACATACCGTAAAACATGATAGAATGGGGATAGGTCAAGAATATGCATGGGTTTGTGTATAATGGACAAGATATTTTCTTTTTAACTTAATTAGGGCTAAGAGTCATGCATGGAGGTTACATTAAATGCATAGTCCCAATAAAACATCAAATTCTCTATGTACAGTACATTGAAATGACTGAAATCAGAGGGCTTTTATTCCTAACATCGGGTTTAAGCCATTCATGAGATAACCTACCTCTGGTCTTGTTCTTAAACAACGAATTAAGGGCTGAAAGTTGACCCTAGTTCTTGCTTATCCTGAACTGAACCAGCAACTTCGTGGCCTTCTAACTCTTGATTCCCTTAATCTATGACCACAAAATTTTAAGGGTAAGAAGAGGGTACTATAAGGTACAAATAACTCTAAAGAACCCCTATCTAATTACCTCATTTAGAGCTTCTATCTTGCTGATCAATCTGGCCCGGTCGCACAATTTCCTGAGATTCTTGTGTCGAACCAGCGACTTTAGATGCCTCTAACTTTCTGTAGGCTTGAACTCCTAGAACGAAATTTTGAGAGTAGTTAGACCTTTGTATTATGAACAAAAACTTCTAAAGAACATACCTCTAATTCGTCCTCCTTACCTTAGTTCCACACGAGTCAAAGTAAGGGTCGCGCATGTTAGTTCTGGGGTCTATTTATAGGGTTAGCTAGGGTTTCCATGGATTAGAACGAACATAGAGTCCTCATTAGGTCATAAAATTGATCTAAATCTATCTTAGAACCATTTCTATTGTTGGGCTCCGAATTTGAACAATTTCAAACTCTTTTGATATTATCTCCTACTATTAGCCTATTTATCCCTTAAAGTCTGATAAATGATAATTTATCCAAAATTATCATATTCTAAGTCTTGTGGGCTTGGTTTTGGGTCATTTGGGCCTATTTAAAAGATTAGATTCATTTAAATAAATATTGGGCTTTAATAATTAGATTTAATTAACTATAATTCATTTAATAGCCCATTAGCCTTGAATTAATTCTATTTATTTCTAGAAAAATCTTAGAAAATCCGAATATATTTCTAGAAATTTCAAAAATATTCTTTACAAGATCTTGGGGTATTACACCCTCCCCCACTTAAGAGAATGTGGTCCCCAATTTTAATATTATGTAATTTACGGAGAGTGTACTTAAAGTTGACTAGCTCGGGAAATCTCTTGCGCATAACTTCTTCAGTTTCCCATATTGCTTCATGTGGCCATAATTTGTTCCATTGGACATTGACCATTGAAATAGTCTTATTCCGAAGTTGACGTACTTCCCATTCAAGTATTCTGATTGGCTTTTGCTCATACGTCAAATCCTTCTTAATATCTAGGTTGTCATAAGTTATGACATGATATGGATCGGAGACATACTTTTTAAACATTGATACGTGAAACACATCATGAACTCCGACTATTTGAGGGGGCAAAGCTATTCAATATGTAACTTCACCAACCCTTTCAAGAATTTCAAAGGGGCCAATGAATCCTGGAGTGAGCTTGCCTTTAATACCAAATTTTCGTGGTCTTAGGTGAAGGGAATCAGGAGATAGAAGGCCATGAAGTTGCTGATCTAGTTCAGGATAAACAGAAACAAGGGTCGACTTCCAACCCTAAATTCGAAGTTTAAAGCCGAGTCTAGAGGTAGGTTATCTCATGATTGGCTCAAACTCGAAGTTAGGAATAAAAGCCCTCTATTTCCAGTTATTTTCATGCATTATACGTAGAGAATTTGATGTTTTATTGAGACTGCGCTGTAAGTTCATTTTTCATACATGAGCCGAACCCTTTACTAAAAAAGATGTAATTCTTGTTCAAATTATAATTTCCTATGCATATTATTGGCCCAATATTCGTCTAGCATGCGTTACTACATGTTTTACATCGTTTTCATGCATAACATGACCTAAATTAGCACTTAGTTTTATGATTTCATGGCTTATGTCTGAAGACAGAAGGCGGCCTTACAGGAACCGCAAGGGTAATCATGCGATCATTTAATGGACCATTTTTCCTTAGTTCATGTGGTCTATCGCGTGACCGTTTGACTGATCTGGTGGTCGGTTCACGACCGTTTTATGCCAATTTGAACCTAATAAGATTTCTTATGTTAATTACACTATCTTTGTAAATCTATCATGTTCTAATTTTATGTTAAATACCTTGTTTTATTGTAAGCATGTTTACAACTTTATTTTTATATAAAACATGTAATTTTAGGCCAGAGTTATACTTTTGTAAATAAATGATTCCATATTATAATCATATTTCATGTGGAATTTATATGTTGGTTTATTGTTGAATTTTAATCGTTCACTCTCACCTCTTGAGTCATTTTCTTAAGTACATGGCGTATGCTCCGGTATGCGACCATTAGATACACATTGCACTTATAGGCACATTTCTTAGACTTGTGAACCTCTCCATCGGATATTCCTTCTGTCAGACTAGGGGATCATGTTTCAAGACCTCCATAAGACTCCGCGAGCCTGGGATTCCCTCTAGGACGTCGAGCTGGTTGTATCCTTTAAACCCAAATTGTCTAGAAAGCACTCACATGATCGGTGTTTTATTTTCTGTACTCTAGATAATTACGGCCTATAGGAGACCGTCTCGGTTACTTAGCAATCTTTCTTAGACCATTTTGTTCATAAAACGGCCTCCTGGTGACCATTATTTTCCAAAATTCTTCAAAGTGTCGACTTTCTTTTGTTCTGGTTAACACAGCTTGAATGTGGCCTTCACTGGACCGTTATTATGAATTAAGCGGCCTAGCTGTGACTGTTTTCTACATGAAACGGCCCAGTGGATGACTGTTTCTTTCTATCAGGTTTATAACCCGAGGTTTGACCTAAGGGTTGTCTAAATGTTACTCTTGGATGATCTTAGGATTATCTGGATCTTAAACCTATGAGTAACAAGTTAATGTTAAGTTATGGAGCTTAATTAATGTACCGTTATGCTGCCGGAATAATACCGTAGTATAATGTTCTTTTAATTCTTCTTTGAAATCTCATATCAATTGGGGAGCATTCTATACCTTGGTTACTTGCTCATGAAACCTAGTATTTGAATTCATTCCATTATTGGCCATATTTATATTTTCGTGGAATTAGCTTGATTTATAACTTGAAGATGCAAGAGCGGGCACAGACAGTGTCCAAGGGCTCCACTCTAGTCCCCTCGGCAGATAGCTAGAAACATACGATAAACTATGGGGTATGATGAACACTGGCATCGCATTGCGCTGGGAGTACTTTTTTTATAAACTGGTGAATATCCACGAATGATCACGAGGCATTCTTGTGAAATTTACATGCTTGCTAGTACATTCTCATTACATGACTTTCTAGTACATAGCCTTTATGGTTATGAAAAGTGCATTCTTGTTCATGAAAGGCCAAACTTACATTCTTGCTATATACTTGTTCAATCGTACTCTCATATCGCAATCTTGATTATATCATGTTACTTGTGCCACTTTGGTTTTACACGGCATGTTTTACCATCTTCGTTTATCTTTACTCTAGAGTAAAAATGTTAATTACTTAAACTTTGCCATCATGTTGATACGAAGATACCTACTGGGCATGTGTGCCCATACCTACTTTTCTCATCTTTTCAGGAAACACTAGTGAATCGGATTCGGATTATGCGAGTAACGGGTCCGAGAGCGATTGAAGGTCTATTGAATGAGAGAAGCCCTAGTTATCTAGTGTCTAGTCGAGTCATATTATAATTTTTGATTTCTTGAGTCTTATGATGTAGAGAGGTCAAAGGCAATGGTCTTATGTATTATATTATTCTTATTGTGAAATAAAGTTGGAGTTTGAGGAAATACTTGTGCAATTACTTTTATGTGATTGTCTTGCGCTCTGATTATATTGCTCGCTTGAGGCGTGCTAGCCGACTGTCCACTTTCCCGAGATTTCTTCTGCTGTATTAAAAGCTCAAGGCGTGGCAAGAGGAGTTGGCCGATCTAGAAGGCAAATGGCTCGAAGCCTACAAACACCTACAAGTATACCAGGCCCGTATGGTGCGAGCCTATGATAAGCTCGTCAGGCAGTGAGCCTTCAAGCAAGGCGACCTCGTCATGATCAAGGAAAAGGAAGTCATGGCGGGGCGCTCTAGTAAAAAACTATAGCCGAACTGGCGAGGTCCATAAAACATTCACAACGTCTACGAGGGTGGGGCTTACACGGTCGTCGACCACAAGGGCCACAAACCCTTCCCACCTCTCAATGGCAAACATATGAAGCCTTACTATGCACCTGAACATGAGTTCATCGGCCAGCCAGACTAAGGCGCATGTCCCAGCCACTACCAGTAATGTCGGCCTTTCCCTGCGAAGGGTTTAACCAGTCATTCCTTCCGGTCTCCGATCCCCAGCCAAGCAACATGGCCAGTCCAGCCCTCCCAGAACTACCACCAGGCAATCTTAGGGGTCAACCCCCCGCCTTCGTCCTTGCTACGACAAGAGCAAGGACACCTCTGCACTAGCCACAATCTAACCGTCAGGCTCCCAAGTAAGCAAAAAAAAAAGAAAAAAAAATGGGGTTAAAAATAGAGATGCCCCGACAGACCCAGTCACCCTCATCGCAAGGGGGTGACTGGGGGCAAAAAGGCCAATAACCTGGCTGAGGCGGAAACTCAAAAGGGCATCTCAGGCAAAATCAAGAAACCCCTAGACGTGAAAACCCGCAAGGGCACGCCAGAAAAAGCTAAAGGGGGTCGACTCTAGCGAAAACCTGAAAGGGCGGAAGAGCTGATAATGGGAAAATCCCACTCTCCCTACCAGTCAGGGTGGCCTTCCGCCCATTCCTCAATAGGTCGTAGGCCTCCCCAGATACCGACCATCGGTAACCCACAGTGCCGGACCATTAACCCTGCGATCTCTAATCAGCCTTATATCACCCTACTTAGCCCACTCTAGTTTCGACCCTCGCTCCTTCGTAGCGGACCGATAAGTTCCGGTGCCTACGCGACATCCTAGTCGCCATTCCGGTCAACTCTAGTCTCAGCCTATTCCCAGACTCTTATCATTCCACACTACTACATCCTACATCTCCTGCAAATCCAGAACTCTCTGAGTCTCAGCATGATCCCAGTTCTCCCTTTAATCCCTGAGCCACTAGCTATAACCCCAGTCACATCCTGCCATGACGAAGTGGCCCCCAGCACCATAATTTGATAATTTGTGAGAACCCTTATTAAGGGCGAAGCAATACCTAGTTACCCACATCCTCCAGCTCCAGGCTACGTCCCCTAACAGCGACCTGCTATGGATGGCAATTCCTTAAAAAAAAAATAAACAATGGGGTTAAAA
Organism: Amorphophallus konjac; assembly: GCA_022559845.1. Classification (NCBI taxonomy): domain Eukaryota; kingdom Viridiplantae; phylum Streptophyta; class Magnoliopsida; order Alismatales; family Araceae; genus Amorphophallus; species Amorphophallus konjac. The sequence goes on from CM040129.1 coordinate 22,939,535, forward strand.
ATAGAGATACCCCGGTGGACCCGGCCATCCTCATCACAACGAGACGACTGGGGGCAAAAATTGCCACTGACCCAGTTGAGGTGAAAACCTGAAAGGGCGTCTCAGGCAAAATTGGGTAACCCCTCAGTGTAAAAACCTACAAGGTGTACCGGAAAAAGTAAAAGGGGGCCAGCTTTAGCGAAAACCCACAAGGGCGGTAGAGCTGGTAAAGGGAAAAATAACAACTCCCTCTCTACTCCTCACTGATGAAAGCCATTAATCGTAATACTGTGCCAACGGCTACCTCAATATCACCTTACAACAACGGTGGCCAACACGCCCCCGAGGGTCAGCCATCGCCAGTCTCCAATTACAGTTTCCGGCTACAATGCCTTCACAGGCCAACCGCCCAGTTTCAGTCCCAATTTTTGACTACAACACCTCCACAGGCCAGTCGCCTAGTTCCCAGTCCCAGTTTCTGGCTACAACGCCTTCACAGGCTAGCCGTCCAATTTTCAGTCCCAGTTTTTGGCTACAACGCCTCCACAGACCAGCCGTGCAGTTCCCCATCCCAATTTCTGGCTACAACGCCTTCACAGGCCTGCCGCCCAGTTTTCAGTCCCAATTTTCTGCTACAATGCCTCCATAGGCCAGTCGCCCAGTTTCGCGTCCCAGTTTCCGGCTACAATGCCTTCACAGGCCAGCTGCCTAGTTTCCAGTCCCAGTTTTCAGCTACAATGTCTCCACAGGCCAGCCGCCCAGTTCCCCATCCCAGTTTCTGACTACAACGCCTTCACAGGCCAGCTGCCTAGTTCCCAGTCCCAGTTTTTGACTACAACGCCTCCATAGGCCAGCCACCCAGTTCCTCGTCCCAATTTCTGACTACAACGCCTTCACAGGCCAGCCGCCCAGTTTCCAGTCCCAGTTTTGGCTACAATGCCTCCACAGGTCAGCTGCCCTGTTCCCAGTCCCAGTTTCCGATTACAATGCCTTCACAAGCTAGCCGCCCAGTTTCTAGTCCCAACCTTCGGCTACAATGCCTTCATAGCCCAGCCGCCCAGCCACCAGCCCCAGCCGCAGGCTACGACGCCTTTGTTGGCTAGCCGGCCGGCCGTAGCTCCAGCCTCGAGCTCCAGTGACAATCCCAGTTTCAACCTCCAGTCCCAATCCCAGTCCCAGTTCTTGGCTGTAACACCTTCCCCGGGCCACCCGGCCAGCTCAACTCCGGTCTCTTAGGCTAATAGGAACTACATTTCCGACCCAACATGCTAATAGCTGATACTCTATCACTCGATCTGTAACCGACACACCCCAGAATCACCCCAGTAGCCCAAGATCGCGTGGACCGCCATACCCCCACAGGTCTACGTCAGCTTCATGTCACACAGGCCTTTATCCTTCAACATGATTAGCCCCAACACCCAGTCATTCTCCCCTACCGCCCAGTACTCAGCCCCCAGTTCCCCACACTCTGTCCTCGGAACCCAGTACCTTCCATCCAGTTACACCATTCTCCATACTCAACCCCCTTTACTCCTGTGCCCGAAAGCGGGTATATCCAGTCCCCTATCTCTTACACCAGTACACAGTGGGAGAAACAAGCACGACTAATAGCAAGTGGTCGTCAGTCCAGGCACAGAACACCGTTCCACTAGAGAAGGGAGGGAACAACCCAGTAAATAACCAAAAAAATCCGACAAGTTTGTCATTAATGCTCTGTAAAAGGAGCCCAAGACATGCCCTTAGTGTGACAAAATCCATACAGTCTCGACGACACAAAACAAAAAGGGGGAAAAAAATACAATCAAACCCTGGGCTCGATCCCCTCCACTGTCGCAAGGCGAGAGTTAGCAGCCGCAAGCTCCACCTCCAGGGTCGAAAAAAGCAGAGCACTAGCCTCTAACATCATCTCGGTCGTCTGTCACTCAGCTCGGGTGCGCTCGGTGGCTGATCGCTGCTCCTCCCAAGCCTTCCTCAAGGCCTCAACCCGACTCTCTGCCTCTCCCAGCTGTGCGGCATGATCCTGAGACACCAACGCAATTGCCTCGGCATGGCCCCTCTGCTCCGCTACGACCGACACAAGCCAGGTCCTCTGCTCCTGTCCCTCTCGGACGGCTGCCAACCTTCGAGTCCTCTGCTCCTGAGCGTCGCAGAGTCAGAAGTACTCTGCCCAGATCCCATCTAACTTGGACATCTAGAGCTTGTGTGGGAAGCCGAGCGCGTGGTAGCCCTGGGTGCACTCTCTCAGCCGCTGTCTCAGGCCCTCTGGAGAAGGAAGAGGGTGGCCCTGTAGGTAGCCCCGGGCTCGTTGGAGCAAGGCTGCACCCATGCTCACATCCAACAACGGCTCTGGCAGAGAAGCGGATGTAGGCCACTCGATCCCTAATTCTAGGGAGAAATCGTCTGACGCGGCTAGCACTCCAGTTGAGCCTGCATAACCTCAACAAACACCAAAGGGAGTGAGCAAGACATGCAAAACTTCCTACGATAAATAAGGTGGAAAACCTGAGAAAAGATAAGTTTTCATCCCTTACCCAGAGCAAGTCCCTCTGCGCCAGTGGTGTCTTCCGCTGGGGTCGGGGAAGGCAACTTCTCCTCCATTTCGATGGCACCACCCGCAACGTCGGAGAGGGAAGCGACTCCTCCACGACCCGGTCGTCTCTAGTAACCACAGGTGAGACATGAGGCTCCTCCTAGCTGCCCTCATCAGGAGCCGACACGTGCTCCTCTCCTGACTCCAAAGCTACATGTAACTCAAGGGCATCAGCACTCCGCCATAAAGCGCAAACAAATGCCGAATGAGGAGGGGGGAGAACCCCCACATACCTCCAGAAGTAGTCCCCATCTCAGCATCCTCGGTAGAAGCGGCCCCGGAAGAGGAAGAGCTTGAACTCGAACTCTCCTCCGACTCCATGGCCAAGCTGCAATTGCCCGGAGAGCTCGACGAAGCCTCCGACAAACTCCCGGAGGTGGCCACACTAGAGGCCCCTGCAAGTCAACAAACCAAACGAGGTTACCACATGACCCAACCTCGTGCAAAGACAACTCTCCAGTTAAGGGTTTCGAACAAGAAACTCACCAGCCGAGGCACTCCCCTCCGAGACCCTCTCAATGTCGATGATCTCCTCGTCGCCCCCAGTCGAAGCCGCTATAGCAGGCCCTTCTTTCACTGCGTCAATCATGTCGCGGGGAAGCTCACCCTCCTACAAAGGTGAAGAAGTACCTGTGACCGACGCCAAAAGGAGCCTAGCGTCAATAGACGACATAAAAAAGCTTGCCATAAATGGCTAAATCCCCAGTCACATACCTTAGGGTCCCATGCTAGAAGACCCGACTAGTCCTATGGTGCAGGCAGACACCACGGCTGGTAAAGGAGCGAGAGGCATCTCTTCCAGCAGCTGCGGTAGCAAACCAAGCGTACCCCCGATAACAGACGGGATCGAGGCATCCACCGCTCCTGGCTTTACCTCGAAGGAGGGGAGGGCCACTGACGGGCCAGCACTGACTAACTCTTGGATCATCTCCAGAGTAGCAGCCGGATCCTCACTTGCCAAATAACAGCACAAGCATAGTCAATAACTCCGTCCTAACAACTGTGCAACAATGGGAGGGTAATCCCCCCAATAGCAATTCAATGCTCAGCTAAACCATCCTGGGTCGCGGCTCGCTCCTGCCCTCCAACCGGCAGGGGCACCTCACCCTGTGCCTCGGAAGGAGCTGCGGTCTCTGACATCTCAGCCACTTCTGCATAATACCAATGACTATGTTAGTCTCCAGAACCAAACACAACCATAACTTGAGTATGCCCAGTCCCAGAAGTCCCTACCTGGCTGGGCGTCCTCTGAGGCCTTCCACGACTCAAAGTCAAGGAAAGCCTCGATGTTGGGGGCAACCTCGTCCATCACACGAAGGAACCCCTCCATATCTATCCCACACTCGACCCCGTCATCAGGCAATGGGTCGACCTCCTGGGGCGGCGAGAAAGCCATGTCCGCCCCGGTCTTCAGCGGAGCTACAACACACAAATCGAATGATATAGGGTTAGTCAATCATCATGGCTAAACCAACAAGAAATCAAAAGGCAAATACGGTACTTACTCAGATCCGCCTCAGCCTCGATATGTCCGCCAGCCCTAGGTCCCCGAGAGGACTCGCCAGCTTCCACTGCCCCAGTCTCTACCCGAGGGCGCTTCCACCTAGGTTGAAGACCCCCATCTCCACTCCCCGAGGATGCCTCTATGGAGGGGTGATCTCCCTCCACAGCAGAGCCTGTCAGCAAACACAGCAACACAACGTCTCAGCCATACACTTCAGAAAATCACAAGGCCGAGAAAGCATACTCAGGAAAACGTCTCACCTGAGGCCGTGAATGGGGTCAACGGTAGGGGAACCAGCTGCTCCGGCTTCAAACCCACAGCTCGCGTGGCCTTCGCCACTGCCTCCTTGATGTCCCTTAGGGTATAACCACACTCGACATGGGACACAAACTCCACGGACCCGGCTGACCCTATCGCATGGCTGATGTGGCATCTCCAGTCATCGACCGATGTGTCAGCAAAGCTCCCCTCAGGGAGTACCCGGTCCAGTGAGCCTTTCTTCCCAAAGATGCAGTCGGCCAGGAATTGGGCCCACCAAGTCTTCTGCACCCTCGATCGAGATGCCACAGCTCTAGTATCTGTAAATGCTAGCCGCACCTGCTTAAGGGGCTTTAGCGCCCCACTGCCACCTCGTCCCGCGGACAACGAGCCCCGACTACCCGGGGGCACCTGCTGTGCTAGCCGCTCCACCTCCCGACGAATCTCGGAGAAGCGAGTCCTCAGATGCTCGTCATCCAGCAAAATAGGAGGCAGATCCTCCCTCCAAAGACGATCCTCCTTGGCCTTCCTGATCGCCGAGGCCTTCTACCGATACAAGTGGTTGTGCTCGAACCACCACTTGGCATAATAGACATCAAACCGTCCTCTGCGTCCCAACCCAGGTGTCAGCAGTCGCTCCAGATCCCGACGGCATTAAAAGTCCCACCACGCTGTAGCCAGCAAGCGGGTGTCCCGGCCTCTATATTGTTGGCCCGCCAGCGGAAACTCCTGGTTCGGCGGGATCCCCTGGTCGTACCCAAAGTTTCAGGTGAACCTGTGTGGGTAGTACGGCTCCAGAAAGCTCATCACAGACGGGTGCAGCGCCAGTACCGCCGGTCGGGTGCTCATCACTCGCTTTGTATACAACACCGCATCCGACTCCCGCTGATAAGGGAGGGCGCAGGCTACCCCGCTCTCCAAAGGCACCAAAATCAAATGGGATGATAGAATAGATGGACGCTCTCATACCAATAGACAAGGCTCTATTGATGATCTAGAGGGGGGTGAATAGATCGATCACACAATAAAAACTAACTACAGTAGGATAAGTTGCGGAATAAAATCAAGCTGTTATAGGACAAAGAAGAACACTTAAACGCAATCGAACATAGCAGGTCTAGAAGATCAGCACACAGGCGGTCTTAAGCATTCATCTACTGGACGGTGAAATTAAAGAGAGATAAGCACAAACCACAAGGCAATCACACAATAGACGATGAATTTTGAAGGTGGTTCGACCTCAAACCCGAGGTCTACGTTCACCCCACACTCCAACCAGAGTGTGGTTTCCCGCTGATGCACAGCTTAACCTGCTGATCCACAGCTTCGGGGTGAAAACCCTACAAACCGCTGGGCCTCACAGCTTACACCGACCAGAGGAGTCCTCCTCTGCAACCGCTGGGGAATTATAGCTTCACCTGACCAGAGGATACCACACCTCTGCAACCGCTGAGGAATTACAGCTTAACCCGACCAGAGGATACCACACCGCTGCAACCGTTGAGGAATTACAGCTTAACCCGACCAGAGGATACCACACCTCTTCAATCGTTGAGGAATTACAGGTTAACCTCTGCTGACAAATAGCTTGAACAAGGGTTTCTAAAAATGAAAAGAAACAAGCAAAGAAATAGAAAACCCACAATGGGAATGTTGCTCAACAAAGAGCAAAATCAGTTCCGGTTTTGAACTAGGAAGCTGATGATGAATCTCTCTAAAAAATTCTCGAAGAACTCTCCTCTCAAAACTTTCTCTCTTCTTCTTTCAAATCTGCTCTCTCTCTTCTTCTCTCTCTGGATTGTGTTGGCTCGAGCTCTTTCTGCTTCAAGTCTCAAAGTCACAATCAGTGTTCTCTTGAAGAAGACTCTCCTTATTTATAGAAAGCAGCAGAAGGTAGGGCGTGTGCTCGCCACAATTCCCGCCCAAAGCCTTATCCAGATCTGGAGTAGTCAGGCCACGTGGCATCATCTTGGCACCTCCTCCATTCTTGGATCACGTGCCTTTCTTAAACTCCTCGAGTAGATATCCTGTCAAGGTCAGACTTAATGTCAGCTTGAAATAATCTGAAAGATAGTAGAAAGATGCACAGAGTTAATTAGAGCTTTGAACTAAATGTGCACAGACTCCACATACTCGATATAACATATGAACACATATGCACGGAGTCAAGTGTTCACACATAGAACTAATGCACAGACTTGATTTATTGACGTAGTGGATGTGCACATACTATATGTGTGTGACATGCAGTAATGCACTGAGTTTGTATATGCAAAGTGCAAACCTTGCACTGACTCAATGTGCCGAGAGTAACATTGCTTAGACTTAAATCATGTGACGTGCAAAGGTTGCACAGACTTACTTCTGCAACATACTTGACTTGCACAGACTTAATGTGCAAACACTGAATGCATGAACTCTTATGCAAAGAGTTTCCTAAAATGTAAGCATGCACGGACTTAGTTTTGAGCAACAACTGTCAGTTCATCGACTTGACTAATGCTTGGATGACACTTGCACTGACTTGGTCACGTACAATGAGAAATGTTGCACCGACTTGCTAGCGTGCATCGAGAAGTGTTGCACCGACTTAGTGTGCCTTGAGCTAAGCCTGCACGGACTTGGTCTCGTGCAACAACTGCAATGCATCGACTTACATAATGTATGGATGACCTTTGCAGCGACTTGGTCGTGTGCAGCAACATGGCTTGCACCGACTTTATATATGCATGCACGGGCTATATGTGCTAGAAATGCACTCTATGCACGGACTCAATGTAGACTGACTGAGTATTACCGACTCCATTCTAATGCAAAGTCTAAGTGTAAACATGCAGACAACACTTATGTGAGCATCTGACATATAAAAGTCATCAAGATACACTCCACATCATTTCAGAGTAAATTTGTCAAAGTCAACTATGCAGTCAACGAAGTCAAGCACTACTGTTGCTAATCATCAAAACTACTATTGTCAAGCATCAAAACATTTTAGCACAAAGCAGTGCACATACTGCTTATCAAACCAGAGGAGTTCCAACAATCTCCCCCTTTTTGATGATGGCAACACCAAGAGTAAATGCATTAAGAATGATGTATTTTGATGAAACATTAATCACAGTCAGATGACATGCATGCAAATGTTGACACTATGCACAGACCTTCTCCCTGAATGAATCCTTTAAGATGCTCCCCCTGAATTTCTGACTCTTCCTTAACCAAAGTAATTAAGGACTCTCCCTCTAAACACATAGACTCCCTCCTTTATACTCACTCCCCCTTTGTCATCAGAATACAATCTCTCCCTCTATGCCATAGGGAAGGAAGAGAAGTAGACAATAAACTCTCCCCCTTTGCCATCAGCAAATAAGGAGGAAGGTAGATAGTGGAAGGGTAGAAGAGATAGACTAGATAACATTCTATGCAATGGTTCATAATATAAGCAAATCATGAACAACTTTTAGTTATAAGGATCAATCAGTGTGCATTCTTGAACAAGTTCAGGTTTAACAGTTATAGAAGGTAGAGTTAAATCACTGAGCTTCTGAAATATGGTCATAATGTTCGTTTATAGCAATTAACCTAAGTCACATGACTATACTAGACTAGGTCAAGACTATATCTTACTTATTTCAGAAACAATGAATATCAAGGAGAGTAACCTGAATTTGTATTGAGATTAACTAATTGATACTTCATAACATTTTGCATTTGAAGGGTTACATCATTTCTTTTTCATTTCTAATCTAAACTTAGTGAACAGACAAGTGTCATTTATGCTGTTGACATTAGGTGTACACGTGGGTTAAACGAAAGTACCCCCAGTTACTAGGCATAAACTACTATATCTGCCTCTGATCAAAGACTACCAAGATGATTTACACCTTTGACATTAAGGATACACGTTTATTAGACGCCAGTACCCCCAGTTACTCAGTGAAACCAGCCCTATAGATTTGACTATGTGAATAGAGATAACATGAAACGCCTTATAACATAAGGTCCTCTCCATTTCCTTGATGGAGGGTTCAGTTTCTCAGTGCAATTCAGTCATTGCTCTGCCACTTTGTTCAATTCTTTTTCATTAAAAATTTTATTGATGCTGCCCTTATAACTTTTCAAAGATACTTTTTCAAAAATAATACTCGTTCTGGTTTTCCCAGCCTAGACTTCACTAAGTCTGAAAAGTTCAGATACAATAAAGACATTTTCATTGAAATCATGAGACAAAGGTTAAGAGCTATAAATGTTTTCTATCACCTTATTTTCTGAAGAGTAGTTCTTTGACTCTACAGTCTATTAAAATTAAACCTTTAGTTCATTCAAGAAACACATGTGATTCTTAAAAGCTTTGAAGTGCCTGATGCTCAAAGTAATGAACCAATTACAAGACTGTTAGCCAATCAGAGTGATAGAAGAGACAATTAAGCATAGGAGCAGCTCAAAAGGCTTTCAAGAAGAAACTAAATGTGAATGATGTCATGAGATAGAAATTTCTGAAAAGGAGGAGAGAATAAGAGAGGTTGAACTAAGATTAGACTCAACTGCACTCCCCCTGACATCATGATGCATTGACTTAAGCTGCACCGACTATGTATGCAAATGGTATCAAGATGCACCGACTCTGACATGTGTAATTTGCAAGATGCACTGACCTACATGCAACTTGAACAAAAGGTGCACCGACCTTCATGCTGTTTAAACACAAGATGCATCGACCTACATGCTGAAAACTTACACTATGCATCAACTTATATACCTGGTGCAAAACATGCATCGACTATGTGTAAAACATGCATCAACTTAAACTCGGTACACGGCATGTATGGGAAACAAGTGCTGGCACAATGCATCGACTATATGAACAACCATGCATCGACTTCAGAGATTATCTGTGCAAGATGTGCAGTAGCTTATATACTCAGTGCAAAAGTAATTATTCTAACATCAAACATCCTTTATTCAAAATTCAAAGACAGGCAGACACTATTATTTCAAGCATTTCAGAAGACAATTCAAGAATGAAATTAGTCATTTTCATGCTAAAATTTACAAGCCCCAATTCTCTTCTTAAATATTTAAATCTTTCATTTTCAAGGGGTTTAGTAAAAATATCAGCAACTTATTTTTCAGTTTCAACAAAGACTAATTCAATTTCACTCTTGCTCACTCCATCTCTAAGAAAGTGGTGTTTAATCTCAATATACTTAGTCATAGAGTGGTGAAAAGGATTCTTAGTTAGGCAGATAGCACTAGTATTATCACATAATATTGGAATACATCCCAAATTTATCTGATAATCTGAAAGTTTGTGCTTAATCCATAGTACCTGAGCTGTGTAATTCTCTACAGTGACATATTCTGCCTCTGTAGTGGACAATGCAACTGTGTGTTGCTTCTTTGAAGCCCAAGATACTAAGCAACCACCTAGGAATTGGCAATAGCCAATAGTGCTTTTCCTATCTATCCGACACCCAGCATAGTCTGCATCAGTGTATGCTAGAAGCTCCAGCTCACACTTAGCAGGGTACCAAGGACCAAGTTCTTGGGTGCCTGACAGATACCTAAAGATCCTTTTTACTGCACTAAAATGAGACTCCTTAGGACTAGCCTAAAATCTAGCACATAAACACACTACAAACTGTATATCAGGCCTAGATGCTGTAAGATATAAAAGGGATCCGATCATACCCTGATACAGCTTTTGATCCACTGTTTTACCTTTGGGTCTTCATCAAGACTTGTTGAAGTACCCATTGGAGCTGTAATTTCCTTGAGGTTTTTAAACTTATATTACTTCATAAGGTCCCTTATGTATTTGGACTGGGTGATGAAAATTCCCTCTTTTGTTTGAGTCACCTGCAGTCCAAGGAACAATTTTAGCTCACCCATTGAGCTCATCTCAAATTCTTGTGTCATTAAATCAGAAATCTCCTTACACTGTTTGGGGTTAGTTGACCCAAACACAATGTCATCCACATAAATATGAACAAGGAGAATGTCTGGATGACTTACCTTGGTAAATAATGTTTGGTCAATTTCACCTCTTGTGAACTTCTTCTTGGTAAGGAATTTACTGAGCCTGTCATACCAAGCTCTAGGAGCTTGCTTCAAGCCATAAAGAGCTTTATTCAACTTATAAACATAATTAGGGAAGTCTAAGCATTCAAAGCTAGGAGGTTGTCTCACAAAGATATCCTCTTTTATTTCCTCATTGAGGAAAGTAGATTTAACATCCATCTGCTGGAGAGTTATTCCTAATGAGCATACAAAATTTAGCCTTGTCTCCTGTCATATGCCTGGAGCAGCCACTATCCAGGTACCACATGTTGTGCTTGGCTGCCAGGCATACCTGCAATCACAGTCATGGAGAAAGGTCTGGAACCCAAAAATGTTTGGACTGCAGAGCAGATGAAGAGCTACTCAAACAAGACAACAAGTTTGTAGGAATCCACATTTGTTTATAAGTTGTTTGTTTGGTGGATTTGTTGACATTCCTTTCGTTGTTGTTCTTGTTTCCAACATTAGCAGTCTGAGCTTTTCTTTTCATTTTGTGTGTCCTGGCACTATTGTTATTAGCAGCTTGAGTTTGTTTGTGCTAGTGCCTAGGCCAATGAGCATTTAGATAATTGTGACCTGTGTTAGTCCTAGGCTCACTAAGAGGGGTTTGCTTCCTAGGAGCCCATGTCCTAGCTTGCCTAACCCAGTTCCTAGCCTGAGGTCTGTAACTCTGAGTTGGATATGATTGATATCCAGACCTCCCCTGCACTCTATTCCATCCAGTCCTATAGATTTGTTGTGGCTGTGTGTAATGGAAAATCTGAACTTTGGGCTAGTGGATCCGGCTTGGTTGACCTCTAACTGAATTCTATCTCCCTTGCACCTTAGCCCCTCCTGAAGTATACATTGGTGGGGACTGGGTCTTCTTCTGAGAAGTTGGTGGTGAAGACTTGGTATCCCTAGCCCGGGGTCTTGATGTTCATGAGGGTTGACCCCTAACCTGAGACTTACCCTAAGGAATAGGGCAGTATGTGCTAGCTTTGCTGGGCTCACCAACCTTCTGCTTGCCCTTATCCTTGGCCCTGGGCATTTTGGGATAAACATTTTTAACATCAGAATATACATTGCTCATCTTGATGAGGGCCCCCTTTTTCTTTTCAGCTACAAATGAAATTGTTTTCATTGCTAAACTCTTTTTAGCTATGGGGTTATACCCGAGACCCTCTTTTCTGAAATTCACTTTAGACCCCAACAAGGCATTCAGGTTCTCAGTGCCTTGGGTCATATTCTCAATTATTTTCTTCTTGTCAGCATTTTATTTTTCTGATCTTTCAATTATTTTCTGCAACTCAGCATTGACACACAAGACAGCTTCATATTTTTCACTAACAATTTTCATTTCATTTTCAAATTTTTGCAGTCTCAATTTTAAATCATCAATCATATTTTTCAGAGACTCATTTTCATTTCTAGAATTAATCAAAGCAATATTCAGATCATCAATTAAAGCATACTTCATATCATCAAATTCACTACATGATTTCATCAACATATCATTTTCAGATTGCAGCTTAGCAATTTTATCAGTCATTGCGGTGTCATTCATGAGAGAATTAATTTTCTTCTTTAAATGCATGTTCTCTTTTCTAATATCATCTACTTTATCTAGCAAATCACCGTAAGCATCCTCCCAATCTGAAATAGTGTAATGCTCAAATGGAGAGGATACCTCATCGGATTCTTCTCCCTTCTCACCACCTCAGGCCATCAGGCATATTGGCTTTTCTTCATCTTCTTCACTGTCCGAGGTGCAGCTCAGGGTGCCTTCGTCTTCATCACTCCAGGTACTCACCATCGCTTTCCCTTTAGTGGTCTTCTTCTTTGATTTCTCCTTGAGCTTCTGGATCTCCGGACAGTCTGCCTTCATGTGGCCGGCCTTCCAGCAATGATAGCAAACATTAGTGTCAATTTTCTTAGCAGGGTTAGATTTATACCTCGTTTGTCTCCTGCCACCATACTGTCTTCAGCCGAATTTTCATCCTTCTTTCCTCAAAAATCTTCTAAACTCTCTGGTCATCATTGCAAGCTGATCTCCTTCAATTTCTAACCCAGAGAAACTCTGATCACTAGATGATCCACTGTGGCTGGATCTGCTTGATCTGCTGGAGTTGGCCTTCAGAGCAATGGACTTTTTCTTCTTCTCCAACTCCTCGATCATGAGAAGATTCTTCTCGTAGGTCATTAACGAGCCAATCAACTCGTCCACCTTCATGTTCTGAAGATCCCTTGACTCCTCTATAACAGTAGCTTTCGTGTGCCAGACTAGAGTCAGGGACCGAAGAATCTTCCTCGTGATTTCATAATCAGAATAGTTTTTCCCCAGATTTCTGAGACCAATGGTGATGAGGGTAAGATACGCATACATCTCGGTGATGGTCTCACTGGGCTTCATCATGAAGGCTTCGTACTCTGAGACCAGAAAGTTTGCCTTGGTCTCCCTTACCTGAGAGGTTCCCTCGTAGATAACCTCCAGCTTATCCCACATCTCTTTCGCTGTGGCACACGAAGAAACTCTTGAAAATTCTGTGGGATGTAGAGCACACAGAATGGCATTGATAGCGCTCCAATTGAGAGTAGATTTCTTGATCTCCTCTCTCGTCCATACATCCTCATTAGGATGCAGCTCGAATGGTGTTTTACTGATCACCTTCCAAATCTCATAGTCTTTCACCCTCAGAAAAACTTGCATACGGTTCTTCAAGTATACGTAGTTCGAACCGTCTAAGTATGGGGGCTTCGTGGTGGAGTGTCTTTCAGCCATCATCCCTTTTGCATCCATGGTCGTTTCTCTTTAGGACATTGATCACTGCAGAAGAGTTAGGGTCTGATACCAATTGATAGAATAGATGGACGCTCTGATACCAATAGACAAGACTCTATTGATGATCTAGAGGGGGGTGAGTAGATCGATCACCCAATAAAAACTGACTACAGCAGGAACAGTTGCGGAATAAAATCAAGCTGCTGTAGGATGAAGAAGAACACTTAAACGCAATCCAACATAGCAGGTCTAGAAGATCAGCACACAGGCGGTCTTAAGCATTCATCTACTGGACGGTGAAACTAAAGAGAGATAAGCACAAACCACAAGGCAATCACAAAGTAGACGATGAATTTTTAAGGTGGTTCGACCTCAAACCCGAGGTCTACGTCCACCCCACACTCCAACCAGAGTGTGGTCTCCCGCTGATGCACAGCTTAACATGCTGATCCATAGCTTCAGGGTGAAAACCCTACAAACCGCTGGGCCTTACAGCTTACACCGACAAGAGGAGTCCCCCTCTGCAACCGCTGGGGAATTACAGCTTCACCCGACCTGAGGATACCACACCTCTACAATCGCTGAGGGATTACAACTTAACCTGACCAGAGGATACCACACCTCTGCAACCGCTGAGGAATTACAGCTTAACCCGACCAGAGGATACCACACCTCTGCAACCACTGAGGAATTACAGCTTAACCTCTGCTGACAAACAACTTGAACAAGGGTTTTTAAAAACAAAAAGAAACAAGCGAAGAAATAAAAAACCCACAATGGGAATGTTGCTCAACAAAGAGCGAAATCAATTCAGGTTTTGAACCAGGAAGCTGATGATGAATCTCTCTCAACAATTCTCGAAGAACTCTCCTCTCAAAACTTTCTCTCTTCTTCTTTCAAATCTGCTCTCTCTCTTCTTCTCTCTCTAGATTGTGCTGGCTCGAGCTCTTTTTGCTTCAACTCTCAAAGTCACAATCAGTCTTCTCTTGAAGAAGACTCTCCTTATTTATAGGAAGCAGCAGAAGATAGGGTGTGTGCTTGCCATAATTCCTGCCCAAAGCCTTATCCAGATCTAGAGTAGTCAGGCCACGTGGCATCATCTTGGCACCTCCTCCATTCTTGGATCACGTGCCTTTCTTAAACTCCTCGAGTAGATATCCTGTCAAGGTCAGACTTAATGTCAGCTTGAAACAATCTGAAAGATAGTAGAAAGATGCACAGAGTTAATTAGAGCTTTGAACTAAATGTGCACAGACTCCCCAGACTTGATATAACGTATGAACACATATGCATGGAGTCAAGTGTTCACACATAGAACTGATGCACATACTTGATTTATTGACGTAGTGGATGTGCACAGACTATATGTGTGTGACATGCAGTAATGCACTGAGTTTGTATATGCAAAGTGCAAACCTTGCACTGACTCAATGTGCCGAGAGCAACATTGCTTAGATTTAGATCATGTGACGTGCAAAGGTTGCACAGACTTACTTCTATAACATACTTGACTTGCACAGACTTAATGTGCAAACACTGAATGCATGAACTCTTATGCACAGGGTTGCCTAAGACGTAAGCATGCATGGACTTAGTTTCTAGCAACAACTGTCAGTGCATCGACTTGACTAATGCTTGGATGACACTTGCACTGACTTGGTCGCGTACAACAAGAAATGTTGCACCGACTTGCTAGCATGCAGAGAGAAATGTTGCACCAACTTAGTGTGCCTTGAGCTAAGCCTGCATGGACTTGGTCTCGTGCAACAACTACTAATGCATCGACTTACATAATGCATGGATGACCTTTGCAGCGACTTGGTCGTGTACAGCAACATGGCTTGCACTGACTTTATATATGCATGCACGGACTAGATGTGCTAGAAATGCACTCAATGCAGACTGACTGAGTATTGCACCGACTCCATTCTAATGCAAAGTCTAAGTGTAAACATGCAGACAACACTTATGTGAGCATCTGACATATAAAAGTCATCAAGATACACTCCACATCATTTCAGAGTAAATTTGTCAAAGTCAACTATGCCGTCAACGAAGTCAAGCACTACTGTTGCTATCTATCAAAACAACTATTGTCAAGCATCAAAACATTTCAGCACAAAGCAGTGCACATACTGTTTATCAAACCAGAGGAGTTCCAACATGGGAGTCCCTCACAGCGTTGTCAAAGGGTAGCCCCTCCTCGCCCCTGCCATGCAGGTAAGATAGGGCTCTCCTAGCCCCCTCCAGCTGTGCAACCGCATCTCCGCCTGGCTATCTGGTGAAGCTAAACAGTAGGGGCGCCGCCTGGTTCGCCACCGACCCTCGAGTCACCAATCCCAAAAATAGCAAACCAGCCCACACATTGAGGTAGTGGGTCGGCAAAAATAGACTCCTCTCACGTGACGCTGGATGCGCCGCCAGCACCCCCAGTCCCTGATACATGTCGGCTAAAGTCGCAGGAGCTAAAGCCAGCCTTCGTCCCTCTGCCAGCAGACACGCAGGCCACAGTAACTTGACTCTCAGCAGGCCATCCTCACCGTGCGGGACCACAAATGTTGCCAACCAGTACGCCAAGTATGCTGTTAAGTGCATCACATCCGACAGCCCGTGGGGGTTCCACCCCTCTTGCTGTGCATAGATGTACCTCGTGTACGTCTGGAACCACAGCTCCACCTCTGTGTACTCCTCCCACGGAGTCTGATCCCTCGTAAACTCCTGGTAAAAGCTGAAGGGCCCGTTGTAGAAGTGGTGGATCCACACATTCAGCGGCACCCTAGAGTCTATGCAGCTCTCTCTCTCCCAGCTAGGGCTAAATCCCTCCAGGTCTTCAGCAGATACTGATAGCTATAAGGGACTCGGTATCGTCCCAGCCCATCTATGTGGCTGCAGTGAAGGTCATCCAGCACGACCTCCTCGTATCCCTCGCCGCTGATCGATAGCCCAGAAATCTGAAACAGAGACCACAAGTCAAGTGACGTCTCTCCCTCAGCTGTCGCTACTTTGTTCCACTAACGGTTGAAGCGCTCTACCAATGCCTAAAGAAGCCCCGTGTAGCAGGGATACCCGTACAAAGCCGTAGTAATGGCATATCCGATGTCAGCCCTGTCCAGTAGCGCCCGATAGTGGTGCACAATCCCCATAAGCCACTTAGTAGCTCTCTGGAAGTATCTGTGCGAAGGAATCACCGCCCAGCGGCCGTACCGGCTAACAACAGTCTGTCGCACAACCCCGGCCAGAAGGCTATGGTCATCATAGCCTTCCCCGGCATACTGCAGCCCTGATGGCTCCAACACCAACCTCGTAGTGCCCTCTGTTTCAGCCCGGTGATGGCCGTGCAGGTCCCAGGAGGTAGGACCCATCACCCCGACACGGACCCCATACCAGTCCGCCTTGCTAAAGAAACCCAGGCACTCAACATTGGGAAACTGGCACTGTCTCTAGTAGTCTCCAGAAAATCTTGGGAAGCCACAGAGAACGACCCCGTGCAGGCTGTCCTTGCCTACTAAAATCGCCCGCTCCAGTCAGCGGCGTGCTCCAGCAACTCAGGAGTCTCCCTCCTTCATGCCAGATGGAACGTAGCCCCTGACAAACTCAAACAGATGGTGGTCCAGTGGGAACCCCTCCGGATAGCTTCCGTTACGGTCGTAGGTGCAGATACTGCTCGCCTCTGAGATCCGGGCAAACTCCACTACCCCAACTCTGCTCGCCTGCTCGCCAACGGGGCCCTCAGCTATCATTGTGTGCCCCGAGTCGAGCTGATCCATGCCAGCTGTAGTGATGATTGGTGGACCCAAGGGAGGCATGGGCCGCTCAGTCGTCCTCACCCAGTGATCCTCCTCTCGAGCCACACGCCTCGGGACCCGCTCATCTCGACCAAACTAGGCCATAGCTGTAAGACAAAGCACATAGAAATGTTCAGCACACCAGAAAGTTAACACATACAATACAACAAAACAAAGGCATATGAAGTGTCAAAATACAACTACAATAACCCAGAATGAGGAGCTCACGGACCGTATGCCCTCGTCTCCGCCTCCGACGCACATCCCATGGGGGGTATTTGTTGTACCCAGATAATTTCCAAGTAAAATATTAAAGGATAAGGGTTCGGGAATACCCCCGAACACCTTTAAGGCACGGACTACCCAGCCTCTCTTACAACTTGCTCGGCCCTACCAAGGGTCCCAGCCAATTAGCCGTGACATACGGTGACATCAACAATTGGTTGGGACTAACCCCGATCACTCGGTGGCGGGTTTTCCCGCATTCTACATGGCCACCCAGGCTAACCCAGGGGTGTCCCGACTACAAATCATGCCACGTGGCACTCAGCAACAAGGCCGGGGCCCACCCCGAGACGCCTTCTTCCAACCTCTGAGATCAAAGGGAGACTTAACAAGGTCAACCACAGGCTTTGGGGGTCCGCAGCGCATGTATACGGCTCACACACGTGTGTCGGGCATTTTCCCGAACACTCGGTGGGCACGTATATCCCAGCCTTTCCACAACAAATCGTGGGTCAACCCACGGCTCCAACACACCAGTTGAGTTCTCCTATGACCCTCCAGCAAGTCGGGGCCAGCTCCGACCCTCAAACACGTGGCGACAAGCCGTTTATCTTTAGCTCCCGGGCCAACCTGGGGCTACCCCGCCAACCTGCCGTATCATGCGACGCGCACAACGGAATTTGGGCCCACGCGCATGGGAGGAACCCTCTCAGCTCCTATGAACTCATGCCCTCAGCCCAAGGCCAAATCTAAGGCTTGCCAATCATTCACCTAAGCCGATCGATGACCCGAGGTGTGTCGGGCATTTACCCGAACACCTTGGGAGCGATAGCTACGACTCCACAACAACACCACCCATGGGCTAATCCCAGCATCCTAGAGCCCTTTGTCCTTAAAAGGACACTCCCAGACAACAAAAGAAGACCCCCGAGGGCCACCCCTCGGAGCCACGGCTCACCCAAGGAGTGTTCGCCTCAGTCGCGGCTGTGCCTGGGGATGGCGAACCCCACCCTTGGGGAGCGCACCCTCCTCCCAATCCGGTGGCCTCCCGGCCATTTCCCGGTCATAGTCCCAGTCACTTCTGGCTTGTTCTCTCGGTCCATGCAAAGATCGTGCAAAGTTCATTGGCATACCGCGCGCAGAAGGATTCGGCAACAACGTCACACGTCGGGTCCACACATGCGGGCAATATCAATCCCAGTATCCTCCAGCGGCCAGTATCCTTCCAATAACCTTTTGTCCTCTTGCTCTTGGTCAACTTAGGACAAAAATAGGAAAAAATCCAGATTTTATAGAGGTGGGGACCGCCCCCTCTCTCCCTCTCACCCTGATCCGCCTAAATCCCCTAGGGGGGGTTAGGCGGACCAGCCTCACCCCCAAGGCTGGTCCGCCTAAACCCCCACTAAAACATGAAAAAGGTTTTTTTTAAAACAAAAAAAAACCAGCCCATGCCCAGTCCGCCAAAACCCATGGTTTAGGCGAACCAGCCTGCCCCCAGGCTGGTCCGCCCAAACCTACCCCAGAATAAAAAAAAGAAGAGAAAAGATTTTTTTTAATCAAAAAAACCCCTCCGTGAGGGGTTTAGGGGAACCAGACCAGCCCCTTGGGCTTGTCCGCCTAAACCCTCCCTCCCCCACTCCGTAAACAAAAAAAATTGTTTTTTCAAGGGTTTACCCAGACCAAGTTTAGCCCTCAACTTGGTCCACTTAAACTTTTCACTGCCCCTTCAACTTCCTATACATTCCATCCCTTAGAAGATCAAGGGGCATGAAAGAAATGCATACAGCAACAGGAGAACCCACGACCTAACTGTTGCACCCTCAGAGTTCCTCCGCAGGCATCTAGCAAGGGTCGAGGACATGAGGAGCTAAGTGCGCGCGTGGTTGGCTTCTAGATCGGCTTATGCATGCCGAGAGTATGTCACACGTACTCCTCTTACGCAGCGTCTATCCATCCCACACATGTCCACCCCCGTCGCACGTAAGGCGTTATGACAACGGAGAACACACCCGTAGCTCAGGTCTGCCCGTGTGTGACAACCCACGGTGGCTACGCATACGCCATGATGCCGCACCTACGTCTGACGCGGAACCACGTGCCTATTGCTCGCCCCGAGCTAGCCGCCGACCGCTCTGACTGATGACTCGAGTTGGCCGAACCCTGGCCCGGGAATAATATTCTCAGGGCCAGCCTCGACTCCCTAGTACAACGACATTCACCTCCCGAGGCCCAGACCCGACCGCTCATTTTTGAGCCGCGTCCAACCTCCGTCAGGCGCCAGCCCACGACCGCCCCTACCACTATTGGGTCCCGTAGTGCAGGTACACGGATCTAGAGGGGGGGTGAATAGATCCTTCTACTAAAAACTATGTCCAATTAAAAACACAATTACCACACAGCGGAATATAGAAGATTGATAGGATTGAGGAAATTAATCTAAACAAGTTTAGACTTGATTCACTCAATCTCGCCGAGCTCACACGATGGCACAAACAGATGGGATAGTGAACACACAATCACAAGAATCAAACCACAAGATACGGGGATTTTTAAGGTGGTTCGGGACCACGACGGGCTCCCTACGTCCACCCCTCACCAAACCGGTGAGGCTTCACTACACGCTACAAAATGTAGCAACACGGGGATGAACCCCAACACACACACACACTACTTTTGCAGCAAACCACACACACAAGGCCTTGCCTCAACCTGCTACCACAGCAGCACACACACACACACACACACACACACACTAGGGAACACTCCCCAAACAAATTCCTTACATGGAGTCACAACTCCGTCCACACACACGTAGGATAATGCCTACTCAACCACATGGGAGAAAGCTCCCAACAACAACACGCACGCGGATATACTCCGCACAATCAGCACACATATAACAACACACACTCTCGGAGATCCCCTTCTCCGAACACCCACACAAGATATTATCTGAAATGTATATGAATCAAAACATACATATGCTATGACCTCCCAATGAATTCTATAGATGAAAACTAGAAGTATGCATCAAGTATAAGGCTCCCCCTTCTTCGGCACAAACGGATTCTCCTTGCTTGTTGACGGATGATTATGATTTAGACATCATCTTCTTTGTCTCCTCGAGATGCACTTCTTTACCTTCTTCTAATTTCTTCTTCACCTCTCTACTCTCATCCTTGTGGTACCACTCTTCCTTCTTCTTCTGCAAGAGAAAAGAAAGCATTAGTTCATCTTATTGCTTAGGATGAAAAGCATAGCACTAATAAGATAGCAATCAATAGATGAACAAATGAACATGTATATATATATATATTGCACCTCATAGATAATCATTCAAGACCTTGAGCACTCTCAAACAAAAACACAGAAGTGAAAGATCAAGACAACTCCCTCAGATTTCCGATGAAGAGCTTCTGCAGGATGAGGAACCGTTCTTAAAGAGAAATGATCGATTCTTGCATAGATGATGCTTGTATCTTGATTCTCCACGTTACTTCTAGTAGAGGATCGATTAGGGACTTAAATCCACATTCTTCCCTTCACATATAAGCTCAGAACAAGGTGGAAGAGGGCTTGGGAGCTTCAACTCCGAACCTGCATACACAAGGGTTAGCAAAACACCCAAAAATCGGATCTCACCCCTCTCCTTAGGGTTTATGACCAAAGGAGAAGTATATATATGATTAGAATGGTCAAGGGACAGCCCTTGGACAAGACCCACAAGTTATGGAGTGATTAGAAGAAGTTGGACTCGGATTGGAGGACTTTTGGAGCAAGAGAATGGCGGTCAAAAACGGCGGCTGGAGGTCGGAACTGAAGGGGTCGACCCTTAGGGTCGACCCTTGGGCATACAGAAGCCAAACAGAAGGGATTTTGTGTTCTATTTTACATGGGTCGACCCTTGGGGTCGACCCTCGGGTTTCCAGAATTCAAGGGGTCGACCCCAGGGGTCGACCCTTGGGTTTCCAGAACCCAAATAGAACACACTTTGGTTCTGGTTTACAGGGGTCGACCCCAAGGGTCGACCCTTTCAGGCAGCTTCACAAAAATGGCTCTGCGCGCTTCGGCGACAGGAATTAATTCTCCTAGCTCCGAACTCCGATCGAAGCAAGACTGGAGGCGTTGGAAAGAGAACTCCCAGAGCTACAACATATTATTTTTAGAGGGAAGATCCAACGGTTGGATTGAAAATGGTGAAGACTGTAAGACAGTTTGAGTTTGAAAAATAACTAAAACCTCCATCAAACCAAAGGGAAACAATTGATTAAATGTTACCATAATCCCATGAAGATCAATCATGATTTGTCATCCTGAAAAATATGATAAAGCAAGATGTTAGATCAAGATCAAAATATATGGGTCATGCATTAACATATGAAGCTCGGTTTGAGCCCGAGACCCAAATGACATGAAATATGATTATGAAAGAATTAGCATGAGGCTCATAAGAATTCCCATGAAAGATCTCTATGAAAGCACTTGAGAACCCATTTTTCCAACTCAAGATTAGAAGAGTATCACCATGGATTCTCCATTTGTTCAATCGCCAAGCTCATCAACCCACACATCACAAAGCAATCTCACCAAGTGTAGAGACAATGTATATGCAATATTTGTGCTAACCTCAAAGCACGTATGAGCCTTATAGAATCACAACGTATGAGCCTTATAGAATCACAATGCTCCCACATGATTGGAAAACCTTGACGAGGTGTTGACACAGCTCTCGGTACGGCGAGTGGCCTTGATCAGACCTTCGCGTGTGTCTGGTTCGAGCACACGGACGTCCTGCTAGTACAGCCTTCGGCACTGTGACTTGTGCTCCTGGTTGAGACGAACTCGTGCTCAAAGCTTCTTTGCTGGATGGTGTTGCATCCTGGATAATTCCACCTTGAACGGCGCTCAATCGGCCGCTAATGGGCCCACTATGGCGAGAAGCCGAACCCGTGTCGGGTAATCGGGACCCTCTGTTGGCAGAACCCTTGGCCTCTTGTTGTGGGCGGCCAAGGATGTTTTTCCTCCTTAGGAGAGTCATTGGGTAGACCGTCGTCCTTGGTCGGGCGACGGATGTGGGATAGCCGCATGACGAGGTCGATGCCGGATCATTGGGCAGGCTTGATCGCGTTGCCGGTTGGTTGTGGGTTCGTTTCGACTCTCCTAAGGTGAAGTCCCCGGTGCTCCCTTCAAGGTGGCTCGAGGCTCCGTCAGCTTGAGGGGTTCTCTAATAAGTTGATCTTCATCGGCTTCTGTGCTTCAGTGGGCCGTATCATTCATCTTTGCGGCTTGGTTGCCAAAGGATCATATATTGTGTGCCAACAAATGCCCCCCAGACGTAGGCGGTGCAAGTAAGACAGGAATGCGGCAATGACTACGGATGAGCTCCCTTTGGTGACGGAAGTTCGAACGGCACTTAACCCTGGCTTCGGACGTTAATCCGGCGAGGCAGGAGGCCTATACGGCACCGTTTAAAACGGCGTGATCGTTAAAACGGCGCGGCCAAACCCGACGCGCCTGAAGCTTTTGTAGGTTAAAACGACGCTGGGTTCCCAGCGCGCAAACCGCTTAAAACGGTGCGCCCCTGGGCACGCCGTTTTAACAGGGGTGGAGCCCCCTATAAACAGCTCCTCCCTTCATTTTTTCTTCACAAGCTCTCATTTGCAAAAAGATTTTCTCTCTCCTCCCTTTCTCCTCTTCCCGCGGCGCCGAGTGGCGATTGGGTTCGGGCGATTTCACCGTGTGAGTGAGCGGGTGAGTTGAGCAGTGTTTCATTTGGGTTTTAAACCCGTCTTCCGGGCCCCGGGAGGCTTCTCGTAGGACTTGTCCTCGGAGCTAGATCCCTCGGGTGTCCCATTCGGCCTCGGCTTAGTGCTTATGGCTGCTTTTAGGGGCTGCTCCCTTTGTGGACGGCTTCCGCTTTCTTTTTGGCAAACCCTCGAGCTGAGGAGATGTTGTCAAAATTTTGTCAGAAATATTATTTTGATCCACTGATTTCTGACTTTTTTTTTGTTCCTTTCTAGGCGTTGCTTTGCAGACAATATGGCAGCTGGATCATCTTCCTCTGCATCCCGGGTTGCTGTGACCTGGGGGAATGTGCATTCCCTTGATCGGGGGCTTCGACATGTAGCTGTGGTGGCTGAGTCCTCGGACTCAGAGACTGACACTGTCGACACTAGCCGCCTACTGATTCTTGACGGTAACCAGTTCAGGTATGATCGAGGGGACGACATCAGACGGGACCATCCCAAAGATAAGCACCTGATGACATTCCTGGAGCGCTTCAACCTTGGCGGGAAGCGTGATTTAATTCTGGTCCGCCGAGCTGAAGGAGCCCTATTGGCAGAGCGAGACAGCCTGACTGAGTCAGTCACCTATGGTATGCCCATGTACATCCTCGGGGAGCCCAGGAAATGGGGGGCCATGCTCGGAGTGCAGGAATTATCCCCCGAGGCCGGGATGCTGACGAGAGCGCCGCAGTATACACCAGGTCGCTGGAATGAAACCGCCGGCCGCGTTGACAGGGAGAAGCCCGCATATGGTCTATTCCTCGCACCGTTCCATTGGGGATACCGGGACGAGCCTTTTCTTTTGGACTGCTTGGCAGTCCGGTTCAAACATCAGATTTCAGTGGGGTGGTTTGGAGAGCTCAAAGCCACCGATGCTCACGCCTTCAGACCGGGAGCGGTTGAATTTACAGACTTTGTGTTGCGGTAATACGCCCCCATCCTGGTGCATGCCGGAGTCTATCAGAGCGTATACGCTTCCCGATATAGATACCCGATCTCCCGAGGTCTATGTTGCGGGATGATTGAAGTCTTCTGCCCAGAGTACAACACTTTCTACACTGCAGAAGGTGAGACTTCATTGGATCTATGGAGCCTTTCTCAGCTGAGCGGCCTGCCGATAGATGGAGAGCCGTATGAAGAAGTTTGCTTCCCAGACTGGCTGAAGGACCAGACGAATGGTGAAGGCAGATACTTCACGGGATTCGCCTACCATTATCTGATGAAGGCGTACCGCACCCTGCTACGCCTGACACTTGACTCGCGGGAAGCGCGAAAACCTGGCGAGAAGAGACGCGTGCGGATGGGCACGTGGCTTCAATATTTCTTTGGTGGGGAGCAGCACTATGAGGACTTCCCCACAGTGGTTCCGACAGTGGTGGCGCGGAAGAAGAGGGCTCGACGCCAAGCAACATATCCTGCTATCTCAGGGAGAGGGTGGCAGGCCGGCTCGAATCCCACGGGAGTTGACGCAGTTACACACTGTGCTGCGTACTTGACATATTGGCTTTATTCATTCGCCCTTCCTCAAGGAGACGAGACAGTGATCAGACCGGAGGCTATTTACCATGCCTGCTTAATGGCCTGGGGGACGAAGCTGTCCCTGTGCCCTGTGGCTCTATGCCTCATATATAAAATGTTGGGGGATTTGTACAAGTCGCGCATTCCCAGAAATTCGCGGACAGTTGGTCCCATCCACTTTTTTAATGCCTGGGTCTGCACCCTATTTCCTGAAGCAGCTCCCCGGTCAATGCAGTCAGATCGTCCTTTGCCGCAGATGATAGAATTTGCCAGTGCCGAACCGTCCTCACTGGCGGATTAGCTTTTCGCCATTCGGGGGAAGTTGACTACAGTTCCAACAGATTCCCCTGGCGTTCTGCACTTTTGGAGCTTGGCTGCCAGCTCTAGCCCTCTTGTCAACAGGATGCGGCAATGCCGATTATTTGAGACAGAGGAATTTATTCATCAGTTGACCGGATCGAAGAGCACAAGGCCCATCTTGGAGCCGGAACTGGTTGAGTTCGCTGTCTATTCGTCCCAGTGTTCTTGTCTTCAGGAAGAGCGGCTTACTGTGGCTGGAGCCATACTATCCCTTTCGTTTCAGCCAGAATTTTGGGTACGACCAGCAAATTCCTTCTTCTTCAGCCCGATTCAATCTGCCGAATAGACATCGGGCTGGTCAAACGGCTATGGATGAAGCCCGTGGATGGTGGGACTACTTCCATCATCGGGAGGACGTGTCATTCAGGGTGCCAACCCCGGCCCGTCTACCCCGAGTGACTCCAGACTTCATCAAGTGGTGGAATGCGCGGACGGGCTTCTATCGGAACTTCCGAAAGACTACTGGCATAGCACCGAGCGTCGTTTCCTAGATTCGCAGCGGGAGCCTGTTTTGGATGTTGATCCAGCCTACTTGAAGAGGCTGAAATCCTGGTCCAACACCGAGGTGATGGCATATGTAGAAGCCAGGAAAGCTGTGAAGGGCAAGTCGTCCCGAGCCGACCCGAAGATGCCAGAGATCCAGAGGGATGATTATATCAAGACTCTCTGGGGGCTGTGCCGGGTTAGCAGTGACCGGATTGCTCTTCAGACAATCCCACTTTCGGTGGAAGAACCCCTTCCTAGTGTGGCGAGCTGGCGCCCCGAAATCGACCGTTTTCATCCCTATCGGACCTTCATCTGGAGGGAAGACAGGCGGGCTGACTTATATTCCAACACCCCTTGGATATTCGCTCTGCTTCATTCCCATGGGCTTTCAATTTCCGATCCACTAGAAGCCATCCGGGACCATCAGCTCCTCATATCTTTTAAGTCTATCGACGGCTGGGGCTTCGACCACTTGAGCTTATATCATCACTTGTCATCCCGTGGCCATGAGGATTTGGCTCAACTGACGGAGAAAAGTGAAACAATCGGTGATGTGTGCTGGCTCATCCACGAGGCGGCTTCTCAGGATAAGACGCCAGCACTGCTTTACTGGCCGCTTAGTCCCCGATACACCGGGCTACCAGGTAATGCGTGACTTCTTCTTCAGCCCTGCAGCTGCTTCTTCTATATTCAGTGTGCATCTTCTTACTTATGTGTTTTTGCAGCTCGCCTTTCTATGGAAGCGACCCGACACTGTAGGGAGTTGATATCTAAGGCACAGAAGCCTTCATATTTTAATATTCCAGAGCCGGCTCCGACCACGACACCATTACCCCCTGGGGACTCGCGGAAGTGGACCAGGTCCCAGGTCAGGGAGGCCATCAGTAGGGCCAAGAAAGCCAAGAGGGCAGAGTCCCGTGCTACTCGGGCACGTCGGAGGAAGGCTGCTGAAGAGGAGTCTACGGTTCCCCTTCCTCGGGTTCCGTCATTCTCCGAATTTGAGGTCGCCTGGACGCAAGGGCCCGAGGGCGAAGGTGACTTCTTATTCTTGCATGGCTTGTTTGTTTATTTCCCCCGCCCTGGCTGATCATCCTTCCTTTTAGTGGCTGCTGGCACTACCTCCGCCGCTGTTGGGTTGGAGGCGGCAACCGGAGCTGCTGCTGGGGAGAGAGAGGAGGAAGCCCCCTCGGCCTCGGCTGAGGGTGACTTGCCTTCACCAACACCTCATCGAGACATGGAAGGTAATTTGCAGCATGCCTATAGAGCTTACCGGCATGTTGTGGTTTCAGTCGGGTCTTGACTGTTTATTATCTTTCCATTCCAGTCGATGTTCGACCCACGCTGCTCCCTGAGGTCGGTGCCTCGGCAGGGGTTGTCATCGGAGAGCGAGGGCTTCCGAGGGACCAGCCCTTAGATATTCCGCCAACGGATGCTCCCAAGGCGGAGATCGCTGAGGAGGCTCTGGATAGAGGGCCTCCTCCTAGCAGCCTAGTTCCCGCTCAGGTACTGGAGGTTCAAGAACAAGCAGAAGAGTCATCCTCTTCTGAACAAGTTGATTACGGTGGCGGCTCCGGCGATGACGAGGGGTTCCCGATGGCGGACACCGAGGCTGAGGACGCCGGGGCTTCTTCAGCTTATGAGAGCGACCTGCCAACGTTTAGCCCTCCGAGGCTATTGGGAGCCGAGCACGGGCCATCCTACCCGACTGCAGGAGAAGGGCCAGAATCTTCAGGGGCGACTCTTGGAGGCCTGAATATAGTGCCGGTTGAGGTAGGAAGCATTTTGATTCCCGCCTGAAACACTTCTTTTTATTTCCAAGCCAACTGGCTGATGTACACATATGCAATGCAGGCTGAGGTGGTACCGCCAACTATAATGATCCGCATACCCCTTCCTGGCGCGGATGTGGGTCAGTCAGCCTTCCCGCCTGTTGTACGGCCCATTGCCCTGCGGCTTCCACGGACCTATGCTGCTGCAGCGGTCTCAAAGGAGCCTGGCGTGACTGCCGAAGTTAGCGCTCCGACCGAGGTTGCAAGGGTTCAAGCCTTGGCGACCGGTGCAAAATCATTGCTGTTGCCAAGTGGTCTTCCGGATATAGAAGCAGGAGAGATTATTACAGACGAGGCCGATGTCATTCAGACCTTGTCGGTCATAGAGGGCTCTCCTGCTTTGGCGGCTGGTGAGACTACTCAAGAGGAGCAAGCGCCTTCTGTTGTCGATACGGCTGCTGTAGCCTCACCCCAAAGGGCGGGCAAGGAAGTTGCCATTATGGGGGTCCCTGTAGTTGCTGTAGCCACAATAGTCGGGCCGGGTGTGAGCGTTGTGCAGACTATGCCGTCGACGTCCCTCGGGGTGGCCGACGATATCTGGGCCGATGTAGATAGCAGAGTGGACTTTCAGCTTCCCGAGACTTCGCCATTGGGCCTACAATTCTCTGGAGACATGGTGTGGCAGTCTCTGGATAATCTCCAGCGAGCCATGTCAGCTTCTCCGGATCTGACTTATGTGCAGCTGAGAAGCTTGGTGGACCACCTCTCCCGGTCGCTATTAGCATTTGGTTGCCCCATGGATGATTGGACTCCGCAGATCGTAATGCTGTTAAAGCACGTCAATAGGCGGGAGTTCCTGAGCCGCGAGGTCTCTGATCAGCTGACGGCCGTGAAGCTGGAGAGGGCAGATTGCCACACTGCTGCTTCTTCTTTGAGGGCTACCGCGAAACAGCTGAGAAATGCTGCCGCAGATATTTCAGAACGCCAGCTGCTCCTCAGGGCACGGGAGGTGGAGCTGCGTGCTGAGCTTGCCGAGGTCAAAGCCGAACTTCAGGAAGGTGAACGTCTCGAAACCCGGTCAAGAGAAGAAGCCGATCTGGCCGAAGGACAACTTGCCTCATTGGGCGAGAGGTTATCAGAGCTGACAGCTACTGAGGCCCGGCTGCAAGAATTGACCCGACACTCTTCACTGGGCCTCTTGGAGTTGGCAGATATCTTCCGGCGTCCCTTGCCATAACTTCGCTTTTGCTTTTTGTTTCCTTTCCTTTTGGAAGTTCTGCTCCTTTTTGTCTTTAGAGCTTGTGTACCCCTGGGGAATGTCCCGGGCAAAAGAATGTGTTCCGCCAATTCTTATTAAAAGAAAGCATCTCTTTTCATCATCTTGGTCACGACTTCTTTTCCTCCCTTCTCTCTTCTGGCTGATCACCCGAACCTGGGGATGCGTGCCAATGACGCAGGAGAGTGCTCACGCCTTCAGGGAAGGGGTGAGGTGTTCGCTCCACCGCGGTGCGGCCGTCCCCAGAACAGGACCTTTGCCAGGGTGGGACATAGGTAGCGTAGGCAGACGCACCTAGCGAACCTTGCTGCTGGTGACAAGAGGCGTGTTATAACCATCGACCTGGGTCGAATATCGTCGCAAAATCATTTTGCTGCTCGATGAGGGTGGAAAGGCCCAGGTTAGGGGGTAGCGACCGGTCTTGCTGATGATGACAAGGGTCGAAAAGGGTAGACGATCTTGCCGATGATGACAAAAACTGGATAGGGTAGCGACCGATCTTGCCGATGATGACAAGGGTCGAAAAGGTAGACGGTCTTGCCGATGATGACAAAAAACCGGAAAGGGTAGCGACCGATCTTGCCGATGATGACAAAAACCGGATAGGGTAGCGACCGATCTTGCCGATGATGACAAGGGTCGAAAAGGTAGACGGTCTTGCCGATGGTGACAAAAACCAGAAAGGGTAGCGACCGATCTTGCCGATGATGACAAGGGTCGAAAGGGTAGACGGTCTTGCCGATGATGACAAAACCGGGTAGGGTAGCGACCGATCTTACCGATGATGACAAGGGTCGAAAAGGTAGACGGTCTTGCCGATGGTGATAAAAACCGAAAAGGGTAGCGACCGATCTTGCCGATGATGACAAGGGTCGAAAAGCTAGACGGTCTTGCTGATGGTGACAAAAACCGGAAAGGGTAGCGACCGATCTTGCCGATGATGACAAGGGTCGAAAAGGTAGACGGTCTTGCCGATGGTGACAAAAACTGGAAAGGGTAGCGACCGATCTTGCTGATGATGACAAGGGTCGAAAAGGTAGACGGTCTTGCCGATGATGACAAAAACTGGGTAGGGTAGCGACCGATCTTGCCGATGATGACAAGGGTCGAAAAGGTAGACGGTCTTGCCGATGGTGACAAAAATCGGAAAGGGTAGCGACCAATCTTGCTGATGATGACAAGGGTCGAAAGGGTAGACGGTCTTGCCGATGGTGACAAAAACCCGAAAGGGTAGCGACCGATCTTGCCGATGATGACAAGGGTCGAAAAAGGTTAGCGACCGATCTTACCGATGATGACAAGGGTCGAAAAGGGTAGACACTAGACGTGTATAAGTGGGATATCGGATGGAGACCCTCACCCCGACCTCGTAAATGGCCTTCAGGACGGAGGATGGTTCATCACTATTCATTATTCATTTTTTATTCACATTACTGACCTAAGCGCCCTTTCGGGTTTTCACCGAGGCCAGCCCCTACCCGATTTTGCCTGCGACGCCCTTTCGGGTTTTCGCCACAGCTGGGTTATAGCCATTTTTGCACCTGACCTGATATAGGAACAAGTCCGGCGGGGTATCTCTATTTTTAACCCCATTTTTCCTTTCTTTTCTTTTCTCTTTTTTTTTGAATTCGGGATGCGGAAGAACTAGACCGCGAGAATGTTGGCTGGCCTTGTCGATGATGACAAGGCTCGAATCCTGTTTAAGTTCGTCGACACCGGCTAGATGTCGAAGCAATGGATATGGTTTATTAACAAGGATGTAAGATCCGAGTTATAGGTAAAGATCGACCGGTCTCGCCGATGATGGCGGGGGTCGAATGTGGGTTTATTTACCGGCATGGGTTACTGCCGAAACAAGGATGGGATTGTCAACAGGGACGTAAGGCCCAAGTTGAGGGTAGAGATCGACTGATCTCGCCGATGGTGACGAGGGTCGAAAAGGATTTGTTTGTCGGCATATGTCACTGCCGAAACAAGGATGGGGTTGTCAACATGGACGTAGGGTCCAAGTTGAGGGTAGAGATCGACCGATCTCGCCGATGATGACGAGGGTCGAAGAGGATGTGTTAAAGGATTTTCGGTGGGACTTTGATGATTGTCCCTTTCGGAGTTTTATTGGGTGGAGAATAGGAGAGGAATTTGGAATTAAGCGCCCTTTCGGGTTTTCGCCAAAGCCAGCCCCCTCTTGCTTTTGCCCACGCGCCCTTTCGGGTTTTCACGTGGCGGGGTACCCGATTTTGCCCGCAGCGCCCTTCCGGGTTTTCGCCACAGCTGGGTTATAGCCATTTTTGCACTTGACCTGATATAGGAGCAAGTCTGGCGGGGTATCACTATTTTTTAACCCCATTTTTCTTTTTCCTTCTTTCTTTTCTTTTTATTCGAATGCGAGCCGAGAGAGGGTAGCTTGATCAGGGCAAAATGCCGCTAACCAAGGAGAGGTAGTTTGATTAGGGCGGAATGCCGCTAGCCAAGGAAATGTAGCTCGGTTAGGGCGGAATACCGCTGGCCAAGGAGAAGGTAGCTCGGTTAGGACGGAATGCCGCTGACCAAGGAAAGGTAGCTCGGTTAGGGCGGAATGCCGCTGACCAAGGAGAAGGTAGCTCGGTTAGGACGGAATGCCGCTGACCAAGGAAAGCTAGCTCGGTTAGGGCGGAATGCCGCTAACCAAGGAAAAGGTAGCTTGATTAGGGCGGAGTGCCGCTAACCACGGGAAGGTAGCTTGATTTGGGCAGAGTGCCGTTAACCAAGAAAGGTAGCTCGATTAGGGCGGAATGCCGCTAACCAAGTAAAAGATAGCTTGATTAGGGCGGAGTGCCGCTAACCAAGGAAAAGGTAGCTTGATTAGGGCGGAATGCCGCTAACCAAGGGAAGGTATTCCGACTGATCACTCGGGGAATGTTGGCTGCGCTGCATGATACAGCTTAATATGCTTTCCGTTGAGGGGGGAGAACTGGATAACCCCTTTGTGGTCTACCAGGACGTAGGCACCCCCTTCATATACTCGGCGGACAATATACGGCCCGACCCAGTTTTCGACCAGCTTCCCTTTGGGGTTGGAGGCCATCACTTCTTTTCTTTTGACCATTACCAGATCTCCTTTCTTGAATTCTCGACCCTTGACTAGCTTGTCAAAAGCACGGGCCATGCGAGCCTGGTAGAGCTGGATGTTTTGCTGCGCCCGGAGGCGTTTTCCTTCGAGCTCAATGAGCTCTTCCAATCTTCTTTCTGCATTGGTCTGCTCACCATTGACTAGTCCGTGCTGGATGGCAACTCGTAATGAAGGAACCTCAAGCTCGATTGGTACCACAGCTTCTGACCCATAGACAAGGGAGAAGGGGGAACAGCCAGTTGGGGTCTTGTAGACAGTACGATAGGCCCAAAGTGCTTCGTACATCCTTTCCTCCCAATCTTTTTTATTAGACTTGACAGTCTTTGCCAGCAACGTGCACAGTGTCTTGTTAAAGGCTTCTGCGAGTCCATTGGCCTGAGGGTTGTAGGGGGAAGATGTCCTCCAGTCGATTTTGTATTTGTCGGCCAGCCGATAAATCTTCTGATTTCTAAAATGGCTGCCATTGTCAGAGATGATTCGGCTGGAGATCCCGAACCGAAATATTACATTCTGCCGGAAGAATCTTGCAACTAGTTCTCCCGTCACATCTCTTAGTGCTACTGCTTCTGCCCATCTGGAGAAGTAGTCTGTAGCCGCTAAGATGTATTTGCACCCTGATGAAGATGCTGGCAGTGGCCCTACCACGTCCGTGCCCCACTGAGCAAATGGCCAGCTCGGCAGGGTGGGATGCAGTGGCACTGGAGGTCTTCTTGCCACATTAGCATGTTCTTGACATTTCTGACAAGCTTTGGCGAACTTGCAGCAATCATCAAATATAGTGGGCCAATAGTAACCTAGCTTCTTTATCTCAATTTTCATTTTCGGGCCAGCCTGGTG
Organism: Amorphophallus konjac; assembly: GCA_022559845.1. Classification (NCBI taxonomy): domain Eukaryota; kingdom Viridiplantae; phylum Streptophyta; class Magnoliopsida; order Alismatales; family Araceae; genus Amorphophallus; species Amorphophallus konjac. Next base: position 22,971,841 of record CM040129.1, read on the forward strand.
TGCTCCAGCTAATCCTGCATGGACTTCCTGCATCACCTGTCCTGCTTCTGCTGAAGACAAGCAACGGAGTAGGACTTTCCTTCGGGCATCTGCCATAATTCGGAACAAGGTCCCGCTTCTCATCTCGTAAGAATCCTTGATCCTCAGGAGCTTCATTCTCTGTTCCTTTTCTTTTAGAAGTTGCTAGTGTTGAAACCAGCGTAGGAGATGCTCTCGCCAATCGGGCTGCTGAACCCCTTCGATGACTGCTACTTCCATTTCTTGTTCGTCGGTCAGGACCTCTGTCACGCTGGGGACCTGTCGGCGGTTGATCACTGTTACATTCAGGCTTGTGTCTGGCGGGACCGCCAATGAACTAGCCAGCTTAGCGAGGGCATCCGCCTGAGCATTCCGGCCTCAGTTGATGTGCTTGATGCTGATGAAGTAAAATCTTGACATCAGGCGAGTTGCCAACTGGTGATAGGGGAGGAGCTCTTGCTTTCGCACCTCGAACTCTCCTTCCAGCTGTCTTATAACTAGCATGGAGTCTCCGAATACTTCCAGCATCTGAATTCCCATGGACAGAGCAATTTGTAACCCGATTATCAGGGCTTCATATTCTGCTTCATTGTTTGTGCATTGCTTGTTTATGGAACAGGATGTATATACCACTTCTCCTTCTGGGGATTTCAGGACTATGTCTGCTCCTGCTCTGACCCTGGCTGACCCGGTGGCAGAGGTGTCAATTCTGGAAGCGCCATCAAAGTATAGTTGCCATAAGGAGGGCTGTACTTGCACGGCTTCTAGGGTTTCATCTTCAGGAAGCTCCGGCTCCAACGGGCAATCCCCGGGCACTGGGTGCTCAGCGAAGAAGTCTGCAATAGCTTGGCCCTTGACGGCCTTGCGCGGCACGTAGGAGATAGCAAACTCCATAAGGATTACCACCCATTTGCCCAGGCGGCCTTTGAGGGCCGGTTGAGACATAATGTACTTCAGGGGATCCTCTTTGGATACCAAGCTGATTTCATGCGACAACATATAGTGTCGGAGCTTTTTAACTGCGAAGACCAGCGCCAGACAGATCTTCTCAATATAAGTATATTTCTCTTCAGTTCTGACCAGTCTCCGACTGAGGTAATAGAGGGCTTGTTCTTTCCCTTCTTCATTATTCTGGGCCAGCATTGCCCCCAGAGAATTATGTGTAGCTGCTATATACAGTATCAATGGTCACCCTTTCACCGGTGCGCCCAACACTGGAGGGGTTTTCAGGTAGTCTTTTAGCTTGTCGAAGGCTGCCTGGCAATCTTCATCCCAATAAAAGGGGACATCTTTCATCATCAACTTGTGAAAAGGCTGGCACCGCCCTGACAAATTGGAAATGAAACGCCGGATATAAGCCAAACGGCCCTGTAGTGATCTCAGCTCGGAGATGTTCCTTGGCGGAGGTAACCCCTGAATCGCCTTGATCTTTGCGGGGTCTATCTCGATTCCCCGATATCGGATGATGAAGCCCAAGAATTTTCCGCTCGACACTCCGAACGCACATTTCATAGGATTCATTTTTAGCTCGTGCTGCCTCAGCCTCTGAAAAACAATCCGGAGGTCTTGCAGATGATCTTCTTTTCTTCTGGTTTTGACCACCAGGTCATCTATGTAGCACTCTACCTTGTGGTAGAGCAATTCATCGAAGATTTTGGTCATTGCGCGCTGATAGGTTGCGCCAGCATTCTTTAGTCCGAACGGCATTCTCTTGTAATGATAAATGCCTTTAGGAGTTCGGAAAGCAGTATGGACTCGGTCATGCTCCGCAATCCAAATCTGATTGTAGCCGGAAGACCCATCCATGAATGACAGGGCTTCATGGCCGGTTGTAGCATCGATCATGACCTCAGTTATTGGCACCGGGAAGTCATCTTTGGGGCAGGCTTTATTTAGATCTCGGAAGTCGACACATATCCGGATCTGTCCATTCTTCTTTTTCACGGGGACGATATTCGCCAGCCATGTGGTGTACTGGTTTTCTTCAACAAATCCCACGTCAATGAGCTTGTCGACCTCAGCACAAATTTGGGTGATGAGCTCTGGCCTCATGCGCCGCGGTGGTTGCTTCACCGGCTCGGCTTCAGGGTTGATTGCCAGCTCATGTTGTGAGACAGCGGGGCTTAGACCTAGCATCTCTTTATAAGTCCAGGCGAAGCAATCCCGGTATTCTAGCCGTAGTTGAATGTACAGCTCCCGTTCTTTTGGGGACAGTTGGGCACTGAGGAGGGTAGGTCTAGGGTCCTTCTCATTTCCCAGGTTGACTTCTATCAGTTCATCGACTGTGGCTTGGCCTCCGTCTTCTATCTCTGGAGGTGCCGGTTGGAGGTCAACGAAGTCTGGAATACCATCTTGAGGGTCGAGTACTTCGACTTCCTCGTCAGACACCGCCAGAGCTTCCTGAGGTTTCTTGATCTCTTGTGCTAGCGGCTGGGTGGATTGTTCTATTAGCAGATCCATTGCCGTTGCAGCTTCCAAGGATGAAAGAGCAGCCTTGGTGTTTGCAGATGAGATTATAGCCATGACAGGCTGGTAACCGTTCACTGCCAGGCTCAGACAGCATGTTGATTTTACAGTAGAAGTTGAGGGAGCTTCGCCTTCTGGGACAGTTGTATCTTCCGCAGAAGTGGCTTTTTCTTCTCTGGTAGCTGGCTCCCCTTGATTGGAGTTGACCAAGGCCTCCCTGATTGGCAGAAAGGGTGTTGAAGTTGTCATTAGTAGGACCCCTGTAGAGGGAGAGACTCCTACTTCTTGAATGTCTTCGGCTTCGCTGCTGCTAGCCGTATCAAATTCGGCTTGAAAGGCCGCTTCTTCAGGATGAACTTGCTCCCAGCATCGGCAAGGGGCCGAGGTTTCTGCTCCTTGATTTCGGGATTGAGCGAGTTCAAGATATTCGGCTTCCGCCGGATACTCATGAAAGGTTGCCCTGAGAGGGCTATCTTCAGTAGGATAGAAGGCGGAGATAGTATCCACCTCGTACCGCCCACTGTAATAATATTCTTCCAGGGTGAAGCCCAACCCTGGATGTTGAGAGACACGTCTCATTTCCTTATCCAGATTTGCAGGATACCACATCTTTTGGAAAACTTCCTTGCATTTTTGAGACTGATCGGGAGGGATGTGTTGCTTTTGAAACATCCTGGCCGTTCGATCAGTTGTAAATGCCAGGCCCTGAATAGGAACCCGCGGGTTGGCTAGATCCTCAGGGAGGCTGCAGTCTGTGTCTTCCTGAGTGGGATGCTCCTCAGCTGTATAGAACAAGCTGCTGGGCCCATCTTCCTGTGTCACCTCCCAGGCTTTGAAAGGTTCGACAGTGAGATCGTTGAGGCCGGAGACTGGCTTGGTGAGGCCGACCGGGACTCCGATGCGGTCGTGCTGTCGATCGACCTGTACTTCCTTATCTTTGGGGTATAATGCTGGGGGTGTCACCCTGCCGACATTTCCAGAAGCCGTGATGTGGGAGACCACCTTCGGCTTGAGATATCCGCGCGGCGGTGGTGGATACCAACCATCACCCGATCTATTCTTCGATGCCCCTACGGGGGCTTCAAGTTCAGAAACCTTCCGGGGAGACCCCGTATATAGGTTAGCGTCCGCCAAGTGACATTCAAACACCTCGAATGGGTGGATATCAGCAAATATCCTCTCCTCCTTCCCCTGGAGGCTGTATTTGATGCATTGGTGGAGCGTGGAGGGCACCACCATATTTTCATGCAGCCATGGGCGGCCGAGCAGTGCTTTGTACGAGGTGCGAGAGTCAATGACATGAAACTACACCGTTGTAGTGAAATCTGCCAGGGTCAGTGTGAACTTTGCCACTCCCATAGATACTTCACATTTTTGGTTAAAGCCAGCGATACGCATATCCCCGACTTTCTCGAGATGCACATTAAAGTGGTACCTCTCGTATATTCTATATGGCAGGATGTTGACTGCTGCACCAGGATCAACCAGAATCCAGTTCAGTTCTCTTCCGTTCAGGTGCCCTTTCATATATAGCGGCCTGTTGTGGCTGGCAGTAGGTAGTAGCATGTCTTCTGGAGAGAAGGTCATACTGGCTTCTGGTATAGCCTCAGCTACGCAGGCTTCAAAATGAGCAGGCGTCTGCAGAGCAGTGATGATCGCCTGTCGAGTCTCTCCACTCAAAGAGAGAATTTCCCAGATCATAAATCGAGCGGGGAGCTTCTTGAGCAACTTCATTATTCGGCTCCCAGCCCGGACATTGGAGAGCTTCATCTCTTCAGCCCATCTGGGCTTGGGGAGGTTTTGATTTGTGGGTCCAGACGGGCCTGCTTCATCTTCCTCGGACTCGACACCCTCTTGACTGGCACCGGCTGTCGGGTCTTCTTTATTAGCTACTGTAGGGCAAGCTCCATCTGCATTCGCATCCTCAGTAGATTGTGCTGGCTGCGGGTGAGCGGCCCCGGGTGTAGGGTTAGCATCTTGGCAGGGCTGCTTCCCTTTTGACATCTTCATAAATTCAAGGAATGAAGGGACTGCCTTGCCCCCACTCTTGTTGTATAGGCCTGACGGAGGAGGGATTTGGGCTCCCTTAACTTCCGGCGGAGGCGTCTTGTAGGGTTGCTCCCCTCTGAACATAATGTTGTGATTGGGTGGTGGCTGGCGCCCCCATTTTCGGCCTGATCGAGTGGCATGCGTAGCAGTTGTGGCCTCGCCTTGCCTCCCCCAGCATGGGGTGTGAAGCAAATTTCTTCTTCTTCCTCTTCTCCGGGTAGGTTGAAGAGTGCTGACAGGGTATTGAAGGAGACGACCTATGTTTTATGGGCCCCAGCGGCCTTTCTTTTCTTCTTCTTTTGCTTTTTTTTCTTTTTGGTTTCTGCAGGTGCCTGCCCCCAGAACAGACTGCCATCTTCAGGGGATGCTGCTTCAGCTTCCTTCATCTGTTTGAGTGAGAGTTGTTCCAGTTCTTGCCATGGGACGTGGTCCCGTACCAGCAGAGGTTTCAATTTAGGCTGCACATATTCATCTAGCCCTTCAATCAGGTGCTGCAGTCGAAGGACTCCAGGGCTGGTTTCCTTGATTACTGGCAGCGGAGTTTGTCTCCTCCTGTTAGGTGTATGTATTCTGACAGCTGTAGGTGGAGTGACCCATACGGGTGCTACCACTGGCGGAGCAGGCCGGGGTGTAATGCCACGGATATGTGCCCCCTCTTTTGGGCGGGGTGCCCTCTTCTTCTTGTGCTTCACAGGGATCCGCTGCCACCCCTGCTGTTCTTTCACGGGCTCCAGGAAATGGATTTCGTAGGTGCTCTGTGTGCTTGCTTCAGAGATCTCCTCAGGTAATGCCTGGTAGAGGGAGACCATGTTGATTGCTGCCCTCCTGAAAGGGGCTTCATGTGGCTGAGGAGGGTCTACTTTGTACTCTCCCAGCTCTATCTCATTCTTCTTCACCATCCCTTCGATGACGTCTTTGAAAACGTAACAGTCTTCGATTGGATGTCCCAACATCTGGTGGTAGGGGCAGAATCTTGGACTGTCTTTTCTTTTCAGATCCTCCGGCCTCCTTGGCTCGGGCAGAGTGACCATGTTGTATTCTGTTACCCAGTCGAACAGGACTCGGGTCTTGTCTTTTGGAAAGGAATAAGCTTTCTTCATTTTGTCTCTCAGCGAAGGACCTTTTTTATCATCTGGAGCTTTCGCAGGTTGCGGGGGAGCCGCTTTCTTGCCTTTCTCCTTTTGTTGTTCGAACGCTTTGATATCAAGCGCATTCGCTTCTTTAGGTGTGGGGCGCCGTTCCGCGGCCTTGCCTTTCTGGGCTGTGCTGGCGGCGGACGCCGGGATAGGCTTGGCTAGAAAAGCCTCCACCTCAGCCACCACATTATTCAGCCGTTCGAACGACCGTATTTCCATACCAATCATCTTTTCCAGGACCTCCCTCCTGAGGTTTTGTTTACATATTTGCACAGCGTCCTCCTGATGCGGGGGCCGCTTGCACCTCATTCCGAGGTTCCTCCACCTCTTGATGTAATCAAGGGCTGTCTCATCCGCCCTTTGTTTTGTTGAGTAGAGTTCGGCCACTGTGACCTCCCTCTCTGTGACATGGAATCTTTCTCTGAATTTTCTCTGCATATCCGACCAATCATTAATTGACCCGGCCGAGAGGCTGGAGTACCATTCAAATGCGAGCCCCGTCAGCGAGGACCCGAAGAACTTCAGCAGATATGACTCATCGATGGCCAGATCACCCATAACGGTCATATAATATGCAATATGCTCTTTAGGGGACCCCTTCCCGTTGAATTTGTCGAATTTGGGCGGCTTGTTGACCCCTGGGGGAAGCCGTTTAGCCGCATGGTGTTGTGGGTAGGGCACCCGATAGGCATCGAATGTGACGTAGTCGCCTTCACTCTTCTCTGCAAGCTTCAGCTCGATCATCCTTTCCACCATCATCCGGTTCACGACCGTGGGGTCGACTGGCTCCGGATAGAAGTGTGCTGGCTGAAGGTATGGGGTGACCAGGGTGGTCGCCTGTGGAGGATGCAGCAGCGGGGGTGTCGGATGCGCCTGGGGGAGCACCGGAGGTACCAACGGCTGAGGCTGTGGCGGCCGCTGTTGCGCTGTCGCCATGCTTGGCTCTGATGGCTGGGACAGTGTATAGAGCGGTGGAGGGTCATCACGACGAACCGCTCCCCGGGAAGATTCACCCTGGACTTCGGGTGGTTTAGAAGCTGATGAATGCTCAGTCTTTTCTATCAGCTGTTTCTTCAGAGAATCTATCTCCCGTTGATATTTTTGCAGCAGCATCAGAACTGATGGATCTATAGTGGTGGGGATACCCTCTGTCGTTTCCCCGGACGTACCCTCAGGCAGGATGTCGAGGAGGACGTCATCTTCTTCTTCCGTCGTCACCACATTAGCGGTCAAGACGGGGGCCTTATCATCCCAGCGGGGATAGACTTGGGGTTGTTTCCCTCTCATGGTCGCCAGAAGCTCTCTTGCCGCTTCTGTTCTGCGGGTAGCTGGCCCGGGCCGTACGGCCAATTGAGCCAGTTCTTGGGAGTCTTCAGGAAGCTCCCCATATCGGCTGGATATACCAGCCATGTTGCAAGCAAAGACCTGCATCCTTCTTCTCTGTCGATGGACCCTCCGTCTGGCCTGTTGCGGAAAGGTCAGCCTCTTGAACACAGAAACTCTTCTTTCTTCTTCCCGCTCGGGGAAGGCTTCATCGGCTTCGATCTCGAAACCGTCATTGTACCCATTGTCGTCGACTGACGACACCATCATTCTATCTTCCATATCTTCTTCATCCGCCACCGACGGGAAGTAGTCTTCGTCAGTGGCGACTGTCTGCATTAGTCGCTGCTGACCCAGCGAGGGGTTGCCCAGCCCTCGAAAGTAGTTCTTGATCAGACAGGTTACCTCCTCTTGACCCCGCTCTTGATAGAGTACGGGGGATAGTTGTCGACCTCCAGCAGAGGGATATAGGCCAGCCGAGCTCTGTCGGCCGGATGTTGGAATCTTCGTCCCGTAACTGGGATGTTGGCTTGGCGGGCAGCAGCCCGGAAACTTCTGCGGCGCGAAGGATCCGCAACCACTTCTTCTTCATTCTTCGGGGGCAAGCCCCTTTCTCTTCTCACTCCCGCCTCGTCGTTCATAGGACGGCGGCGGATGGGGGTTAGATGGTAGGCAGGTCGGGTCCGCTTGGGAACCCACACCTGTTTGAACTTTTTCGACTTGAGTGCCGAGCTTCCTTGGCCATAGGGGCCGGCTTCTTCTCTTTCTGCCCTCCTTCCAGCGAGGGCTTGATAGGTATTGCGGATAGGGATGTTGGGGATGACTCGGTCTGGGGTCACCCGGGCCGTGCGTCCGTCGAGGAAGACGCGCATGCCTCCAACAAGCATAGATTTCCCGGACTGTGATAGGGTTCCGGTGATTGCAGCAGCATTCTGGCGGACCTGGCGACGCTGGCGTCCTCCAGGGTGCTTGTTGATGGCACTGGGGTGGGTCCCACGTATGACGTGGTGCACCAAGCAGCTAGCGGTCGGGGCCGGGCTTTCAGGCAAGTCTTCGCAGCAGGGAACCTTCAGAGGCTCCATCTTCTCCGCGACTTCCTCGGCAGGTTCTGGGGCTTCGACCTCCAGGATATCGACGAAGGCTAACCCCAAAAAGTTGGGGAAGCCTACAGCGGCAGGGAAGCTGCCGAATTCCATGGGTACCGCCAGGTACCCTTGCGCGTGTCCCGCAACGATCGAATGATCGAAATCGACGCCAGTTATCCCGTGGATCGTCATTGATCTGCCTGCAAAGACACACAGGGAAATAATCAGTAGCCTTGGAGAGGGCTTCAAAGCCCGAATATCTCGGCAAAGAGATGAAAGGTGACACTAGTCCCACCGGGCGTGCCAGACTTGTTTGCGACGTTTTTTTTTTCTATCCGACCGTCTTGTCGTTCTTACCTTATTTCGTGTATATATGTGTATATGTACATATATACACGTCTTATTTCACGTATCGATCAGCCATTTGACTAATTGGTAGTCAACTGACCGATTGACGACGCGGGCGTGCCAGTCACATGAGTGACGATTTTATTGTGCGCTCATTCTGACCCATGTCGGGCGAATGTGAGGTTCGGTCGGGACCAGCAGTCCGTCATACCATAAAGGTTATGGCGTTAATTACATCCCCCACGAGGAGGGAACACCTTTGATTAATTGCTGAGATAGCGGGCTGTCAAAGCCAGAATAAAGGATACAGAGCATGCGAGTGATCATGCAAGATGCTACGATTAACTACACACGATTTATTAGGGTGGACCCTGGTACATGGAGGAGGACTTAGGCTCGAAGGCCACCTTCACGCGCAACAAGGCTTCCAATTAGGCGTAACCTGACCTTCTGGCAATATTATTTGATATACCAAAGATGCACATATTTAGGCATACATTAATGTGATATGAATGCTTGGACATGCTAATTTTATTCAGTTTATTTGGTCGAGGAGCTTGTGTCCTTCTATGATTAGCATAAGAAATAATCCCATGAGTGGGAAAAGGGTTGGAATGACGCGACGACACGATTCGGAACGAAACTGGTGCAGTGCATGCGAAGAAAGGGGCTAAAACGCTTGAAACGGCGCCCTGAGACGTAGGTAAAAGGTTTAAAACGGCGCCAGAAACCGTAGGTAAAATAGAAAAGAGCATGTTAAACCAGCGCAGCCTGATTGGGGCGCGCCGGGAAGGGCGCGCCGGAAAGGGCGCGCCGGGAAGGGCGCGCCGTTTTAAGGCGTTATCATGTACGAACTGCACCGATTTAGCCTGATTTCGCGGAAACGGGAGTTTCATTGGTTTATTCATGGGTTTATTAAAAATGTTTTGGAAGATTTTGAGAATTTATTGAGTTTATCATTCATCGGATCGGTCCCAAACCATCCAAAGATCAAATCACGGGCTCGCGCGAGGTCCAGACTCAAGCGCGGCGATTGTTCCGAGTTTAAACTCGTTCGAGCCAGAATTTCGGCAGCATCCCCCCATCCCAAAGGATTATCGGGGAGAAGCGGGGAGTACTCACGTAGCGGAGCAACCCCTAAAGGCCGGGTGGCACAACGGCGGCCGGCGAACCCCAGGCGGATAGGAAACCCCGAGGGCTAGCCTACGAGGGGCACCATCATTCCGTGGGTTAAAAAGTGATCAGACGAGATGACCAATAAGAGAAGGTAACCCCGAGGGCTAGCCTACGAGGGGCACACGACTCATAGCCAAATCATGATCGAAAGGGACAGCCAATAGGGAAGGGAAGCCCCGAGGACTAGCCTACGAGAGGTTTCCAACCCGTGGCCACCACGATATCCTTGAGGATAGTGGATTTGATGTTGGGCTAAAGCCCTGTTTATATTCACCGAACAGATTATGAGGATACATACCACGAAGGGGTATGACCCTGTGATCCACTGGTGATTCATGGGGAATGTCCCCTCTTCCTGTCGGACAAACTCTTCGGGAAAACCGTCATGAGTAGGATAGGACAGGATGCATTCGATAGAAAGGAGTTAATTAGACTATGCACATGATAAACCAGTCGGTTGACTAGCTAGCAAGGGGGATTAGCCTATGTTGATATCGGAGTTAGCCTGTTAGCACAGCGGTTAGCTTGTTAGCTTGTGGTTTTCCACAACCGAGGGAGGGCAAACCACTGAACAATCAACATAATGAATAGAAACGTAATAGTACCCACAGACGATGCGTTTTGATTATGGGGATACCCCCATCCCCCTCCATTCATGACTGGGAACGGAAGGAGGGCGATGGGAGAAGGTCCCGGGGGCTCTGACCAGGGGAGCATCGAGGTGCCTTCCTCTGGCCAATGGCCCTCCATGGAGTAGAAGTTGATGCGAGAAGAAACCCCTGGGGAGAGGGTGATATCACTGTCGCCCTTGAAATCATTAGGGCGTATGCATCGGGGAAACCATGGGAAGAAACCTCGATCCAGTATATGGCAACGAATCTTCGGATGTATAGATAGGTATTGGTGATTTTATTCAAATATAGAGAGGGCGAATGCCCAGATGGATCGTTACAAATGCTCCGCATCCCATAGTCAGCATTCAAGCCGGAAATAGGAGGGGTAAACAAAAGTTAGAAGAAGCAGGGCATCGCAGGCTCATATCATCGCCCAGGATGCTACAGTATCGCACCCACGTAGGGGTTTTCTGAGAAAAGGGGAGGAGAAAGAGATGATGAAGGGGGAGAGGGCTCGTATCATCACCCTTCCCGCTTCATTTACATTACATCAGAAGAGAGAAATCGGAGAGAATCGTCAGAAGAAAATCACGAAACCCACCTAAGCTTCTTCTCCAAAGCAGAGTATCGGATCTAGCTCTTCTTCTCCGACTACGGAGGGCTTCAAGCGAGTGGACAGAGGAGGGTCACGGCGGCCCTCAGTGGAAACCCTTTCTTCTCCCCCAAGACCTCTCGCTCTCGGACGATTGGCTCTCTTCTATTTTCCTTCTGATTTTTCTCCCCTTCTCCTCGTCTCTCTATTTCTCTTTTTTCTTTCTTTTTTCGGGGTCCCCCTTTTCTTTGGCCGAAGGCAGGCTATATATATAGCTTCTGTTAATCCGGCGCCCCGGGAAGGGGGGCGCGCCGGATTTGGTGGCACCGGGAAGAAGTCCCGGATTGGGCTTTTGCGTGCCGGTTTGACGGCGCCGGGGAACACACCCCTGTTGCTCTTGCCGCGCCGGTTTGACGGCGCCGTTTCAGCTTGTTCTTGGCGTGCTGGGTCCGGTGGGTCCGGAGATGATTCTAGAAGCCCCCGTTGACTATTCCTCTCGCCCTGGCCCTTGGAAAACCTTGACGAGGTGTTGAAACAGCTCTCGGTACGGCGAGTGGCCTTGATCAGACCTTCGCGTGTGTCTGGTCCGAGCACACGGACGTCCTGCTGGTACAGCCTTCGGCACTGTGACTTGTGCTCCTGGTTGAGACGGACTCGTGCTCAAAGCTTCTTTGCAGGATGGTGTTGCATCCTGGATAATTTCGCCTTGAACGGCGCTCAATCGGCCGCTAATGGGCCCACTATGGCAAGAAGCCGAACCCGTGTCGGGTAATCGGGACCCTCTGTTGGCAGAACCCTTGGCCTCTTGTTGTGGGTGGCCAAGGATGTTTTTCCTCCTTAGGAGAGTCATTGGGTAGACCGTCGTCCTTGGTCGGGCGACGGATGTGGGATAGCGGCATGACGAGGTCGATGCCGGATCATTGGGCAGGCTTGATCGCGTTGCCGGTTGGTTGTGGGTTCATTCCGACTCTCCTAAGGTGAAGTCCCCAGTGCTCCCTTCAAGGTGGCTCGAGGCTCTGTCAGCTTGAGGGGTTCTCTCATAAGTTGATCTTCATCGGCTTCTGTGCTTCAGTGGGCCGTATCATTCATCTTTGCGGCTTGGTTGCCAAAGGATCATATTTTGAGTGCCAACAGTTGGGCTGCTTCCTGTCATCTTTTTCATTTTGGTCTTCTTGGGAGGAGCTCCCCACTGTCGTCAAAGGGCCTTACCGACTGGATAAGATTGGTTGCCCTTCGCTCCGTCCTTAATCATCGACTGTACCTTTTTGTGATATGAATGGAAATTACTCATGTTTGGCGATCGGGAGTGGAGCGCTACCTCCCTCTGCTGAGGGTTGTTCGCTCCCTCTTGTCCCGTCCTTCAGGTATTGATTGAAGTTCAAAAAAAGTGATGTGGAAGGAGTTCGAGGAGCTCTTTAACAATAAGTATTTTTTCGATAGAGTGCAAGAGAAGAAGATGGTAGAATTTGCTGCTCTGAAATAGCGGAACCTCTCAGTCGTCGAGTATGAAGCTCAGTTTTCTCGGTTGTCCCGCTATGCAACCCATTTGGTGTCCACAGAGAAGATGAAGGCCAAGAGATTTCTTAATAGATTGAAGCTACATTACATCAACCAGTTGGCCCCGATGGAAATCTAGACTTACGCCGAGATGGTGAGGAAAGCTCAAGTTCTGGAGGATACTTTAGAGATGACGGAGAAGATTCGTGGGAAGAATCCTAAGAAAGAACAGACTACTGGTTCTGTGAATTTTAAACCCAGTAATGGCAAGAAAAGGTCCAATGGTGGGTCTAGTTTGTGGAAGGGCAAGGTGTCGAAGAATGAAGATAAGAAACCTGGCCCGATTGTACCATTCAAAGGTCAGTGCAAGTATTGTAATCGTCTAGGTCACAGGATGGAGGAATGTTGGCGCAAGTTGGGTGCCTGTCTGCGCTGTGCAAGCATGGACCATCGTATTCCAGAGTGTCCCCTCTTGTCAGATCAAGCTGCACCGACCAAGCCACAAGGAAATAGGAAGCATCAGGGCAAGCTTCAAGCCCTACAAGAAGATGATGTGGGAACCACCGAGGAGGGTGGACTTGTTGAAGGTACACTTATTATACATGATAGGCCGACATTTGTTCTGTTTGATACCGGAGTGACTCATTCCTTCGTTTCTCGGAAGTTTGCTAAGTCCTTAGCTGTGAAGCCTGTGTTGATGAATTCTCCATTAGAAATTTCGACCCCTATTGGCTCTGGATCTGCTATTAAACCTTTCTATCCCTCTAGTAAGGTCATGATTAGTGAATAGAATATGCCAGCAGATTTAGTTTGTATGAATATGAAGGATTATGATGTAATTCTAGGAGCTAATTGGTTGGCTAAGTATGAGGCCAATGTTCACTGTAGTACTAGTTCGGTGTCTTTTTCTGGACACCCTAGACTTTCTTTTGTTGGGGTTAGACACTCTAAGTTTGTGCCGCTTATTTCGACACTTCGTGCTGAGAAGTTGTTAAGGAAAGGATGTCAGGCTTTTCTAGCCTTTGTTACTTTAACCCCTGAAGGGAAAATTGAGGTAAAGGACATTCCTGTTGTCTGAGATTTTCAAGATGTCTTTCCGGAGGATTTGTCAGGACTACCGCCTGAGAGAGAGGTTGTCTTCTCTATTGATTTAACTCCTGGCGCGTCTCCTATTTCGAAGGCTCCGTATCATATGTCTCCCGCGGAGCTGAGGGAACTGAAGCAACAATTGATGAAATTACTTGAGAAAGGGTTCATTCGTCCAAGTACATCCCCGTGGGGAGCCCCAGTGTTGTTTGTCCGGAAGAAGGATGGTTGGATGAGACTATGTATCGATTATCGGCAATTGAACCAGCTTACTATCAAGAACAAGTACCCATTGCCGAGGATTGACGAGTTGTTTGATCAGATAGTAGGAGCTCAATATTTTTCTAAGATCGATCTACGATCTGGATACCATCAGTTACGGATCAAGGATGAGGATATTTATAAGACAACTTTTCGTAGCAAGTATGGGCATTTTGAATTCGTAGTAATGCCTTTTGGACTAACCAATGCACCAACAGCTTTCATGCAGTTGATGAACAGTGTGTTCCGACCCTATCTTGATCAATGGGTCGTTGATGGGGACATCCCTTGCCCCTCCACATTTTCTGAAGCTCGGATTGATCATCGGTGTACGCCATTATGTTCCTCATGTGTTAGTGAGTCAAGTCATGTAATTTCCTTATTTTTATTTGAGTCTTAATCATGTAATTTTCCCTTTATTTGAGTCATGTACCTAGGTTAGAAAGTCATTTTCCTAAATCGTGTGTCATTATGTTGGTTCATTAGGCTATTGGGCCCAAATAGTGGGCTAGGCCCAAGGGCGCCCCTCCCTTGGAGTATTTGGTCATTATGTCAGTTGTCAGGGTCAGTATGGTCATGTGAAATGTCTTGTGCCTATAAATAGGCCACCCCACTCCTCATATGTAAGAACTAATGCATGAATATTGAATTCCAGAAAAACTCCAAATCCCTCTAGCTTCCTCTCTCAATATCTCTCTCTCTCTTTATCCCTCTCTCTCTCTCTCTCTAAGGGGTCCCCCCCTCTCTCTCTCTCTCCCTCCACCCCAATTTTCGGAATTTTCTCTCTCCTCCCCATTCACCCCTCATTAAGACCTCTCCCCTTCCCCATACACTCATTTAACTCCCCCCCCAACCCAAGGTTGCATCCTCTAATCCACACCCCACCTCCCAACCCCCAACTACCCAACACCACTTCCTAAGCACCCCTTCCTCTCCCCAAGGTTGAAGGGGCTCTTCCCTAAGCCCAAATTCGAATTTCCCTCCCCTTGGGCTGTGCCCTTTCATCTCCCCCCACCCCCAAGCTCCCAAATTCGCCCCCCACCTCCCCCTTGGTCAAACCAAGTTCACCCCCCTCCCCCTTGCTCTCCCCTTGCACATCTCCTCATTCTATCTCTTTTTCAGGCAGCAGAGTTGCAGCGACTTGCAGAGGCAGCCACGACCCTCTCTCACAGATTCAGGTGACAAGGCCTACATTGCTGGAATCGTCTGCGAGTTAGCTTTCCAAAAAAGGTGGTCTCGCCAGCTTCCGAGGTCGGAGCTGTCCGTAAGAGCCGATCTCCCTCGACTGCGCAGAAGACCCCAGGCAGAGAGCCAGAGCGAGAGTGGAAGCTCGGCCACGGCAAACCTTTTGGGATTCCGAACAAGTGTTCTTCAGAAAAATTCTTTCCTCTCAAGTCCTCTTTCATCCTCAAGAAGCAGAGCTGCATTTGGACATCGGCATCTCAAGTTACAAATTTTCTACTCCAAGTGTGTCAAGTCAGTTTACAGGAGCTAGAACCGACACACCTCTACTCATCTGATTGTCCCGGTCTTTCCTGACATCTTCCGACCTCGCCGTCAGTGCTGACAGAAAGAAGACTCGACCACGGTTCCAACGGTTCAGGTCTCGCCTCAATCAGAGCTTGGTAGTGATCGCGGCACCCTCTGCAACCAGCCACATTGTTCTGCACCAGACAGAGGCAGAACCAATCAGTCCGGTTCCAGACTCTGCCCCGGCCAGCAACTACTGTACCAGGCTCAGAAAAAATTCAGAGATCATCCTTGGTCCGTTAGCAAGCTTTTGGCGCAAGTCTCATCAGGTTCTGAGCTCGGTGGAATTTTTGGCAGCGTCAACATCGACCCCCTGTCCAGAAATATAGAAGAAAGGCAGAACCGGCGGAGCTCGGAAAGTCGGTCCTCTTTGCATAATTCCCCACCTCGCTTGGCCGGCTGAAGGCCCCTCCCTGCGTGGAGGTAGTTTTGGCTGTAATTCACTTAATCCCCACCCCGAGATCCCCCCCTTTGCATGGGGTGTAGTTCATGTCATTATTAAGTCGCAGGTTTGAAGCTTCAATCGACGCGGCGTGCGGGTGCATACCCTCGCCTCCCCGCTCGCCCCCGTCTCCGGCCGGAGTCGGCGTCTTCACGCCGGCTAGGTGAGCTCTTGAACATCCCTCATTGTTGTAATGGACTTGCTTAGCTTAGTATTGCTTTAGTTACTCCGTCGGCGGAATGAGAGTGTCCGATTTAAATTGCCACCAAATTGAGTGACCACCGCGGGTGAGTTGTGAGAGCATCCACTTAACCCACACCCTTGGTGTGTTGGCCGCCCATGATTTGGGTATCCTAGGACCATTTGGGGTTCTTCCCAAGCTAGCCAACCACTGGAGCCTAAAGGTCCCGCCTCGGAGCCTCTCCAACATTGCCTAGTCGCCATCGGGTACTAGTGTGCGCCATACGGGTGAGCTCGCTAGTGTGAGTCCGCTGCTCAAACTTGAATGCTTGAAAATAGGTCCAAGGTTGGTTTTACATCAAGTGGTATCAGAGCAAGTTCACAACTTGTCTCTATCAAGTTGGTCCTAGGGCGTGTCTATGCATTTAGAGTCTTCGGTTGCATCTCTTTTGTCCACTAGCATGGCTACTTCATGTAAGTCACATCTATCTCACTCGGCCCTCCGCAAAGGTCCGATTGACACCCCTTTGGGCATAGTCCTATTTGAGGACCTTATCTTTAATGGATACCACCCTAGTGCATATTTAGAGTGGGAGGAAAATATGGACAAATACTTTAAGAGGAATCCAATGACTGAACCCATGAGAATATACCTTGCCAAGAGTCGACTTGTGTACCATGCCGAGGATAGGTGGAAGTTCATTGAACAATTTAGGAGGGTTATGAGGCTAGAGCCTATTAACACATGGGAGAACATGAAAGCCGAACTTAGGAAAGTCTACACTCCCCGACCTCCTCCCTCCTACCCGGGTTACCAAAACTCGAGGGGCACTCCCACTCCTCCAAACCCACCATCGTCCCCAAAAAAGTACACATCTCCCAAAATAAATCAACCCAAAACCCCTCACCCAACCCACCTCCCACTTCCTACACCAATCTTTCCCCAACCTAGACTTCCACTACTTCCCCTCCGTATCCAAAACCAAGTTTCCCATTACCCACCACCCCGGGTACACCATGCACCAACCATCATCACCCCACCCTCAATAGACCTTCCCATTCCCTTGAGAAAGGAGACCACAACCATCCACATGGGAGTAGATACCATTCCGGAACCCATCCCCATCCTTGAGGAAACCCAAGTTCATACCTATGGTGAGGAAGAATCACAAATGTCCCCTCCACATAGCTTGGACCCCCAAGAGCCACAAGCCTTCACAAATAGCACCGTAATCATAGATGGGCCCCTAGCTAGATGGCTGAAGGAGAGACCAATTCACCCCATCATGTCCTATGTTTACCCACCCATGGAGCAAAACTTTCCCATTGTACCCTTCCACTCCTATCACACCACAATCCAATCCTACTATGAGGTAGAATGTTGGGATGATCTCCTCCAAGGTCTAGAGTGGCAATTAGACTTGACTTCTTTGTTGACCCTAGGGGCGGACCGACCCAAGAGCCTTGACCTCATCCATCCATGCATTGGGTCTATCACCTCGATTTGCACTATTGGTTGCTACACTAGTGACCTCCTTTTCATTCTCCCCATAGTGGAAGAGCCCATCCCGGTCCACTCCCCTACCATTGTGATTCCTAGAACCTTTACCAACCAACCCACCCCATACACCGGCCCAACCATTTCATTAGAGGAAGGCGACTCCCCACCATATGAGGACCTTGAGGACATGGAGTACCCCTATCTAGGTGACCTTTACCATGATCCCTTTAACCCTTTTCTATGGGAGCCTAGATCTCCATGTAACCCACTCACCTTATTCACCACCCACCCTTTCCTACCCCCACCCACCATGTTGGGCCAAGCCCACCTCATCCATGACCCAGGTTACACCATAGGAATCATGACCTTAGGCAACACCCGCCTAGAGATCAAGAAGGTGCCCCACCCTATATCCACCTACCTAGATCCCTTCGACCCTTTTGAGTGGAAGCTCAAAGACCACCCCACCATCCCACATGAGGAAGTCATCTTTGGGAAAGGAATTCATATGTCTTGGCACATCACACCGCTTGGCATGATTAGTCCATCGGGTACATTCATCCATATCACCCACATGTCAAGAAGAAAACATGAGTGGTCAATATTTGATTGTAATGGTCCACCATCATTCATCATAAATCTCAAGCATGTTAGGAGCATTCATGGATGTCCGGGTCCTCCAACATTCATCACACTCACTCACAAGAGGGACACCTATGGATGCCCCGGTCCTCCCAAATCCTTCAAAGTCTTCATAACATTAATGCATGATAGGTCTATATCTTCATAACATTAATGCATGATAGGTCTATATGTGGTTGTCCTGGACCCCCTTTGCATACCATACATTGTCAACTCACACTGCATCATAGTACATGGCATATGCATTCAAGCAAGTATCAAGCAACAAGCGGTGGGATTCACAAGAAATGAGCACAAACTCCTAAGCACCACTTTGAGTTCCAAGTTGACAACTTGGCGATGATGGCTTTGGAGTGGCTCTACTTTAGGGTCACCTCCAATATGAGGGCACGAGGACTTGGACCTTGCCAAGTTCCGAGTGGCTTTGGCAACCAAGCTTATGGGTTGAACTTTCAAAAGGGTTTTTGGGATTCTCCCCATCTCTCATGTGGCGGATCCAGCACCCTCTAGGGGCACCGCGGTGGATCCTAGTGAGTGCCTTGAGCTTACACCTATCCTTGCGAGAGACACCTTCGGAGTGCCACCACAAATTAGCCCGAGAGCCCGACGTGAGCATACGGCAGCAATACTAGGCAAGCAAGACATCATAGCCAGCATGAGGGTATGACCGAGCCACTTTGTCAAGCTGAAGCGTCGTTCCCCGACTATGGTCGCGGGTGGAGTATGGAGATCGTGGATCGCCCAGAGCCGCAGTTCGGTGTGCTACTTCCCCCGTGGACCCATACTCGACAGGGTCGAGTTTTCCCCACCCCGGGGGTATGATGGGGACATCCCTTGCCCCTCCACATTTTCTGAAGCTCGGATTGATCATCGGTGTACGCCATTATGTTCCTCATATGTTAGTGAGTCAAGTCATGTAATTTCCTTATTTTTATTTGAGTCTTAATCATGTAATTTTCCCTTTATTTGAGTCATGTACCTAGGTTAGAAAGTCATTTTCCTAAATCGTGTGTCATTATGTTGGTTCATTAGGCTATTGGGCCCAAATAGTGGGCTAGGCCCAAGGGCGCCCCTCCCTTGGAGTATTTGGTCATTATGTCAGTTGTCAGGGTCAGTATGGTCATGTGAAATGTCTTGTGCCTATAAATAGGCCACCCCACTCCTCATATGTAAGAACTAATGCATGAATATTGAATTCCAGAAAAACTCCAAATCCCTCTAGCTACCTCTCTCAATATCTCTCTCTCTCTTTATCCCTCTCTCTCTCTCTAAGGGGTCCCCCCCTCTCTCTCTCTCTCCCTCCACCCCAATTTTCGGAATTTTCTCTCTCCTCCCCATTCACCCCTCATTAAGACCTCTCCCCTTCCCCATACACTCATTTAACTCCCCCCCCAACCCAAGGTTGCATCCTCCAATCCACACCCCACCTCCCAACCCCCAACTACCCAACACCACTTCCTAAGCACCCCTTCCTCTCCCCAAGGTTGAAGGGGCTCTTCCCTAAGCCCAAATTCGAATTTCCCTCCCCTTGGGCTGTGCCCTTTCATCTCCCCCCACCCCCAAGCTCCCAAATTCGCCCCCCACCTCCCCCTTGGTCAAACCAAGTTCACCCCCCTCCCCTTGCTCTCCCCTTGCACATCTCCTCATTCTATCTCTGTTTCAGGCAGTAGAGTTGCAGCGACTTGCAGAGGCAGCCACGACCCTCTCTCATAGATTCAGATGACAAGGCCTACATTTATGGAATCGTCTGTGAGTTAGCTTTCCAAAAAAGGTGGTCTCGCCAGCTTCCGAGGTCGGAGCTGTCCGTAGGAGCCGATCTCCCTCGACTGCGCAGAAGACCCCAGGCAGAGAGCCAGAGCGAGAGTGGAAGCTCGGCCACGGCAAACCTTTTGGGATTCCGAACAAGTGTTCTTCAGAAAAATTCTTTCCTCTCAAGTCCTCTTTCATCCTCAAGAAGCAGAGCTGCATTTGGACATCGGCATCTAAAGTTACAAATTTTCTACTCCAAGTGTGTCAGGTCAGTTTACATGAGCCAGAACCGACACCCCTCTACTCATCTGATCGTCCCGGTCTTCCCCGACATCTGCCGACCTCGCTGTCAGTGCCGACAGAAAGAATACTCGACCACGGTTCCAACGGTTCAGGTCTCGCCTCAATCAGAGCTTGGTAGTGATCGTGGCACCCTCTGCAACCAGCCACATTATTCTGCACCAGACAGAGGCAGAACCAATCAGTCTGGTTCCAGACTCTGCCCCGGCCAGCAACTACTGTACCAGGCTCAGAAAAATTCAGAGATCATCCTTGGTCCGTTAGCAAGCTTTTGGCGCAAGTCTCATCAGGTTCCGAGCTCGGTGGAATTTTTGGCAGCGTCAATATCGACCCCCTGTCCAGAAATACAGAAGAAAGGCAGAACCGGCGGAGCTCGGAAAGTCGGTCCTCTTTGCATAATTCCCCACCCCGCTTGGCCGGCTGAAGGCCCCTCCCTGCGTGGAGGTAGTTTTGGCTGTAATTCACTTAATCCCCACCCCGAGATCCCCCCCTTTGCATGGGGTGTAGTTCATGTCATTATTAAGTCGCAGGTTTGAAGCTTCAATCGACGCGGCGTGCGGGTGCATACCCTCGCCTCCCCGCTCGCCCCCGTCTCCGGCCGGAGTCGGCGTCTTCACGTCGGCTAGGTGAGCTCTTGAACATCCCTCATTGCTGTAATGGACTTGCTTAGCTTAGTATTGCTTTAGTTACTCCGTCGGCGGAATGAGAGTGTCCGATTTAAATTGCCACCAAATTGAGTGACCACCGCGGGCGAGTTGTGAGAGCATCCACTTAACCCACACCCTTGGTGTGTTGGCCGCCCATGATTTGGGTATCCTAGGCCCATTTGGGGTTCTTCCCAAGCTAGCCAACCACTGGAGCCTAAAGGTCCCGCCTCGGACCCTCTCCAACATCGCCTAGTCGCCATCGGGTACTAGTGTGCGCCATACGGGTGAGCTCGCTAGTGTGAGTCCGCTGCTCAAACTTGAATGCTTGCAAATAGGTCCAAGGTTGGTTTTACATCAGTCGTGGTGTTTATTGATGACATCTTGATATACTCTAAGAGTGAGGAGGAGCATGTTGAACATTTGAGGATGGCGTTGCAGTTATTGAGAGACCATCAGTTGTATGCCAAGTTTAATCAGTGTGATTTCGGGCTGCAAGAAGTGTCTTTTCTAGGACACATTATCACTAAGGAAGGTATATCTGTTGATCCTTCGAAAGTTGAGGCAGTAAAGAATTGGGATAGACCTACTAATGTAACCGAAGTAAGAAGTTTTCTAGGTCTGGCAGGCTATTATCGAAGGTTCATTAAAGATTTCTCTGGAATTGCGGTACCTCTGACAAGACTAACCCGCAAGGAGAACCAATTTTATTGGTCAGAAGAGTGCGAACAGAGTTTCCAGACTTTGGAGGAGTGTTTGACTATTGCCCCTGTTTTGACTTTACCCTCTGGAGAAGGAGGTTTTGTAGTGTACACAAATGCGTCAGGTATTGGCCTAGGTTGTGTGCTTATGCAACACGAGAAGGTGATAGCTTATTCCTCTAGACAGTTAAGGAAGCATGAAGAAAATTACCCTGTTCATGATTTGGAACTTGCAGCAGTTGTTTTTGCCTTGAAGATTTGGAGGCACTATTTGTATGGAGAGACCTTCACGGTGTTTTCAGATCACAAGAGCTTGAAGTATTTATTCTCTCAAAAGGAGCTTAATATGAGGCAGAGGAGATGGCTTGAGTACTTGAAGGACTTTGATTTTTCTATAGAGTATCATCCTGGAAAGGGCAATGTGGTGGCAGATGCCTTAAGCCGCAAGCCGATAGCAAAATTATCAAGTCTCATGTTACAAGAGTGGAAATTACTAGAACAGTTGGCTAATTTAGACATTAATGTCGGCGAAGATCGAGTTATGATTGCACAGTTTCAACTTCACCTAGAATTATTAATGGAAATTCAGTCCTTATAAGACAATGATCCGTTATTGGTAGAGATCAGGGAAAGTTTGAGCAATAGACCTGATTTCATGTTAGCCGATGATGGCAGGTTATTATTTCAAGGAAGGACCTGTGTGCTAGACGTAGCCAAGATAAAGAGCAAGATTTTAGAAGAAGCTCATAGGTCCAGGTATACTATTCATTCTGGAGGTACTAAGATGTATCGAGATTTGAAGAGGACCTTTTGGTGGCCAAGTATGAAAAAGGAAGTTACAAAATTTGTAAGCAGATGTTTGGTGTGTCAACAAGTCAAGGCGGAGCATTTCAGACCTGCAGGGAAATTAAAAGCACTTGATATACCTCAATGGAAGTGGGAGAGCATTGACATGGATTTTATCATGGGTCTACCTAGGACTCGTGGAGGATTTGACGCAATATGGGTTATTGTTGATAGATTGACTAAGTCTGCCCATTTCTTATCCATTAAGTCCAGATGGACAGTTGATGTTTTGACTGCTTTGTATATGAAGAAAATTGTAAGGCTTCATGGAATACCAGTCAATATTGTGTCTGATAGAGACCCCAGGTTCACTTCACATTTTTGGAAAGGATTACAAGAATCCCTGGGTACTCGTCTGAATTTCAACACGGCTTTTCACCCACAAACAGACGGACAGACTGAAAGAACCAACCAGATTGTGGAGGATATGCTTAGAGCTTGTGTGATTGATTTTGGAGGCTGTTGGCCTGAGCATTTGGCTCTGATTGAATTCGCCTACAACAATAGTTACCAGTCCAGTATCCAGATGGCCCCGTTTGAAGCTCTGTATGGAAGAAGTTGTCGATCTCCATTATGTTGGGACGATGTAGGTGAGAAACAATGGTTGGGACCAGATCTCGTTTCAGAATCATCCAAGAACATCCGTATTATCAGAGACCATTTGCAAGTGGATCAATCAAGACAGAAGAGTTATGTTGATAATAGGAGGAGAGCCTTAGAATTTCAAGTTGGCAAGCATGTGTTCTTGAAAGTTTCACCAACAAGAGGAATCCAAAGGTTTGGTGTTCATGGCAAGCTAAGTCCAAGATATGTTGGTCCATTCGAGATTCTGGAAAGAATTGGAGAAGTTGCATAGTGTTTAGCTTTACCACCCCAGTCATCTGGAGTTCATAATATCTTTCATGTATCGATGCTGCGAAAGTATGTGTATGACCCCACTCATATCATCCAGCATGTGAATTTGGAATTGAAGGAAGATTTGACCTATGAAGAAAGACCCATCAAGATTTTGGACCGCAAGCAGCAGCAACTTAGAAACCGATATATACCTATGGTTAAGGTTCAGTGGAGTCGACGAGGAACGGAAGAAGCTACTTGGGAATCGGAGGACGTTATTCGGAAGCAATATCCTGACTTATTCCAAGGTTAGTTACCTCACTCCCCATTCCAAAACGTGCAGTGAATTTGGAGGACCAAATTCATTAAAGTGGGAGAGGGTGTAGCACCCCGGTATATTATTGAATAAAATAAAGGAAATTATAAAGAAATTTCTTGAAAAATACAATAGGTCAAAATTTCAACCAATTTATAAAAATCCCGAAAAAATAATATTCGTTTAAAGGACTAATAGCTTAGCAAGTTTGTCTTCTGCAGTCAGCCTAAAATAAAATTTTAAGTATGCCGAATTAGGAGTTTAAGGCCCAAATCAACACTTTGTCTAATCGGACCTTAATTCGTGAAATTAGAGCCCAATTCTCGATCTTTTAAGCCCAAACCAGAGACAAATGAATGGCCTAGATTAGCTAAATGTTTCCCCTCTCGATCCCCATCAAAACCCTAACCCTAGTGAGAATATTTGGAGGAGTTTTGGCAGCGGCGACCCGGTCTAGCGTGATTCGCGCACCCCACATTTCGGAGGACTCTATCCTCCCTAATCGATCCTTCTAGACTCAATTGACTCTATATAATCAAACCCTAGCCGACCTAGAAAGGATTGGATGTTGTGGCGACCGACGAGGAGCGTGGACGAGGGTTAATTCCGGCGATCATCGGAGAGGTGTCCCGTGCGCGACTAACGACCCTCATCCCTCTTCTTCCTTTGATTAAGGTAGGATCTAGCTGACCAAACCCTAAGTATTATACATTGTTAGATTTGTCTCTCAGTCCTCTTCACGTTGATCTAAAAAGCCCTAAAATCGATGTAGTATCCTACGAGAATTCTAGGGTTCTAATGGAAGCATGTCAGATTTAGGGTTTCTTGATGATCCTTGCTTAAGGTAGGGATTAGCAGGCGTTAAGATTAAATTGATCTTGCTATCATGGGCATATTCCTGTTCTCGTTCCAATGGTAGCTTTTTGCCCAAATTTCATGCTTTATATATTGTATATTGGTCGTTTTCATTACCCCTATTCGAGCCCATTAGGGTTCGGGCATAGCATCCTTGGCGCGGTCCTAACAAGATTCGCTCTGTAACGCCCGGTAATTTTGGAATAGGAATAAAATATATACATAAGTATATAATGTTTAATGATTAAAGTTTATTCAAATAAATACTTGGTCAAGTGATATTCCTAAGGGGTTGCTCAGATCGAACCTGCCTCTGATACCTAGGACAAGGACTAATAAAAGTTAAAGAACTTATGAGCAATAAAATCTCTAAATGGAAGATTACTAAGATCTCAATGTATGTGCGAACTAGCCACACCAAATCAATGAGGTATAGAACCTTAGAGGGAAAATTATGATAGTCTTAAGAACCTTATTTATGCATATACGGAAATACATGCAAATTATTAAAAAGATATAAGTCGTATGTGTAAGGTTTTAACAAATAAGTAAATAAGACTTCCAAACAAAGTAAACTTGTGTAAAAAGGACCAAATAGAAATAACTAGTTATAAATAAAATTATTAGGCCTTGATAAAGGATTAACAATTAACCTTAAAAACATTTAAGTTAATGCTAAGCTCCATTGGCCCAAACTCAACCCAAGCAATTAATGGGCTTTTTAACACGTTTTATTATCTTCTCCCATATAGGCAATATATATATATATATATATATATATATACATAAGTACATAACATAAACCTGTATATATGTATATATATATATATATACCTAGAAATAGAAGGAAAGTATATACGAATGAACAAATAAAAGAGTGAAGTGGAAATAACGCCTCTAGTACAGGCGCTACTTAAAGAATACACGCCCTCAGGGAAGGCGTGCCTAAAGAAAGGACGCCCACACGAGCGGTCGTCAATTCTCACGCGACCCAATTGGGCAAGTAAAAGAAACGCCCCTTTCATGGGCGTGTTATTAAACACGAAACGCCCTTATACAAGGTGCTAATTAAATAAGAAACGCCCTTATATGAGGCGTGATTAAAGAAAAGACGCCCTCACCACGCGGCGTCAAATTTCAAACTCCAAAAGGGCAAGAAAATGAGACGCCCCATGCATGGGCGCGTTTTAAACAAGAAATGCCCTTTTCCAAGGCGTTTCAAAAAGAAACGACGCTGGTCAAGGCATCAATTCAAAAATCGATGCCCTTACCTAGGACGTTAATTCAGTTTATATTCCGTTCGACCCAGGATCTTATCTAAGGAAGTTTGTGTTAATCCAGGAAGGGTTTTATACATAGGTAAGGACTCTACTAAGGATATATTACCCTTAATCGAACACTCACCCTAGTAGGATTCTGAAAATCCTATAAGTAACCGCTCTGTCGAACCCTAACGAGCTGTTGGCCGAAGTAATCTCTGCTACTGCTGTGCGTGAAGAACAGGTTTAAGTTCTTCTTCCTTTCCTTGCTTTCGATCAACACATGAGGAGGTTTTAACCATCCTTCATCGTCGTTGCTATAGGTGGCTGCTTCTAGTGTTTGAAGACAAAGGGTCTTCATCATCATCGTCTTCATCACCATCGTTGCCGAAGAACAGGTAAAGTTCTTCTTTTTCCCTTGCCTTCAGGTTACGTAGGTAAAGAAGATTGATATCTTCTCTTCCTTTACAGGTAGCTGTGGCAATATCTTCCTGAAGAACGAAGGTTCTTCATCCACGAAGGTTCCAAACATAGTATCAGTATTATCAAACCTTTCACGAGTCCTTCATCCAGATCAACTATAAGGTAGGTTTTCTCAAGGCACTGTAGCCCAAACAAGTTAATTCAATGAATATACATCATCACATGCATGAATATAAGTTTTAATATAGCTTCTACGCATTTTCTGGAATATTTTTGAAAGAGACGCCCCTGTCAAGGGCGCTATTTTACAAGACACGACCCTGACCAGGTCATCAATTCCTAAATTCGACGCCCTGTACAAAGCCGTTAATTCCATGAAATTACATGCAATTAATAATTGTTCACGTTTAAAATTTAATAGCTATAAAATCTTGAAACTAATGTAATGCATGAGTATACCGTGAAATCCTACTATTTTTCTTGTCATGACTATATATCTTGTCTCCTGAAATTTATTATCTGGAAATTTATAAAAATTCTTGAAAAGCATGAATTCACGACCTGAACCAAGTCGTTTCTTGTGAAACCCACGCCACGATCGAGGGCGTGAATTTCAAAATAACGCCCCCGTTCAGGGGCGTGTCTTTGATAAATCCCAGAATATGTATATCCTGCAAAAAAAATAGGATTAAAGAATGGACGACCATTGTGCATGTCGTCACATTGAAATAAAACGCCCCTGTAAAGGGCGTGTTTTTGATAAAACACAGAATTATGGAAATTTCTGTAAGATTGGAAATGCATGTAAACGCCCTTATTTAAGGCGTTATTTACTGAAGTAGTGACTTAATCAAAGTCGTTATTTTCTGTAAAAATGTTTTTACCTGTTACTGCTAACTGAGGGTTTTCATTATATTTATATATATGTATATCGGCACTATATCTCCACTCCGTGAGTATAGTCCCACGTTTTCATGTTGTTCTATCGATCACCCTCAACTCTCATTGACATACAAGCTCTCCATTGGACATTCCGTTCCTTTGGACTAGCGAGTTAGTCATAGAGACCTCCGTAAGACTCCTCGTACCTTGGATTCCCTCAAGGTCTACTGAGCTGGTTGTACCCTAAAAACCCATTACACAATCCTTACCATGTCACTCTAATGAAACATGGTATACCGGCCCTCATGTTATACTATATGTATGATATGAGAACTATCTTAAGGAATGGGGGAAAACATGCCATCAATGAGATGTTATTGTAGACCCCAATTCTATATCAATTTTGTTATGATGATTCTTGTGGACCTCATGTTATTAACATGCTGTTCTTGTAGATCACAATTCTATATAAAGGAGTGACCATCTACATATGGGCACTTATTTGTCATGGTACCCGGTTAGGGAACCAATTCCACCCAGTTTATCGACATGTCATGATTTATATGCTTTGCGTGGATTTTATCGCCAGTATGTCCTTACTCAAGGGTCTTGCCCTTGAATTCCATGAAAATCTTATCTTATCATCCTAATTAAAGCTTGTTCTTGGAACTCCTTATTGGCTATAAACTATCGTGGATGTCTAGATCTATCGTGAATGCTGTGCATATAGGGCCCGATCTGGTCCTGGGAGGAGCGCCCGAAAGTACTAGTGCCCATGGGAGTTTTAATGATAACGGTGTCTAGCATTGCACCGGAGTACTCTTTATCTTGATCTTTGGCATTCCACGATCTCTCTTTTCTTGCGTGCGTGACTTGACTTGCGTGACTTTACTAGCGTGGCCCGACACGGGCAATGTACTTGCGTGAAATAGCCAATAATCTATAAAGTCTCTCATGAATACTTCTTGATTAATACTCGCTTGGATGTTTTGCACGACGTGTTATTCTATTGATCAGTTTATTTCACTTGCTCAGTTATTTATACATGCATAGCCCTATTGCATAAACATGTGAAAACTTGTAATTACTTAAACCCATTGCTAGTTCTTGAGATATAATTTCCTACTGAGCGTTCGCTCACTCCATTTTATTCCAACATTTTCAGGTAATCAGGTGGCTAGCAAGACCGAGACTCACACGGGCGGGACAAGTGTGCAAGCGAGCTTCGGAAACTAGTGAATCGAGTCTTTTATCTTTCTTGAGTCTAGATGGTGTTGTCTAGCTAAGTCAGCTTGGCGTCTCTTATTCAGTCATCTTGTCTAACGTCTGTTAGTATGTCGTTATCTTCCTTTCCATTGTGTTGAAGTCTCCAAGTTGGAAAACAAGTTCTTGCAAGAGATTTATAATAGAAATATAAATTCTATTGTTGTTTCAAAATTATCTTGATCTTATGCGATTGCTCTTGATCATTCACGACTGTTTAACTGCCACGTTCCGAGCAAACGACACGTTCCGCTGCTATCGGCCCGGGGCGTGACAGAGGTGGTATCAGAGCCTCGGCTTTCTTATCCTCCAGTTATTGGGTTCCAATGACAGGTTAATTAAGCATCCTTGTCAGTCATATCAGAGCTTCGGCTTTCACATCCTCAAGTTATTAGGTTTCAGTGATAGGCCAGGTATCTTTGTTAGTCATATCGTAGCTTTGATTGGCACAATCGTTAAGTTTCCGTGATAAGTCAAGTATTCCTGTCAGTCATATTAAAGTTTCGGCTTTCAAAGTCCTTAGATTGTTGAAACCAAGTTATAGGTCGAGTATATCCTTGTCAGTCATCCTATAGGAGTTCCGTGAGAGATGGGTAGAACTTGGGGTTAAAGTTATAAAAGAAAGATAAAGTATTTACATTTCATTGACACTAAATCTTCAGTCAATAAATTATCCCTCCACTCATCCTTGCAGGAACCTAGATAAAATGGAAGCCTCTAAGCCGAGCCTTGTTCATGAAATGATCTTGGTGGATGTCCAAGTTTACGCGAGCCTTGTCAGGAGAGTTCAAGAACTAGAGAAAGTAGTGGAAGAAAAAGAAAGAGTTGAAGGGAAAGATCAAACAAATAACTCTGAAAGTTTCGCCGTTACCAAGAAAAGAATAAATGAGGAAGATATTTCACAAAGGTGTAAGAAATGCCAGAAATGTAAGAAGTGTAATAAGAGGGAAACTTCGGCGGATCGCCCGCAAGATAAGTGTAAATCTTGTGGAAGATATGGTCACAAAATGAAGGAGTGTTGGTGGAGTTCGGGAGCATGTCTGCGTTGCGGGAAGTTAGATCACAAGATAGCGGAATGCCCAAAGAAGCCTCCGAGAGGAGTTCAAGATTTAACCAAACTTGCCAAAGGGAAGGTTGCGGAAGGTACCCCTCACCCGAAATCATAAGCTAGCTCTTTCTCTTTCCATCCTTAAGATTTCTTCTGTATAAGCTCATAATAAGTTCTCTATTAGGAATGAAAGGTGATGTGAATTTGGGGACCAAATTCTTTTAAGTGGGGGAGGGTGTAACGCCCGGTAATTTTGGAATAGGAATAAAATATATACATAAGTATATAATATTTAATGATTAAAGTTTATTCAAATAAATACTTGGTCAAGTGATATTCCTAAGGGGTTGCTCAGATCGAACCTGCCTCTGATACCTAGGACAAGGACTAATAAAAGTTAAAGAACTTATGAGCAATAAAATCTCTAAATGGAAGATTACTAAGATCTCAATGTATGTGCGAACTAGCCACACCAAATCAATGAGGTATAGAACCTTAGAGGGAAAATTATGATAGTCTTAAGAACCTTATTTATGCATATACGGAAATACATGCAAATTATTAAAAAGATATAAGTCGTATGTGTAAGGTTTTAACAAATAAGTAAATAAGACTTCCAAACAAAGTAAACTTGTGTAAAAAGGACCAAATAGAAATAACTAGTTATAAATAAAATTATTAGGCCTTGATAAAGGATTAACAATTAACCTTAAAAACATTTAAGTTAATGCTAAGCTCCATTGGCCCAAACTCAACCCAAGCAATTAATGGGCTTTTTAACACGTTTTATTATCTTCTCCCATATAGGCAATATATATATATATATATATATATATATATATATATATACATAAGTACATAACATAAACCTGTATATATGTATATATATATATATATATATATACCTAGAAATAGAAGGAAAGTATATACGAATGAACAAATAAAAGAGTGAAGTGGAAATAACGCCTCTAGTACAGGCGCTACTTAAAGAATACACGCCCTCAGGGAAGGCGTGCCTAAAGAAAGGACGCCCACACGAGCGGTCGTCAATTCTCACGCGACCCAATTGGGCAAGTAAAAGAAACGCCCCTTTCATGGGCGTGTTTTTAAACACGAAACGCCCTTATACAAGGCGCTAATTAAATAAGAAACGCCCTTATACGAGGCGTGATTAAAGAAAAGACGCCCTCACCACGCGGCGTCAAATTTCAAACTCCAAAAGGGCAAGAAAATGAGACGCCCCATGCATGGGCGCATTTTAAACAAGAAACGCCCTTTTCCAAGGTGTTTCAACAAGAAACGACGCTGGTCAAGGCGTCAATTCAAAAATCGACGCCCTTACCTAGGACGTTAATTCAGTTTATATTCCGTTCGACCCAGGATCTTATCTAAGGAAATTTGTGTTAATCCAGGAAGGGTTTTATACATAGGTAAGGACTTTACTGAGGATATATTACCCTTAATCGAACACTCACCCTAGTAGGATTCTGAAAATCCTATAAGTAACCGCTCTGTCGAACCCTAATGAGCTGTTGGCCGAAGTAATCTCTGCTACTGCTGTGCGTGAAGAACAGGTTTAAGTTCTTCTTCCTTTCCTTGCTTTCGATCAACACATGAGGAGGTTTTAACCATCCTTCATCGTCGTTGCTATAGGTGGTTGCTTCTAGTGTTTGAAGACAAAGGGTCTTCATCATCATCGTCTTCATCACCATCGTTGCCGAAGAACAGGTAAAGTTCTTCTTTTTCCCTTGCCTTCAGGTTACGTAGGTAAAGAAGATTGATATCTTCTCTTCCTTTACAGGTAGCTGTGGCAATATCTTCCTGAAGAACGAAGGTTCTTCATCCACGAAGGTTCCAAACAGAGTATCAGTATTATCAAACCTTTCACGAGTCCTTCATCCAGATCAACTATAAGGTAGGTTTTCTCAAGGCACTGTAGCCCAAACAAGTTAATTCAATGAATATACATCATCACATGCATGAATATAAGTTTTAATATAGCTTCTACGCGTTTTCTGGAATATTTTTGAAAGAGACGCCCCTGTCAAGGGCGCTATTTTACAAGACACGACCCTGACCAGGTCGTCAATTCCTAAATTCGACGCCCTGTACAAAGGCGTTAATTCCATGAAATTACATGCAATTAATAATTGTTCATGTTTAAAATTTAATAGCTATAAAATCTTGAAACTAATGTAATGCATGAGTATACCGTGAAATCCTACTATTTTTCTTGTCATGACTATATATCTTATCTCCTGAAATTTATTATCTTAAAATTTATAAAAATTCTTGAAAAGCATGAATTCACGACCTGAACCAAGTCATTTCTTGTGAAACCCACGCCACGATCGAGGGCGTGAATTTTAAAATAACGCCCCCGTTCAGGGCGTGTCTTTGATAAATCCCAGAATATGTATATCCTGTAAAAAAAATAGGATTAAAGAATGGACGACCATTGTGCATGTCGTCACATTGAAATAAAACGCCCCTGTAAAGGGCTTGTTTTTGATAAAACACAGAATTATGGAAATTTCTGCAAAATTGGAAATGCATGTAAACGCCCTTATTTAAGGCGTTATTTACTGAAGTAGTGACTTAATCAAAGTCGTTATTTTCTGTAAAAATATTTTTACCTGTTACTGCTAACCGAGGGTTTTCATTATATTTATATATATGTATATCGGCACTATATCTCCACTCCGTGAGTATAGTCCCACGTTTTCATGTTGTTCTATCGATCACCCTCAACTCTCATTGACATACAAGCTCTCCATTGGACATTCCGTTCCTTTGGACTAGCGAGTTAGTCATAGAGACCTCCGTAAGACTCCTCGTACCTTGGATTCCCTCAAGGTCGACTGAGCTGGTTGTACCCTAAAAACCCATTACACAATCCTTACCATGTCACTCTAATGAAACATGGTATACCGGCCCTCATGTTATACTATATGTATGATATGAGAACTGTCTTAAGGAATGGGGGAAAACATGCCATCAATGAGATGTTATTGTAGACCCCAATTCTATATCAATTTTGTTATGATGATTCTTGTGGACCTCATGTTATTAACATGCTGTTCTTGTAGATCACAATTCTATATAAAGGAGTGACCATCTACATATGGGCACTTATTTGTCATGGTACCCGGTTAGGGAACCAATTCCACCCAGTTTATCGACATGTCATGATTTATATGCTTTGCGTGGATTTTATCGCCAGTATGTCCTTACTCAAGGGTCTTGCCCTTGAATTCCATGAAAATCTTATCTTATCATCCTAATTAAAGCTTGTTCTTGGAACTCCTTATTGGCTATAAACTATCGTGGATGTCTAGATCTATCGTGAATGCTGTGCATATAGGGCCCGATCTGGTCCTGGGAGAAGCGCCCGAAAGTACTAGTACCCATGGGAGTTTTAATGATAACGGTGTCTAGCATTGCACCGGAGTACTCTTTATCTTGATCTTTGGCATTCCACGATCTCTCTTTTCTTGCGTGCGTGACTTGACTTGCGTGACTTTACTAGCGTGGCCCGACACGGGCAATGTACTTGCGTGAAATAGCCAATAATCTATAAAGTCTCTCATGAATACTTCTTGATTAATACTCGCTTGGATGTTTTGCACGACGTGTTATTCTATTGATCAGTTTATTTCACTTGCTCAGTTATTTATACATGCATAGTCCTATTGCATAAACATGTGAAAACTTGTAATTACTTAAACCCATTGCTAGTTCTTGAGATATAATTTCCTACTGAGCGTTCGCTCACTCCGTTTTATTCCAACATTTTCAGGTAATCAGGTGGCTAGCAAGACCGAGACTCACACGGGCGGGACAAGTGTGCAAGCGAGCTTCGGAAACTAGTGAACCGAGTCTTTTATCTTTCTTGAGTCTAGATGGTGTTGTCTAGCTAAGTCAGCTTGGCGTCTCTTATTCAGTCATCTTGTCTAACGTATGTTAGTATGTCGTTATCTTCCTTTCCATTGTGTTGAAGTCTTCAAGTTGGAAAACAAGTTCTTGCAAGAGATTTATAATAGAAATATAAATTCTATTATTGTTTCAAAATTATCTTGGTCTTATGCGATTGCTCTTGATCATTCACGACTGTTTAACTGCCACGTTCCGAGCAAACGACACGTTCCGCTGCTATCGGCCCGGGGTGTGACACGCTCTGTCTTGAACGGCCCCGCGATAGACCGTGTGGTCTAGGGCGACGGCCATTTATTGACCGTTTAATTACCGTTTAATTGCCTTGACGTTCCAATTACCGTAGTCAGGACGGCTATGTTCAGACCGTGTAGAGATCCCCGCGGCCCCTCAACAGACCGCTCAACCCCGTCTGGCCCCCTGGCTCTAGGGATTGAACGGACTGTCGACCGACTGCTGAGGCCTCTGAACGGTTCAGTACGAACTGCACCGTTCTGTCGAATGTTTTATTCTTGTTCTAGCATGATTCATCTTAGTTAACTAATGACAACAGTGATTAGTAACCCCTTATTAAATTGGAACGTATGAAAGTTAGAAATTTTAATTTTCTTGCTTAGTTACTCTCTCATGTCCCTATTCTTCATTCTAATAAAGTTAATCTCAAACATATAGTATGGTGAATGAACTAATGATATTAGGATTTTTGACAGTCATTCTACTCTGGTGGAATTGACTGACCGCCATACACTTGTTTTCTGATGATTTCTAGCCTTTAATTCTTGTAATGGTTGGAACTCTCCGCCAGATACTCCGTCCGTCGGACTAGGACCTCCATTATGAGACCTCCGTAAGTCCCCGCGAGCCTTGGATTCTCACTAGGACGTCGAGCAGGTTGTACCACAAGTCCTGCACATGTTGACTCGATTGAATCGCTTGGATTACCCTAGTTTGAGCCACGATTCACGTTGGACTGTCTAAGTTATTGCGCGGCCCTAGCTGGACTGTGTAACACTTGGGACGGCCCAATATGAACCGTGCAATTCTGGCAGAATGCCCAATCTTGATTGGTCGATTATCCTTGTTCTATCTTCGACCTGGTTATGTTATAGTCGACCCAAAAAGCCTCTGGGCTGACCAACGGATAGTGGGCTGGACCCTGGTTCAGTTTCACCCCGCCTATGGCAACCCAGGAGCCCATTTGGATGGACTTCTCTTGGCTAGTTAGGCCAGTACTGAACGGACGGAATAGGCCCGTTCAGTTGGTTAAGCAGATCAAATTGGACCGTTTAGTTCCTGAGCGGCCCATTTCAGACCGCTTACTGTCGTCTTGGGCTTCAGATCATTCCTATCGTGAACGGCCCAGAGTGGAACGTTTTTATCTATTAAAAAGCCCATTTTTGACCATTCTATAACTGGAGCGGTCCATAATAGACCGTTCATTCTTGGCTTCTATTAGGCTGTTCTTCAGCCCGATCCTTTGGAGCGGCCTAGATACCGATCGTCCATTGTCTGAGTGACCCAGTACGAACCGTGTATCTTCCAGAAATGTTTTCCGTGATTCTTCGTGTTTGAATGAGAGGACCTGTTGGTTCTTAATAATTTGAACTTTCTCGTCAAATATCTACTTCACTTACCCTTGGAATTTTTCCGAGGCAAGTTCTATACCTTGAAATTATTGGCCATTTAACTTGATTAATGTCTAGACATAACTTGGGATCTTGGATCCACCAAATCAATGCCAACGCATCATAAGGGCCTGGTCTGGTCCTGAGAAGAGTGCCCGAAAAGTACTTGTGTCCCGGAGAGTTGTAATGACATGGTGAGACATTACACCGAGTGCATGACTAGTGTGATGTCTATGACATATTCTTGAACATTATCTCTCTCTCTTGTATTCTATTTGCTGAATTCCTTCAGAATTAGTTACATGACTTGGTTATTTCATTCTTGATTGGCCAATTCCAATTGTATTTTGTTCATGCTCTCTTACTATCCTTGTTCGGTTATTTATATCGACTGTTCTTTATCTTTCTCATTCAACATAAATGCAAATTGGTTAATTACTTAAACTTGCCTGCTATTACCTACTAAGTGTTCACTCACCCAGCGGTTTCTCCCTTTTTCAGGTAGCTCAGGTGAGGACTCGCTAACTGATGGGGATGGGCAAGAGTGAAGCCCTGGAGCGAACCAGTTAGAGGACTATGTGAAGTCGTTCGGAAAGTCTTTAGTCAAGTTGTGGTTTAGAGTGTTGTCTAGTGATGTTGTTATAGAGTTGGTGAATGTAACTTTAATGAAGTCAAATGTTGTAGTTTTTCTGAATTTCTTTTGATTGGGATTGATGTAAAGACTTGGTTTCTATTGAATTAGTAATTATTAGATTGGTAGAATCATTCGGTTGTTGTGATGAATGTCCGATTCTCTAGCGCAGGTCATAGTATGTCTGGAAATCAACATATTGTTATTATCTCTTTCTACTATCGGTCCCGATATTCCACGTCAGGGCGTGACAGTTTGGTGGTATCAGAGCCATACCCCAGCCGAAAGTGTGGGAACTAAGTGCCATGCAGGGCAAAGTGCTACACTATGGGAGCCACCTCTTGAACCCGCAATGGGACAAAGTGCCACATAGTGGGAGCCACCTCTTGAGCTTGTAGGGGCCACCTCTAGAATCCTACCTGCCTGGGGGTTTGATTACGTGCTATATGTGCCCAGCGACGAGGACGTCGCTGTTGGCACCCAAAATATGATCATCGGCGACCAAGCTACAAAGTCGAAGGACCCGGCCCGCTGAAGCACGGAAGCCGATAAAGATCAACATATTGAAGACTTCTCAAGCTGTCAGAGCCTCGAGTCACCCCGCATGAGCATGGGGAATTCACCTCAGGAGAGCTGAGACGAACTCACAACCAACCGACAGTGCGACCAAGCATGCCCAATGAACCGGCATCGACTCCGTTGTGCCACATACACTACACCCGTTGTCCGACCAAGGACGACGGTCTACCCAGTGGCCACCCACCTCATGAAAGGCTCTCCTGAAGATGAAAGAGTCCCCCTGGCTCGCCAGGACGGAGGACCGAAAGCTCTGTCGGTAGAAGATCCCGATCACCCGGCACAGGTACGGCTTCCCGCCAAGATGGGCCCGTTAGTGGCCGAATGATCACCCAGCTCAGGCGGAACTATCCCTGGTATTATCCCACCCCCTAAAGAGCTTTGGGCACAAGTCAGACCAAGCCAGCACCACGAATCATAGAGCCGAAGGCCGTGTCAGCGGAAAGCCCGCATGATCAAATCAAAGCTATCTGGAGTCTCGGGAATGGCCGTACGTCGACCTGGGAACTTTGACAAGACATCTCATCGAGGTTTCAAGGAGCATTCATGAGATAAATGTTTCCAGTGACCCTCGGAATCATCCCCAGACTCATCGACTGACTCGCGACGTGCGAGGAACATTAACACGGCGCGCCCTAAACCGGCGCGCCCCCATCTGGCGCCTCTTATTCCGGCGCGCAAAGAACCCCACCAGGGCCCGTTATTCCGGCGCGTAAAATGCTATGGAGCCTTCCCCGGCGCGCCATTTTCCATGCCGGATCAAGACTTCGAACCTCCTATATATATATGCAGGAAGTTGTTCGATTGAGGAAAAAAAACGAAGGAGAACGGAACGAGAAGAAAAAAGGAAGACAGAAAAAAGGAGAGGATAAGAAGAAAAAGAGGAGGGTCGGAGAGCGAACCAGATTCTGAGAGAGATAGAGCTCTTGAGAAAAGGGGTTTTGTCTGAGCATCCTCCGCCGGCCATCTTCCTCTGCTTTAGCTGAAGATCCGATACTCTGTTCCGAGAACCGGTGGGCACCGGCGCTTTCGTGGATTCTTTTTTTTGGGGGGTTTCTATCTATCAAATGTAAGCAAGAGGGGGAGGGATGGCGATGATACGAGCCGACCCCCCCCCCTTTCTCTGCGATTCTCACTTCCTGTTTGTTTTGTTGTTGCGCCTCTGCGCATCCCTCTGCCTCTGCAACTGATGAACGGCGACCGAGCGACGATGTCGGCACCGGATTTGTAATGTAAATGTTAGTCCATCCCCGTCTACTGGGTGGTGATATGTATATAGATGCGTGGACCAATAGGTCGAATGAATGCTCGAAGCTTATTCCCCTTCTCTATCTATGTCAATGCATATGTATGAGTTCTTCCGCGCGTGGTTCCCGACTCCAGTTTCCTCCAGTCCCGATCATGCCCCAAAGCATCGCGGGCTACAGAAATGACCCCTCCCCGAGTCTGTCCCATCGACCGCTTCCATGTTTGTTTTAGGGTCTTTGTATCCCCTCCGTGGACAGAGCTGTGCTCATGCGCATGCTTCTTCCCACCGTGGTATCGAGGGTCCAACTCCCATTAACTCCTCCCTTCGTACTGCTCTGTTACTCGTGAGGTGGGAGTCACCTTCGGGATGGCAGGATCCATCGCCTGAATGTTACATCCTAGTTGTTCGAGCATATGCTTCTATGATTGGCTCATCTCATCTGTGCATTGACTACCCCTCTGCATCACGGTCAGTTGAACCATTCCGAGATTCTTTCATTCTGTCTTAATCGCCCAGGGAGGGGGACATTCCCCATTGCTTCACGGAACTGCTGGGTGATCGAGGGCTCTACCTCTCGATGGTAGATGCTTCCTCAAGGCCACAGCAGATAATAACAGGGGTCCTAGCCTAACGAGCTTAGCCCCAACAATCTGGAGACCCGATAGAGGCCAAGGGATGTGTG
Source organism: Amorphophallus konjac (assembly GCA_022559845.1). Lineage (NCBI taxonomy): Eukaryota > Viridiplantae > Streptophyta > Magnoliopsida > Alismatales > Araceae > Amorphophallus > Amorphophallus konjac. Next base: position 23,009,606 of record CM040129.1, read on the forward strand.
CTCCTAGTAGGCTAGCCCTCGGAGCTTCACTCTCTTAATGGTCGGTCCCTCCAAGGGATGTGTCATAGGCTGTGGGTTGCTCACCCCTCGTAGGCTAGCCCTTGGGGTGCCACTCCCACTATCAGTGGCCTCATCCCTCTATCCTCACCCACGGAGCCTTGGTGCCCCTCGCAGGCTAGTCCTTGGGGTACCCTATCCGTTGGGAGTTTGCTGGCTGCCACTGTGCAGACCGACGGTTTAGGGGCTTACTCCACAAGTGGGTATGACCCCGTTCCTCCCCTGCAACTCTTCATGTTCAGGGGAGATGCTGCCCAATTTTGGGCAAACTCAGAATAATTAAGCCGTAATCCGATGCTCATTCTGAACCCAATCAACTCAGTGCTCAAGTGTGAACCTCGCACTGACTTACTGCATCATTTCCGAGGGATCTTGGACTTCAATCAAATAAGTAATCGGTCTGGTTGACTTGAAACTATCATAAGGATCTTGAATGAACCAAAATACTGTGAATTTCTTCTAAAATTGACTAAAACGGCGCGGCCCGAACCCGGCGCGCCCTAATACGGCGCGGTACCCTACCGCGCCGTATCAACATAAGACTCATTTTCTTCTTCGTGCTGGTTGCCCCGTTCCCGGCACGCCCTAAATCAGCGTGCCCCAGGACCTTCACGCCGGGCTAACAGTTGCCCATGGCCGCACCGGTTTATCTCGTTTACCTACATTTTGGCCGTGCCGGTTTAGCCCTTTTACCTACGTCTGGCCGCGTCGGATTAGTTCTGTTTGCCCACATTTGGCCGCACTGGGGAACCCTACCCCTACGTGTGGCTGCATCGGTTTTAAGCCCTGATGTTGTTTTAATCATTCACCCGCCCTCGGGGTGACCTTCGTCTCCCGTGGCCGGAATTAATGAATCCTAATAAACTGAATAAGAGAAGTGACGTTCGGATCCAAATCATTTTACTATCAGGTTTGTGCTACTATCCTTGCCTCACTTGGCGGAGATTAATAGACGTGATTGATCACTGCTTACTTTCATAATTCTGTTGCCATGCTTAGCATAGTTATCATCATCATGCATGCATGCTTGCATAGACCCTCGAGTATATCAAATGGCACCGACGGAAGACCGGGTTACGCCCGATCGGAAGTCTCCGCTATGCGAGTTGGTGGTCTTTGGACCTACGTCTGTGGACACCAAAAATTGCACACCCAGATGTCCTGCTCGGCCTCGCATCAACAACGGCGTCGAGTGAAGAAGCCCCGAAGAGACTGGTCATCCGGACTCCCCAAATATGCACACTGCCGTGAAGCCGTCCCCGGAGTCACGACAGCAAAGAGAAACCAACTCCCGGGAAGCTCATAATCCATGGGGCCTCGAAGAAAATCAAATGGGCCACAACTCGTGCTCACAACGGGCTCAAAACCGCCCCTGGAGCCCTTCAGCGGCACACCCTCCAGGGTGCTCCAGTGGCACGCTCCCGTGAACCCCTTCAGCGACACAGCCCCCAGCGGCACGCCCTTCAGACGCCCCAGCGGCACGGCCATTTGGCCCTCCAGCGGCACGGCCATCCAGCCCTTCTGCGGCACGCTTCATCGCACCAAGTCTATACAGCCATCAGCCCAAGTCTGTACGTTGGCTGAATGAACAAACGAAGTCTGTACAGCCAAGCCCCAAGTCTGTACATTGGCTGAATGCACAAACAAAGTCTATACGTCCAAGCTCCAAGTCTGTACATTGGCTGGCTATTTTGAACGCAAAGTCTATACACTCGTGTGGCAAGTCCGTACAGAGTTCTGGCAAACGCGAAGTCTATACACTGGTGAAGTATGTACATCCACCAGTTCAATGTGAAGTCTATACATTGGTGAAGTCTGTACATCCACCAGTTCAATGCAAAGTATGTACATCGATGAACTCTATACATCAGCCCCTGCAAGTCTATACGTTGCAGCTAGGTGAAGTATGTACAGCCCATGCCTTGCCGAAGTCTATACACTCACTTGCCCTGGCAACCATCCAACGGCACACCCCAGGCCGCTCAGCGGCACACACCCCAGGCCACTCAGCGGCACACCTCCCAGGCGCCCAGCGGCACCCCCCCCAGGCCGCTCAGCGGCACACCCTCAATGCCCTCAGCGGCACACTCTCCTGGCGGGTCAACGGCACGCCCTTTGGCCCTTCAACGGCACGCCCTTTGGGCTCTTCAACGGCACGCCCTCCTTGCCGTTCAACGGCACGCCCTTTTGGCCTTCCAGCGACACGCCTGTTTGGCCTGCCAGCGGCACGCCATTAAGGCTCTTCAGCGGCACATTCCGGCAGACGAGATCTTGCGCCCATGCCCTATGGATCCTCGGCGCGCAGTGGGCTGTCCGAGGTGTCACCCGGGGGTTGGGCCACGCTGCCTACTCCCCCTGTCACCCAGGACAAGGGAGTCAACTCCCATTAAACCCCCCGGATGCTTCCTGCCTTCGAGGCTTCCACCGTGTGGGGTATAAAACCCCTCTTCGCTGCGAACAACAGGGAGAGGAGAGACAACAAAGAAGAGGGAGCTGCCAGAAAAGAAAAGAGAAGAAGAGGAAGAGAAGAAGAGGAAGAGGAGGGGAGGCTCTGCCTCCCTCCCCCGTTGCTCCGTCCACCGCAACCTGAGCGAAGAGAAGAAGAAGAAGAAGAGGGGAGGCTCTGCCTCCCTCCCCCGTTGCTCCGTCCACCGCCACCTGAGCGAAGAGAAGAAGAAGAAGAAGAGGGGAGGCTATGCCTCCCTCCCCCGTTGCTCCGTCCACCGCCACCTGAGCGAAGAGAAGAAGAAAAAGAAGAGGGAGCTGCCAGAAAAGAAAAAAGAAGAGGTAGAGAAGAAGAGGAAGAGGAGGGGAGGCTCTGGCTCCCCCCCCCCGTTGCTGTTCCGTCCACCACCGTCGGCGTGAAGAGAGGAAGGGAAGAAGAGTGAGGGGAGAGAGGGAGGATGAGGTCCGGGAGGGGAGAAGTCCGTGCTTCCCCCCCATTGTATCTTCTTTCTTTCTTTCTTTGCCCCCTTGTTTTCTTCTTCGTCGCCATGTATTAGCTCCCTTGGGGCACTCCTTTTGTGAGAATAAAAGTAGAAGGCTTGCAAGTATTTTGGACGTCTTTCTAAAGCATTTCTTCCGTATTTGCATCCTTCGGTGTTTCACGCCCCTTTCCCCTTTTCCTTTTGTTAGGGTTTGCTTCCTCTCGGGCATTTTCGCTTTTGGTCACCCCTGGGCGCCCTCAGCGGCACACCCCAGCCATGCCTCCAACTGTACGCCCCACTTGTGCCCCCAGCGGCACGCCCCTTACGGGCCTTCCCGGTACGCCTTGGCCGCCTGTTCACCGGCACAGCCCTTGTTAGGGCCTCCCCCAGCACGGTCCCTCGGACCCTGGCCTGGCACGCCCTTTTTCCCTCCTTCCCCGGCACGCCCTAGCCAGGCCTTTCGTCGGCACACCGTCCAGCTCCTTTGCCCGGCACGCCTTGACCCCAGTTCGCCGGCACAGCCCCTGGGCGCCTTGCCCGACACCCTTGGCCTTCCCCAGCACAGCCCCTCAGCGGCACACCCTGGCCTCCCCCAGCCCGGCATGCTGCTGAGGCTCCCTGGCCGGCACACTAATCACCAGTCCCTCCTTGCCCGGTGCACTCCCGAGCCGGCTCTAGGGAGGTCTCCGGTCCGCTGTTTTCTCCGAGTTTTCCGAGGTTTCATTAAGGTGTTGCCACTCTCGGACGCCCACCTCCAGTTGTCGGGTTCCGCCACTCCTTGTGGGCGCGTTCCCTGTATCTCCCTTACGCTCGGGTCAAGGGGAGATGTTGCCGAATTTTCGTTAAAAACAATAACACATCAAAAAGACAAAAGGAAGCAACAAACAAATGGAACAACAACACAAATTAAAAGGACTAAAAGGAAACCACAAACAAACAAAAAGAACAATGGTAAAAATGCGTTCACCAAGGCAAGGGAGCCGTAATCAACATAAGGAGAGCCGAATCGAACAACAGCTAAACAACTCGAACATTCGTCCTCATGGGAGAAAGAATGGAAATTGATCAAGAGAAGAAAAGAAGAAACCCATGCAAACTTAATAAAAATTAGAAAAGAAGAAAACAAAAGTCTTAAAAGAAACGGAGGAGGAGTGGGCTCCCCATGCCCTTCGCCGGCACGCTCAACGCGCCCTTCAGCGGCACGCTCCTGCCACCCCCCCAGCGGTGCGCCGCTAGCCACTCTTCCCTGGCACGCTTCCTGGCGCCCTCACCGGCACACCCTGGCCAGGCCCTCAGCGGCACACTCCTGCAGCCCTTCAGCGGCACACTCTTCCACCCCTTTCTCAGCGGCGCACCCTGGCCCCCACCAGTACACCCCTTGGCCCTCAGCGGCACACTCCCCTGACCCTCCAGCGGTACACTCCCTTGGCCCTCCAGCGGCACACTCCCATGCATGACCCATCCCGAGATAATGATATTAATAAAGATAATAAGCTAAAAGAAAACATAATGAATAAACAAATAATGATACAAAACTTAAATAATGATAATAATAACAAACTCAAAAGAAAATAGAGAAATAATAGCAAACAATAATGTTAAATAACAATAATAATTGATAATAAATTTAAAAACAAAGGTGAATAAATAAATAAGAATGATAAAGAAATAAGCAATAATAATAATAAGCTTAAAAGAAATAATGATAATGATAAATAGACAAATAAATGATAACAAAAATAAATAAATAATAATAACAAACTTAACAAAAAAAATGACAAGCAAATGAATGATAATAAAACGAAAAATAATAACAAACCTAATAATAACAATAGTAAATGAATAAATCACAAGAAAAATGAATAAATAGTAATAAAGAATTCACTCAAAGATATGTATAAATTAACAAATGATAATGATAATGTTTCTTAAATAATAATAAAACAATGGGATCCGCTTCGCAGCCCCGTCTCTCCCGTGACCCGGTGCCAAAGGAACAATGATGCCGCCCTTCCAGGTTGGGCTTGAGTCTTGGGAATTATCCCGAAACGGCCATAGCCCGACCTCGCCTCGGGCTGATATTCCGATTAAACCGGACTTATTTCTCCGGCCGGATCCCTTCCGAGCCGCTACTAAAATTGTCGCACGTTCGGCAGACATTTGAACGGATTCACCTCGATTCCCGCCGCGTTCTTATTACGGACCTACGTCCGAACATGAAAAGGCACGTGAGCGACCGGCATAGCCGGTGGCTCCTACCCCGATATGGTTGTGAGCCGGCATTGCTCCGGGCCAATAGCCCATCAATTCCGACCCGTTCCTATCGGGATTCATTCCCGCCCTTTCATTGAAATTGACGTAAACTCGGCATACATTTGTACGGGGTTGTTCCTGCCCACGTCGCACTTTCAATATGGGCCCTTGCTTGAACATGAAAAGGTCGGCAAGTGACCGACAGAATCCGAATTAGAACGAGACGGCTCTCGCCACCCCTGGACTCCTTCCATGGGAATATTAATAAGACCTTCGTGGGCCACACTTAGACCTCGGGCCCGCCCCGATCATGGTCATCGTCTGGCTCATATCCCTGATCTACAGCCCGCTCCTTTCGAACATGTTTTCAGTTCTGGAGTCCGGTCCCCAGACTCTCCCCCGTTGCCCTCCGGCACCGGAAATAATAATGATGCCCACGCAAGCCTCGTTTGGACCATGGGAGGCGCCCCCAATATGGTCTTGGCTCGATCTCGCACCGGGCCAATAGATTCACTGGTTTCTGACTACAACAACCGAGATTCAACCGAATGCTCTCAGTGTCTCGGAATAATAAACTTGCCGTATCCCGGCACGCATATGTTCTAGGTCCTCCCGTGACGATTACAATATTCTCAACCCGGATTCCCGTCCGAATATTAAATGGTCTCCCGAATGATCGACATGTTTCAAATGCCCACTTCTCCGGGCACAGGGCTTTTCAGCCGATTCAAGGGATATTCCCTCGTTGCCCCTTTGCACCGGAAATATTAATGACGCTTATGCAAGTCATGTTTCGACCGCGGGGGGCCCACCGCAGTATGGTCGCAGCTTGCTCTTGCACCGGGCCAACAGATTTACTGGTTTCTGACCACTCTGACTGAGGTTTAGCCGAACGTTTTCTGTTCTTCTGAACAATAAATTTCCATATCCTGGCGTACATATGCTCCGGTCTCCCCGCGACGATCGAGCTTTTCTCGAGCCGGACATTCGTCCGAAGATTAAATGGTCAGCACATGACCGACACGATCTCGAATGTTTCCTTCTCGCCCTCGCATGAGGATTTCAATACCTCGTAATAGACCTTTCATGCAATTAATTTCTTGGCCATGATGCCCTGAATCCTGGCGATTAATCAAGGGTGTTCCCTCGTATGGAGGATGTCAATGACGTCGTGACCTTTATGGCGCGGCGGGTTTTGGTCCCGGCGCGAACCACACAATCGTCTGACGAAGTCAGATCGAGCGCACCATGGGCTCTTCGGAGCCCGAATAAATTGTCACTCCGGTGACTGGCACGCCCACGCACTCAATAAACGAATAAACCAACAAGAGAATAACAGGTGAAAAAGTGCGTCCACAATGCCCTCCGCCCTGTACCGAGGGTCACTAATTCAATAAACCACGCTCCCCTTGCATGATAGATAGACGTATTCCGTGTGATCTTGTCATGCTCATAACGTCGCATCTTTTATTCCGGCCTCGACAGCCCACTATCTCGGCAATTAATCAAAGGTGTTCCCTCCTCGCGGGGGATGTAATTAACGCCATAGCCTTTATGGTATTGCGGACTGCTGGTCCCGATCGAACCTCACTCTCGCCCGATACGGGTCAAAATGAGCGCATAATAAACTTGTCACGTACGTGACTGGCACGCCCGCGTCGTCAATCAGTCAGTTAATTATCAGTTAGTTAATTGGTTGATCGACACGTGAAATAAGATATATATATATATACATAAAATAATAAGAAGGAATAAACCCATCGCAAACAATCTGGCACGCCCGGTGGGACCAGTGTTGTAATACCCCGAATTATTATTTGAGCCCAATATAACTATTAAGCGTTTATTAACTGAGAATTGAATTTTTATTGAATTAATAATTGAATTTCGGATTTATTAATATTTAATTCGTTAGAAATAGAATAAGTGAAAATCCGACTACCTTATAAAAATCTCTAAAAATAGTAAACAGTTTAAGGTCGATGTAGATAACAACTTTGTCTTCTGTAATTAAGCCATTATAAATCCGTGGTTAGATCTAATTGGAGATTTAGCCCAAAAGTGCACACTTTTTGACCCTTACCTAACCTTGGATTAAAACATGAAATTGAGGCTTAATACTCGACCAAATTAGCTCAAACCGGAGGCAAATGAACGGTCTTGATCTGAGGATCAAAAGCCTTCTACCAATTTCTCGAAACCCTAATCCTAGAAGGCCCAGCCGGCCGAGTTTGATTGAGTCAACCTTTTCGGCGCTGTTTCTAACACGTCACTTGCCCCGTCGAATTCTCCCAGCTCAGAACTCTCCAGAAGGTGTATGAGCTATAGATAGAAAGCTCTTCGACCCTAGTTTCGTTTGGTAGCAGCTGTGTCCGCAGAGGAGTCAGATCTGGGGAGATATCCGGCGATTACTGAAGGTGTGTCGGCAGGCCGTCGTCATCCTTCTTCCTTCTTTGTTTCTTCAATTGAGGTAGGAATTCTCAACCAAAATTCAATCATGAATACATCATTTTATTCCTCTCGATGAGATCTATCCAGTGGGACTGAAAGTCCCAATTTTTATCAGGTGTCTAGAGAGCTATCGAGGCTTTTGTGAAGGGTTAGCAAGTTCGTTCTTCTTATCTAGCATCTTATTTCAACCGTCGATTGAGGTAGGTTTAACAGGCTAAACTCTTGTTGGCCCAGATAGAGATGGCGGACAAGAAGGGGGGTTGAATTATCCCCTTGACCTTAATAGAGGATTTAAAAATTCACTCTTAACTAAACATGATGGAATTAAAATTAACTGCGTTAAATAGCATGAACTCAAGTAGGATTAAAAGAATGCTCTCAATCTTTCCGATCACACACGGATATGCAAATCGAAGAACGATCTAACTATGCCCAAGTACAAATAACGGAGGTAGCAATGTGTGATAGCGTAGTGAGATAAAAACCTATGTATTGAACCTGTGAAGGGAGATAGAAGAAATGGCAAACACACAGGCAAAACCACAAGACACAGATTTTTAAGGTGGTTCGGGACCACGACGGGCACCCTACGTCCACCCCTCACCCAATCGGGTGAGGCTTCACTACCACGCTGCGCTACGACAGCAACACGGGGACGAACCCCAACACACACGCTGCTTCCGCAGCAATAACCACACACGGGTAGGGGAAACACACCCCGGACAGTAAACCACACGGAGACGCAGCTCCGTACACACACACAAAGATATATTCTGAGTTTAATAAACAAAGAAGATATACAATAAATGCCCGTTGCAAAATATATATATCATGAAAACCATTTTAAGGGAATGGGAAATGATATGGAATGTTTTCCCTTTTGTTCTCCAGTAGCTTAAGAGGATCTTTTGTTGAAGCTCGGATTGGAGAAATGCTTATCCGCAGCTGGTTGGTGTAGTAGGTCGTCCTCCTTGAGGATCTTGCATATATTTCATCAAATTCAAACTCCAACCATGTCTGCAACCACCAAGAACAAATAGAAGAAATAAAGCACTATACTCCAAGGCATATCTTGGTAGAAGGGGGCATGACAAAAGAATAAAAACAAATGTATCTATATATGAAACTCATTCCACCTAACTCCTTTAATGTCCCTCAACTCTTTTTCATTCTCCTTCTTCACTATAAAAGCAGATGGAACAATAACCCCAAATCTCAAACAAGAATGTAGAAGGGAATGATTTATATATCCCCTTAACCTTCACACAAATAGGAGACAAGATAGAAGAGTGCTTCACAATGATAAAACAGGAGAAAAAGACTTAGCCCCTTTGATGGATGCGCCCAAGCCGGCGGCCGGTGAGAGGAGTAGCAACCCCTTCCTCTAGCATCAAGCTTGGGATCACGAGATGCGGTCGATGGAGGCTATATCTTCCTTCTCCACCGATGCAAACCCTTTCTCTTTATCCTCCAGTAGAGGGCGGTGCCCTCTTTCACGTTTTTCCTCTTCCCCTTTCTTCTTCCCTGCAACAAATAGAGAATGTTAGCACATTGGGTGGTTTTTCGATCCAAAATCGCAAGCTACATATAGGGCAGATAAGAGTTGAACAAATGACCACAATACCCTTGCAAAACCCTAGCAAAACCACCCTAATATGTTCATTAATAACCCAAGGGTCTTAGTTTAAAATTTCAGCCCAATTGGAGGTCATTTGGATGGGTTTCGGCAATTTACGAAAAACCCGCACGTTGCTGCGAATAGGGGGGGTCGACCCACTTTGGAGGGGGGTCAACTCATCTACTCCCAGAAGCTATTTTTTAGCAATTTTACAGGGGGGTCGACCCACTTGCAGAGGGGGGTCGACCCACTTTCAGCCAGAAGCTTAAAAATAGCCTGTTTGCCCAGGGGACGACCCATTGAGCATGGGGGGTCAACCCACTGACCTTGGGACCTTGAAAAATGATTCTTAAATGCATTCCCAATGATCTAAACATGCAATCCATTGAACCCAATCATTAATTAAAATATTTGGATCATGCATTCACATTTAGAACTAGTTTTGAGTCCAAGACCCAAAAGACATGTAATATGATTATGAAAGCATTGGTATGAGGCACATAAATATTTGATCACATTTTCAACTCAAGAACTTCCTCAAGAACATGCATAAATCACTTGGTAAAGTATCACCAAATCCAATCAAATATTGCATGAAAGAATAGAACTCAACATGAGCATGATGCAATATGAACTACAATTATCAAATTGACAATTTGGAAGCCAATTAACCCCAATGCCATGAAGCATGAAGTGAGCCTAATCTCCCCACATGGAAATCCATCATAAGAGGGTTCTTACCTCGATTTTCAAGATATGTGGGCAGATCAAAACCTGCACTATCAAGTAACCCAGTTTTATGAGTGATAATCCAATATAGCTCAGAAACACATTTTCAACCTAAATCATTCCATCCACATTGTAATGCGACATATTTGAGCCTTGCATGCTTAAGAACCTCAATATCATTTTAATACACCTAAGAATCACTCAATGCATTTTATCATGTCTATGCTTATAAGAACATGGTCAATGCATATGAGAAGATTTGGTAGGTGCCATGAAGAACAAAGTCCAGTGCATAACTTGTTTAGCATAGACAAAGCAAGTTGATGCATAACTTGTTTAGAAAGCCAAGATGGTGCATGAGAATTCATTCTAAACCCGAATGGCATCAATTTATGTCCAACCAAAAATCATTCCTCCTCATTCAACATGTAAATCAAATGACTATGCATTGAAAATAAGATGTTAGCATCAAACACATCATTTTCACAATAAGAGCAAACTTCCCACTTGAAATGCAGTCAATATAAGTCAAGTGCATGAAAAAGGGATTTTGACCCCAATCAAAACACTATGAATATGATCCACATTGTATATGCATGAAACTGAATGTATAGACATGGAAACTTGAAGGCACAAGACAATGTATAGACTTGGTAGAAGGCCAACGTATAGACTTGGAAGATAGAAGCCCAATGTATAGACTTTGAACTATGAAGGCCAATGTATAGACTTGAAGTGTGAAGGCCAATGTATAGACTTGGATTGAAGAAGGCCAATGTATAGACTTGAAGTGTGAAGGCCAATGTATAGACTTGGTGTGTGAAGGCCAATGTATAGACTTGGATTGAAGAAGGCCAATGTATAGACTTGAAGTGTGAAGGCCAATGTATAGACTTGGTGTGTGAAGGCCAATGTATAGACTTGGATTGAAGAAGGCCAATGTATAGACTTGAAGTGTGAAGGCCAATGTATAGACTTGGTGTGTGAAGGCCAATGTATAGACTTGATGGCCAAAGGCCAATGTATAGACTTGATGGCCAAAGGCCAATGTACAAACTTTGATTCTAAGAGGCAATGTGTAGATTTGGAGGATAAAGGCCAATGTACAGACTTGGCTGATGAAGGCCAATGTACAGACTTTGAAATATAAAGCCCAATGCAACAAAAAACCAATGCAATCCAATGCATGTCAATAATATGCATGAAGGCCTAGTCATCATTTTACCAATGAAAAATATCATGTATGAAATACATCAAGAGACCAACGTCAATGCATATGACCCAAGGTCTAAGAATTTGAACCAATCATCAAAAGTGAGGTTGACTTCACATAGCACATTTTCCATCTAAAGAAGTTATCCACCAAGCATCCAAACCTGCAAAATAAGATATTGCGACATAAGCTCCAAAGTGATCAATGAGTATTTTTCACAATACTTACATACAATATATAGTTATCATCAAAACCATTGTCAAAGACAACGAGGGGACGCACAGAACCCAACAATCTCCCCCTTTTTGATGATGACAATATATTGTGACAATGTTAAAGTTCTCTCCCCCTTTGGCATTATCAAAAAAAATGGGGGACTGAAAAGCAGCTGGAAACCTTCCAAAAATGAGTTAGACATGAACGCACGAATCCAGCAATACACCTACCATGAGAGGAAGGTGTGGAGACCAAAAACAAGCAGGAATTTGAAATTTTATTTGTAATTAGCAGATGTGTGAAATTAGTGCATAAGCTCAATTTTTTGTGATTTTTGCTTTATGTATGACTAATTATGCACTTGTAATGAAAGTAAATGATATGTGAAGCCTGAAAACTATGTTAGGCACAAAAAGTGTATTATGCTAAAAAGCACATTATTCTCCCCCAATTGTCAAGAACAAAAGCCAATAGACAATGGGATTAAGTAACCTGAAGATGCATCTATGCAAACTTAATGTGAAATGAAGTATGCAAGCAAGCAAACACGCAAGCATGCATTGGAGTTAAGCACACATACAGTACTATAGCTCCCCCTTAATGGGGTAAGGGGATAGCAAAAGAACAGTTCATTCAAAATCAAAATGTGAGATATGAACCATAATCAAAAAAGGTAGTGCATTCATATATGCAAGGTACTACATAAACCATGATAAGAACAAATTCAAGATATACGATCATCACAAAAATACCCAATTGAAATTTATGTAAATGAGCAATGAACTTCAAGTTTATATGGATATTAGCAGAGTTTCTAGAAAACACTAGAGGGTTATTTCCTTCCTACACTTCCATTTTGATCCTCAACTATTGGTAGCTTCGCTCAACCCCTTTTTATCTTTCTTTTATTGGATTTCACTGTTCGGCGCGAGTCACCTCATGTGTCTCAATGGGGTTTCCCGGCTTACTAGGATTCATCACAAAATGTGAATTTTGTTTCACCTTTCGACGCTAGTTTCCTCATTTATTTCAGTGGGGATTCCCGGCTACTCAGTTAGACATACCACTTATTTAAGCATGCGGGGTAGGCAGCTTTTTCCTCACGATTCTCTCAATTTCCATGTAGAAATTTGTTTCCCATGAAGTGTTAAAAAGAGTTTCTGAAATCCTTATCAATCAAAGTCATATGCATCATTTTGGAATAATGTATGGGTAATTGCTTTGGATGTAGAAGATGAATTTGCCTATACACAGTTATGACTCCCCCTAAATGTATGCACAGTTGAAATGAATCATCCTCCTTTGTATATGTCACTTTTCACAAATGATTAAAATCACTGCATTTTATATATCAAGGAGGTGAGGTCTTAGAAGATTTGCAAGGAATTGTGTTCTAAAATTATATACATGCATTCAAGCAAGGATATAGCAAACTATTCAAACAAAGTGATTCTCGGTACGCGGCGGGGAACATAGGTCTGAAGACCACCATCACGCATAGTAAAAGCTTCCGACTAGACATAATCCAACCTTCCACAAACACCATTTTATATACCGAAAAATCATAGCAATCATGCACACAAATACGAGGAATATGCAAATGTATGCAAGCAAGTGCAAATGTATGCAAGTGAGGATGTATATGATATGTGTAGCATGTTTTATGCAACTTAAGCATGTGATCTATGTATGCACAAGTGAGTGATTATTTACAAAAAGTAAGTAAGAGTTTGAAAACTCTATGCACAATGAGAAGCATTCAAACCAAATTTTATTTACAAGAGTTGATTATAAGTGTGAAAACACTTTATGAGAAGAGTAAAGCATTTGAAGACAGAATTTATTCACATGGAGTGAAAATAGAAGTGATCAAGTCATTCTGACATGGAACTCAAAAATTCTCAAGATTTCCAAAGGATACCATAACCAGTGAACCAAGTTGGAAGCATTTTTCTCAAAACATAAATTTTACCTTTTTCAGATTTTTTAAAGAGAACCAAGTGAGACAAAGTTTCAAAACAAATCATTTTTGTTCCTCACCTTGAGATCCCAATATTTATTAATTTCTTCGACCTCAAGGTACCCCTGCAAAACAGATTCTCAAGTTGGATGTTTGGGTACCCAAACCATCTTGGGTCCCGAGGGTTAGTCCTAGCATGAACAAATGTATTTTTCTTGTTCTTCCGTTCATACCACTCATCATCGATTTTCATTGTGGAACAATCATCCATAGAATGACCATTCTCACCATAATAATAGCAGTAGAAAGATATTCTTTTCATGGACAATTTCTCATCATTTTTCATTAAGAAACAATTATCCATCATGTGTCCTTGTTCACCACAATAATAACATGAAAAATTCTTGTTGACAAACCATTCATCATCATCTTTCTTCATGAAACAGTCCTCCATAACATGGCCATGTAGACCACAGTAATAGCAATGAACATGGAGGTTTTTCTTCTTTGATTTTTCAGGAATTTTAAAATCATCAACAACTTTTAGTTGTGACTTTATTGCCTCATTATCATCAGATTGCATTAGAGAGCATTCGTACATATCATGGCCAAAATTGCCGCAATAGTAACATGAGACATTCCTTCTTTTTCTTGATGCATAAGCATGTTCAACAGATGGATGTTTTTCATGCATACAAGAGCGATGATCAACAATTTTCTGATTTTGATTTTCTTTATCATGCACAGACAATGATTTAGTCAAAACTTTGATTTCATTTTGCAAAGACATAATATGGATTTCAGAACTAGCCAATTCTTCTTCACAAGATGCAATTTTCTCATTCAACAAGGAATTGATAACTTTGTGACTTTCAATTTCTTGTTCAAGACCATGCGAATTGTCACAATCATCAGAAATCACACATTTACCTTTTTTCAACTTTTTCAAGACTTTTTAATTTACTTTCAAGCAATGAAATTTGAAACAATAAAGCACTATTTTCATTTTGGAGTTTTTCAAATGAATTTGTGTTCATAGAGGTGTGTTCGAGTTCACTCATTTGAAAACTCACATTTTCACCAACAATTTTGTTCAAGGCTTTATCACATTCAAATTTATCATTTATGTTCTTGAGGCTTTCAATTTCCTTTCTTAGTTCTTTCAACTTTTTAGATTCAGCATTCAAAGTAGCTTTTCCATTGTCTTCTTCAATGAGTTGAAGTTCTGAAATTTTATCCTGTAAGGATTTGTTTTCAACTTTCAGAATTACAATAATTTCTTCATGCACAGCAACATCATGCAACAAATTTTTATTCAAGTTCCTAAGCTCGGAGCATTCCTCACATGAAAGATCATCAACACATGTATTTTCAATTTGAGAGCATTTAGCACATGGAGGGTTAACATGTGAATGATCATTAAGTTTCTTTTTCATTTTTCTGTTCTCAGATTTTAATGCCTTATATCTATCAAGCAAATAATCATAGGCATCCATTAGTTCTTCCAAGGAAATCTCATCGGTTTCAGAACTTACCTCCTGATTTCCTTCTCCATCAGAATTTTCTTTGCTCGAAAGAGCACTGTCGTTTGCCATCATACATGTATCCTTCAGCCTTCCTTCATGAAACTTAATCAGTCCATCCAAGATTTCTTTGGCTGAGCTGCAATCAGAAACAAATGGAAATTTGTTAATGCATACTGCAACTTTAAGAGTATTCAAAACAAAAAGATTATCAGAATTCATCTTCCTATGTTCATCGGTCCATCTTGACTCATTTTTTGGTAAAACATGAGGACCATGACTTATTAATTTCATAAGCTTAGGATTAATCCCAGAAATCCAAACACACAATTTTTCAAGCCATGATGTAAAATCAAAACCATCAAAGACAGGAACTGAATTCAGACTAGCCATCATAAAAAGATCTTTTCTCCTAGACCGTGAGGTCCGCTGAATAAAAATCAGAGACTGGGCTCTGATACCAATTGTTGGCCCAGATAGAGATGGCAGACAAGAAGGGGGGTTGAATTGTCCCCTTGACCTTAATAGCGGATTTAAAAATTCACACTTAACTAAACATGATGGAATTAAAATTAACTGCGTTAAATAGCATGAACTCAAGTAGGATTAAAAGAATGCTCTCAATCTTTCCGATCACACACGGATATGCAAATCGAAGAACGATCTAACTATGCCAAAGTACAAAT
The DNA here is from genome assembly GCA_022559845.1 of Amorphophallus konjac. Taxonomy (NCBI): domain Eukaryota; kingdom Viridiplantae; phylum Streptophyta; class Magnoliopsida; order Alismatales; family Araceae; genus Amorphophallus; species Amorphophallus konjac. Next base: position 23,025,239 of record CM040129.1, read on the forward strand.
AACGGAGGTAGCAATGTGTGATAGCGTAGTGAGATAAAAACCTATGTATTGAACCTGTGAAGGGAGATAGAAGAAATGGCAAACACACAGGCAAAACCACAAGACACAGATTTTTAAGGTGGTTCGGGACCACGACGGGCACCCTACGTCCACCCCTCACCCAATCGGGTGAGGCTTCACTACCACGCTGCGCTACGACAGCAACACGGTGACGAACCCCAACACACACGCTGCTTCTGTTATCCGTGCTAGGCATAATTTTATCTAACGTTTGCATTGTTATCACGAGTGAGATCGGAAAGATTGAGAGAACCTTTTGAATCTCATATGTGTTAAGGCTACTCAAGTAGTTGATTTTAATTCCACTGTGATCAGTTAAGAGAATTTTTTAAATCCGCCATCTAGGTCAAGGGGACAATTCAACCCCCCTTCTTGTCCGCCATCTTTATCTGGGCCAACAACTCTAATTAACTTATATGATGTAATCAGCATCTTATTAGCTTTCTTTAGGCATAGAAAGCCCTAAAATTCATGAAGCATGTTTAGAGAATTTCTGTTCGTAGTAACAGCATATTTAGACCTAGTTTTGATGTGTTCTTCCGAGTTGATTTCTGATTTCAAAGTATTAATCCTGATCCATATGAACCATATCATATATGGTTGGATTCAGCATCGTAGTGGCTTTCTTTTGACATAAGAAGCCCCAATTTTCGTTCTGTATGTTGTGAGAATTTTACGTTTTAGTCACAGCATGTTAGAATTAGGGTTCCCGTGTTCTTGCCTTAGTAAATCACGATTTCAGTAAGATAATTTGAAATTGGCCTTGCTGTTAGATAGTATTCTCTGTTAGCTTTCTAACGGTACTAAAAGTCCCTTATTTAGAGTCCATTTCCATTAGTTATTAGCGTTTTAGTGCAACCCTATCAACCCCTTAGCTTCCCGGCGTTCACCGGACGCGGAAGGGATGACCAGAGACGACCAGAGATGGACGGTCGCACGATAGACCGCACAATTCAAGCCCAGACATGACTCTGGCATAGACAGGCGTTAAACAGTTCCTAAAAGACCACACAACTAGTTGGACGGTTCAAAACTAACCACATATCCACTCCCAGCAGGTTAAACGGTCCAAACAGGGCCACATAAGTTGAACGGCCTGCAGGTGGCCGCACAAGTGGATGGGCGGCCCTACCCTGGGCCGCACAACCCAGGGATGTGCAGCCCTGTACTAGACCGCCCAAGTACATGGGCGGCCATGCCCTAGACCGCCCAACTCCCAGACCCCCTTTTGAGCCTGTTTCAGCCCCTGTTAAGCCCGATAGTTATACGGCCTTTTACCAACCGTTTATCTAGACAGAAAACCACTTAATACTAGTCCTAATGCATTCATCTTAGTGTTCTAAATGGTAATTAGTAAAATAGAAACCCACATTATAAATTATTAATTATGCAATTAAATTTCTGTTAATTACTTGTTATTCGTTCATACGCGACTTACGCGATCTTGTTCATACCCGTTATCATCCTGATTAATCTTTTTGGCATCTTGACTTAATGTATAACTTAATTCTTGTTAATTTGACATGAAATTAGGATTTATATGGTCATTATCTTGCTGTGTATCTGCTGTACTACAGTAGAACAGCGTGTTTAACTTTCCGACTTGTAACAAGTCGTTAGCCGATTAGCGTGCTAGTCTTGGTTTTACCCCCAGAAACTCTATCCGGCGGCATTACCATCTTCATAGGATTTATTTATATCCCTGTTATGAACCTAATGAACTATCAAAACATTGGGTTATGTGTTTAATTCGCTGATTTGAGTCTTGGATCAAATCAGACGATGAGAGGCATGCGCGGTTAGTAGGTGACCGCATATCCTCTTCGGCGGCCCGATTGTGACCGCATATCTTTATACGGCCCAGTATGGACCGTATATCTTGTTCATGGGCCTTAATGTCTTCTGGACATGAGCGGCCCATATTGCACCGTTCATACCTTAGAGCGGCCCACTGTCAGCCGTTCTTTCTTGACCTCGCGGGCTGAGTTTCAGTCCAATTCCTGTATGTACGGCCCTGTGTTAACCGTATATACCCTTGAGCGGCTCTCTTATGACCGCACATCTCTTGGAGATGAGTTTGACCGTGTTTTGTACTCTTGAATCCAAGGACAAGGTTAGTCCTTTAAATCTGAACTTATGGCAGTAATTCCTCTGATTAAATTGGCCATTAAAAATTGACTAAATGTCTAGACGCGTGGGATCTTGGATCCAATAAATCGATGCCAACGCACCATAGGGGCCCGGTCTAGTCCTGGGGAGAGCGCCCAAAAATTATTGAGCCCATGGGATGTTAATGACATGGTGAGGCATTGCACCGAACACTTGCTTGCTTGTTACGTCTATGACAAAAATCTCTTGTTACTTGTTACTTGATCGTGATTGAATTGATGTTAGTTACTGCTTGTTGGCCAATTCTTTATTACTATCTCCTGTTGTAAATTCTTGTACTTGTTATCTTGTTAATTCTTAGCATCTTATATTTCTTGACCTTGCAAGATCTTTTTATTACGTCGTTTCATTATATTGTTATCGTCATTTATTTCTTCTTTAGCATGGCATGTGAAAATGTAATTAACTTGTTAATCATGTAAACTTGCCTGTTACTTCCTACTGAGCGTCAGCTCATAGTTGTTGTTTTCCCCCCTTTCCAGGCTATTCAGGTGACGAGCTTACCATCGGGGATGGGCAGGAGTGATGTCTTGAGTGCACCAGTTCTAGAGTGGTGTTGGCAGTGTTATCCTATTAGTTGTGCTTTAGAGAGTATTTAGCTTCAGTTATGTTGTTAATGTTTAGTGTTTAATGTCTCAGTTGTATTAAGTTGGTTTGAGGATTATTGTATCAGTTGTGGTTTGTTTAATGATCAATAAGTTATTTCCATTCATAGCACTTGTGTTATATTTAGATTAGCTCTCTCTCTCTCTCTCTCTTTCCTGCTAGCTAGTTTCTAACTGTACGTCCCGAGTTTCCGCATCGGGACATGACAGTTTAGTTGGTATCAGAGCCCTAGGTTCTACATTCCTAGGTTTCTCTAAGTGCTAGGTTTATTATGTTCTAGGGTTCTAGTGTTCTCGTAGAACCCCTGACCTTGTAAAAGTCTAGAAACTACCTGGTGAGATTGGGTAGAAACTTGGGTTAAGTTCATTCTTAATCGTGTAATTACCTATCTTATTAGACCTAAGTAATTTATTTCTCATGTAGATGGCAGCTGATCGTGCTGAATGGAGGAATTTGCAGTGCACGGTTCAAGGCCTTACGCAGGCTTTACAGCAGGTAGCTCAAGCAGGAGCGGCACATCATGGCACCGGTGATCTATACCGGAACTTCCGAGGGATGAATCCGCCAAGATTTACGGGTTCGACCGACCCCGACCAAGCCGAGCACTGGCTAGATGAGATGGGGAGAATCTTCGCAGTTATGCAATGCACCAACCAGGAACGTGTCCTTTTGTCTACATTTCAACTGGAACGTGATGCACGTACTTTGTGAGATTCTATCAAGGCAACTCTCGGTGATCAGCAGGTTACGTGGGAAGAGTTCGAGGAATTCTTTAACAGCAAGTATTTTTCCGACCGAGTGCAAGAGAAGAAAGCGGCGGAGTTCGCGGCCCTAAAACAACGAGATCTATCCGTGGCGGAGTATGAGGCTCATTTTGCACGGCTTTCTCGTTATGCTACACACCTTATTTCCACCGAGAAGATGAAGGCAAAGCATTTTCTCAACGGTCTGAGGCTGCATTATATCAACCAATTGGCACCGATGGAAATTTCCACTTATTCTGAGATGGTGAGAAAAGCTCAAGTTCTGGAGGATACTTTAGAAATGACGGAGAGAATCCGTGGAAGAGGTGCAAAGAAGGAACAACCTACGGGTTCTGGGAATGTTAAACCCGGGTATACCAAGAAGAGGCCCGTTAGTGGACCTGGTTCGTGGAGCGGGTCCGGATCGTGGAAGGGCAAGATGCCGAAGCGTGAAGACAAGAAGCTTGGCCCTATTGTCCCATTTGCGGGCGTGTGCAAGTTTTGTAATAATCCTGGTCACAAGATGGAGAATTGCTGGCGCAAGCTAGGCGCATGTTTGCGATGTGGAAGCAACGAGCACCGTATCTCTGACTGTCCTCGTTTGTCGGAGCAAGCTACCCCGGCGAAACCTCAAGTCTTCAAGAAACCACAAGGCAAGCTCCAAGCTCTGCATGCAAGTGAAGCGGAAACAGCCGAGGATGGTGGACTCGTCGAAGGTACTCTTATTATACTCGACAAGTCAGCATTTGTTCTTTTTGATACTGGTGCCACGCATTCATTTATTTCTCAGAGATTTGCTAAGTCTTTAGCTGTGGAACCTGTTTTGATGGATTCTTCGTTAGAGATTTCAACCCCTATTGGTACTAGATCAGCAATCCAGCATTTCTATCCTTCTAGTAAGGTTATAATTGGTGAACAGAACTTTCCAGCTGATTTGATTTGCATGGACATGAAGGATTATGACGTAATCCTAGGAGCAGATTGGTTGGCTAGATATGAGGCCAATGTTCATTGTAGTTCTGGCTCGATGTCTTTTACTAGGCACCCAAGGCTTTCTTTTGTGGGAGTTAAGCACCACAACTCTGTATCTCTCATTTCGGCTCTTCGAGCTGATAAGCTGATGAGACGAGGATGCGAGGCTTTTCTAGCCTTTGTCTGTGCAACCCCTGAGCAACGGATTGAGATCAAGGACATTTCTGTTGTCCAAGATTTTCCTGATGTCTTTCCAGAGGAACTACCAGGACTTCCGCCTGAGCGGGAAGTTATCTTTTCTATTGATCTCTTTCCGGACACATCTCCTATTTCCAAGGCTCCTTATCGTATGTCTCCTGCGGAACTGAGGGAGTTGAAGCAACAGTTGATGGAATTACTCGAGAAGGGCTTCATTCGTCCTAGTACTTCTCCGTGGGGAGCCCCTATATTGTTCGTCCGGAAGAAAGATGGTTCGATGAGGTTGTGTATCGATTATCGGCAATTGAACCAGCAGACTATCAAGAATAAATATCCATTGCCGAGGATTGACGAGTTATTTGACCAGATAGCGGGAGCTCAGTATTTCTCTAAGATCGATCTTCGATCTGGATATCACCAGTTACGGATTAAGGAAGAGGATATCTATAAATCAGCTTTCCGCAGCAGGTATGGTCATTTCGAATTTATCGTTATGCATTTTGGTCTAACAAATGCTCCAGCAGCTTTCATGCAGTTGATGAACAATGTATTTCGGCCCTATCTTGATCAATGGGTCGTGGTATTTATTGATGACATCTTGATCTATTCCAAGAATGAAGTGGAACATGCTGAACATCTGAGGATGGCTTTGCAGTTATTGAGAGATCATCGGCTATATGCCAAATTTAGTAAGTGTGAATTCTGGCTGTAAGAGGTGTCCTTTCTCGGACATATCATTACGAAGGAAGGGATTTTTGTTGATCCTTCGAAGGTTGAGGCAGTGAAGAATTGGGAGCAGCCTACCAGTGTGACGGAAGTAAGAAGTTTCTTAGGCCTGGCAGGCTATTACCGAAGATTTATACAGGATTTCTCTAAGAGTGCGGTACCTATGACAAGATTAACCCACAAGGAGAACAAGTTTGATTGGTCAGATGACTGCCAGCGAAGCTTTCAGACTTTGAAGGAATGTTTGACCACTGCACCTGTTTTGGCCTTACCTTCTGGTGAAGGAGGTTTTGTTGTTTATACTGATGCTTCAGGTATTGGCTTAGGCTGTGTACTTATGCAGCATGGGAAGGTGATTGCCTATTCTTCTAGGTAGTTGAGGAAGCACGAAGAGAATTACCCTGTTCATGATCTGGAATTAGCAGCAGTCGTGTTTGCTTTGAAGATTTGGAGGCATTACTTGTATGGAGAAACCTTCACAGTGTTCTCAGATCATAAGAGTCTGAAATACTTATTTTCTCAGAAGGAACTCAACATGAGGCAGAGAAGATGGTTGGAGTACTTGAAAGACTTCGACTTCTTGATTGAGTATCATCCTGGCAAAGGCAATGTTGTGGCAGATGCTTTAAGCCGGAAGCCTGTGGCTAGATTGTCCAGTCTCATGTTACAAGAATGGAAGTTACTGGAACAATTGTCTAGTCTGGATCTTAATATTGACAATGATCGAGTTATGATTGCTCAGATTCAACTTAAGCCCGAACTGTTGATGGAAATCAAGTCCTTGCAAGATAATGATCCCGAGCTGGTAGAGATCAAGGGAAACTTGAGCAGCAGACTTGACTTCATGTTGGCTGAAGATGGAAGATTATTATTCAAAGGTAGAACTTGTGTACCTGATGAAGCTGGAATAAAGAACAAGATTCTTGAGGAAGCTCATAGATCCAGATACACCATTCACCTTGGAGGCACTAAAATGTACAGAGATTTGAAAAGATCATTTTGGTGGCCGAACATGAAAAGAGAAGTTGCTGACTTCGTGAGTAGATGCTTGGTTTGTCAGCAAGTTAAGGCTGAATATTTCAGACCGGCAGGGAAACTGAAACCACTCGACATACCCCAATGGAACTGGGAAAGCATTGGCATGAATTTCATTATGGGTCTACCTAGGACTCGTGGTGGATTTGATGCGATATGGGTGATCGTCGACCGATTGACAAAGTCAGCTCATTTCTTACCAATTAAGTCCAAGTGGACGGTTGATGTATTGGCTGCCTTGTATTTGAAGGAAGTGGTAAGACTCCATGGCATTCCAGTCAGCATTGTGTCTGATCGAGACCCCAGATTTACTTCACATTTCTGGAAGGGACTGCAAGAGTCTTTGGGTACTCGTCTGAATTTCAGTACTACTTTTCACCCGCAGACCGATGGACAGACGGAAAGAACCAACCAGATAGTGGAAGATATGCTGCGAGCATGCATGATTGATTTTGGAGGCAGTTGGAGTGATCACTTGGCATTGATTGAATTCGCCTACAACAACAGTTACCAATCCAGCATACAGATGGCTCCTTTTGAAGCACTATATGGTAGAAGCTGTCGTTCCCCGTTATGTTGGGATGAGGTAGGTGAGAAACAGTGGCTTGGACCGGATCTTGTTTCAGAATCATCACAGAACATCCGTGTTATCCGAGACCGGTTACAAGTAGCCCAATCCAGACAGAAGAGTTATGCTGACAATAGAAGAAGAGCATTAGAATTTCAGGTTGGCGAGCATGTGTTCTTAAAGGTCTCTCCGACGAGAGGGATCCGAAGATTTGGCATTCAAGGCAAGCTAAGTCTGAGATACATTGGTCCATTCGAGATTCTGGATAGAGTGGGAGAAGTTGCTTACAGACTGACTTTACCACCGCAGTTGTCTGGCGTGCACAATGTTTTCCATGTGTCTATGTTACGGAAATATGTGTACGACCCCACTCATATCATTCAGCAAGTGGATTTTGAACTGAAGGAAGATTTGACTTATGAAGAAAGACCTATCGAGATTCTGGACCGGAAGCAACTGCAACTCTGGAATCGTTCTATACCGATGGTCAAGATTAAGTGGAGTCGGCGTGGGACAGAAGAAGCTACTTGGGAGTCTGAAGATACTATGCGGAAGCGGTATCCCGACTTATTCTAGGTGAGCGATCTCTTTCCCTACCCTCAGTTATAGTGCAGTGAATTTGGAGGACCAAATTCTTTAAGTAGGGGAGGGTGTAATACCCCGAATTATTATTTGAGCCCAATATAATTATTAAGCTTTTATTAACTGAGAATTGAATTTTTATTGAATTAATAATTGAATTTCGGATGTATTAATATTTAATTCGTTAGAAATAGAATAAGTGAAAATCCGACTACCTTATAAAAATCCCTAAAAATAGTAAACAGGTTAAGGTCGATGTAGATAACAACTTTGTCTTCTGTAATTAAGCCATTATAAATCCGTGGTTAGATCTAATTGGAGATTTAGCCCAAAAGTGCACACTTTTTGACCCTTACCTAACCTTGGATTAAAACACGAAATTGAGGCTTAATACTCGACCAAATTAGCTCAAACCGGAGGCAAATGAATGGTCTTGATCTGAGGATCAAAAGCCCTCTACCAATTTCTCGAAACCCTAACCCTAGAAGGCCCAGCCGGTCGAGTTTGATTGAGTCAACCTTTTCGGCGCCGTTTCTAACATGTCACTTGCCCCGTCGAATTCTCCCAGCTCAGAACTCTCCAGAAGGTGTATGAGCTATAGATAGAAAGCTCTTCGACCCTAGTTTTGTTTGGTAGCAGCTGTGTCCGCAGAGGAGTCAGATCTGGGGAGATATCCGGTGATTACTGAAGGTGTGTCGGCAGGCCGTCGTCATCCTTCTTCCTTCTTTGTTTCTTCAATTGAGGTAGGAATTCTCAACCAAACTTCGATCATGAATACATCATTTTATTCCTCTCGATGAGATCTATCCAGTGGGACTGAAAGCCCCAATTTTTATCAGGTGTCTAGAGAGCTATCGAGGCTTTTGTGAAGGGTTAGCAAGTTCGTTCTTCTTATCTAGCATCTTATTTCAATCGTCGATTGAGGTAGGTTTAACAGGCTAAACTCTAATTAACTTATATAATGTAATCAGCATCTTATTAGCTTTATTTAGGCGTAGAAAGCCCTAAAATTCATGAAGCATGTTTAGAGAATTTCTGTTCGTAGTAACAGCATGTTTAGACCTAGTTTTGATGTGTTCTTCCGAGTTGATTTCTGATTTCAAAGTATTAATCCTGATCCATATGAACCATATCATATATGGTTGGATTCAGCATCGTAGTGGCTTTCTTTTGACATAAGAAGCCCCAATTTTTGTTCTGTATGTTGTGAGAATTTTACGTTTTAGTCACAGCATGTTAGAATTAGGGTTCCCGTGTTCTTGCCTTAGTAAATCACGATTTCAGTAAGATAATTTGAAATTGGCCTTGCTGTTAGATAGTATTCTCTGTTAGCTTTCCAACGGTACCAAAAGCCCCTAATTTAGAGTCCATTTCCATTAGTTATTAGCGTTTTAGTGCAACCCTATCAACCCCTTAGCTTCCCGGCGTTCACCGGACGCGGAAGGGATGACCGGAGACGACCAGAGATGGACGGTCGCACGATAGACCGCACAACTCAAGCCCAAACATGACTCTGGCATAGACAGGCGTTAAACGGTTCCTAAAAGACCACACAACTAGTTGGACGGTTCAAAACTGACCACATATCCACTCCCAGCAGGTTAAACGGTCCAAACAGGACCACATAAGTTGAACGGCCTGCAGGTGGCCGCACAAGTGGATGGGCGGCCCTGCCCTGGGCCGCACAACCCAGGGATGTGCGGCCCTGCCCTGGGCCGCACAACCCAGGGATGTGCGGCCCTATACTAGACCGCCCAAGTACATGGGCGGCCATGCCCTAGACCGCCCAACTCCCAGACCCCCTTTTGAGCCTGTTTCAGCCCCTGTTAAGCCCGATAGTTATACGGCCTTTTACCAACCGTTTATCTAGATAGAAAACCACTTAATACTAGTCCTAATGCATTCATCTTAGTGTTCTAAATGGTAATTAGTAAAATAGAAACCCACATTATAAATTATTAATTATGCAATTAAATTTCTGTTAATTGCTTGTTATTCGTTCATACGCGACTTACGCGATCTTGTTCATACCCGTTATCATCCTGATTAATCTTTTTGGCATCTTGACTTAATGTATAACTTAATTCTTGTTAATTTGACATGAAATTAGGATTTATATGGTCATTATCTTGCTGTGTCTCTGCTGTACTACAGTAGGACTTGTAACAAGTCGTTAGCCGATTAGCGTGCTAGTCTTGGTTTTACCCCCGGAAACTCTATCCGGCGGCATTACCATCTTCACGGGATTTCTTTATATCCCTGTTATGAACCTAATGAACTATCAAAACATTGGGTTATGTGTTTAATTCGCTGATTTGAGTCTTGGATCAAATCGGACGATGAGAGGCATGCGCGGTTAGTAGGTGACCGCATATCCTCTTCGGCGGCCCGATTGTGACCGCATATCTTTATACGGCCCAGTATGGACCGTATATCTTGTTCATGGGCCTTAATGTCTTCTGGACATGAGCGGCCCATATTGCACCGTTCATACCTTAGAGCGGCCCACTGTCAGCCGTTCTTTCTTGACCTCGCGGGCTGAGTTTCAGTCCAATTCCTGTATGTACGGCCCTGTGTTAACCGTATATACCCTTGAGCGGCTCTCTTATGACCGCACATCTCTTGGAGATGAGTTTGACCGTGTTTTGTACTCTTGAATCCAAGGACAAGGTTAGTCCTTTAAATCTGAACTTATGGCAGTAATTCCTCTGATTAAATTGGCCATTAAAAATTGACTGAATGTCTAGACACGTGGGATCTTGGTTCCAATAAATCGATGCCAACGCACCGTAGGGGCCCGGTCTGGTCCTGGGGAGAGCGCCCAAAAATTATTGAGCCCATGGGATGTTAATGACATGGTGAGGCATTGCACCGAACACTTGCTTGCTTGTTACGTCTATGACAAAAATCTCTTGTTACTTGTTACTTGATCGTGATTGAATTGATGTTAGTTACTGCTTGTTGGCCAATTCTTTATTACTATCTCCTGTTGTAAATTCTTGTACTTGTTATCTTGTTAATTCTTAGCATCTTATATTTATTGACCTTGCAAGATCTTTTTATTATGTCGTTTCATTATATTGTTATCGTCATTTATTTCTTTTTTAGCATGGCATGTGAAAATGTAATTAACTTGTTAATCATGTAAACTTGCCTGTTACTTCCTACTGAGCGTCAGCTCATAGTTGTTGTTTTCCCCCCTTTCCAAGCTATTCAGGTGACGAGCTTACCATCGGGGATGGGCAGGAGTGATGTCTTGAGTGCACCAGTTCTAGAGTGGTGTTGGCAGTGTTATCCTATTAGTTGTGCTTTAGAGAGTTTTTAGCTTCAGTTATGTTGTTAATGTTTAGTGTTTAATGTCTCAGTTGTATTAAGTTGGTTTGAGGATTATTGTATCAGTTGTGGTTTGTTTAATGATCAATAAGTTATTTCTATTCATAGCACTTGTGTTATATTTAGATTAGCTCTCTCTCTCTCTCTCTCTTTCCTGCTAGCTAGTTTCTAACTGTACGTCCCGAGTTTCCGCATCGGGGCGTGACAAGTGTCACCTTTCATCTCTTTACCGAGATACTTGGGCTTCGAGGCCCTCTCAAAGGCTGCTGATCGTTGGCTTGTTTGTCTTTACAGGCAAATGATGACAACGACTGGATTGACTGGCATAGTTTTTGGCCCATCGATCGTCGCGGGGCATGCACAAGGGTACCTGGCGATGCCCATGGAGTTCGGCAGCTTCCCTGCCGCCGTCGGCTTCCCTAACTTCTTGGGGTTGGCCTTCGTGGACATGCTGGAAATCGAAGCCCCGGAACCTGTCGAGGAAGCTGTGGGGAAGGTGGAGCCTCTGAAGGCTCGTTGCTGCAACGACTCATCCAAGAGTTCGGCCCCAGCCGCTAGCTGTCTGGTGCACCACATCATACGTGGGGCCCGCCCCAATATTGTCAACAAGCACCCTGGAGGACGTCAACGCCGGCAAGTCCAAAGGAGTGCTGCTGTGATTACCGGGACTCTATCTCAGTCCGGCAAGTCCATGATGGTGGGTGGCATGCGCGTCTTCCTCAACGAACGCAACACACGGATGGTTCCGGACCGAGTCATCCCCACCATCCCTGTCCACAACACATACTAGGCCCTCGCTGGTAGGAGGGCAGAAAGAGAAGAAATCGGCCACTATGGCCAAGGAAGGTCGGCCCCCAGGCCGAGAAAGTTCAAACAGGTGTGGGTTCCCAAGCGGGCCCAACCTGTCCATCAGCTGGTACCTATCTGCCGCCGTCTTGTGTACGACGGGGCGGAGAAGAAAAGAGAAAGGGGCCTGGCCCCGAAAGAAGAAGAAGTGGTTGTGGATCATCCACGTCGCAGAAGTTTCCGGGTGGCTGCCCGTCAAGCCAACATCCCAGCTGCGGGATGAAGATTCCAACAACTTGCCGACAGAGCTCGGCTGGCTTATATCCCTCCCGTGGGAGGTCAACAACTATCCCCCGTGTTACATCAAGAGTGAGGTCAAGAAGAGATGACCTGTCTGGTCAGAAACTATTTTCGAGGGTTAGGCAACCCCTCGCTTGGGCAACAACGACTGATGCAAGCAGCCGCCGCCGATAAAGACTACTGCCCATCAATGGCAGATGAAGAAGAGGTAGGAGAAAGAATGATGGTGTCGTCGGTCGACGACAATGGATATGACAACGGCTTCGAGATCGAAGCCGATGAAGCCATCCCCAAGCAGGAAGAAATAAGAAGAACTTCTGTGTTCGAGAGGCTGACCTTCCCGCATCAAGCTAAAAGGAGGGTCCATCGACAAAGGAGAAGGATGCAGGTCTTCACCTGCAACATGGCTGGTATATCCAACCGATATGGGGGGCTCCCCGAAGATCCCCGAGAATTGGCTCAATTGGCCGCACGGCTGGGGCCGAGTACTCGCAGAACAGAAGTAGCAAGGGAGCTCCTGATGATGACTAAAGGAAAACAACCCCAGGTCTACCACCAGTGGGATGATAAGGCCCCCGTCCTGACCGCCAATGTGGTGACGGAAGAGGAAGAAGACGACGTCCCCCTCGACATCCTGCCCGAGGGTACGTCCGGGGAGACAGCAGAAGTTATCCCCACTACAGCCACTATAGACCCATCAGCCTTGATATTACTTCAGAAATATCGGCGAGAGATAGACTTGCTGAAGAAGCAGCTGATGGAGAAAATTGAACAGTCCTCAGCTTCCAAACCACCCGAAGTCCAGGGTGAATCATCCCGGGGAGCGGTCCGTCATGACGGCCCTCCACCGCTCTACACACTGCCTCAGTCATCAGAACCAAGCATGGTGACAATGCAACAGCGGCCACCACAGCTCCAGCCGCTGCTACCATCGGTGCTCCCTCAGGTGCACCAAACATCCCGCTGCCGCGTCCTCCACAGGCGACCACCCTGGTCACCCCGTTCCTGCAGCCGGCACACTTCTACCCAGAGCCGGTTGACCCTGCAGTCATGAACCGGATGATGGTGGAAAGAATGATCGAGCTGAAGCTCGCAGAAAGGGGTGAAGGCGACTACGTCACGTTTGATGCATACCGGGTGCCATACCCGCAACACCATGCTGCTAAGCGGCTTCCCCCAGGAATCAACAAGCCGCCCAAGTTCGACAAATTCAACGGGAAGGGATCCCCGAGAGAACACATAGCCTATTATATGACTGTCATGGGCGACTTGGCCGCCGACGAGTCATACCTGCTAAAATTCTTCGGGTCCTCGCTGACGGGGCTGCATTTGAATGGTATTCTAGCCTCTCGGTCGGGTCGATCAGCGACTGGCCGGATATGCAGAAGAAGTTCAGAGAAAGATTCCATGTTACAGAGAGGGAGGTCACAGTGGCCGAACTCTACTCAACAAAACAGAGGGCCGATGAGACAGCCCTCGATTATATCAAGAGGTGGAGGAACCTCGGAATGAGGTGCAACCGGCCCCCGCATCAGGAGGATGCTGTGCAAATATACAAACAGAATCTCAGAAGGGAGGTCCTGGAAAAGATGATTGGGATGGAAATACGGTCGTTTGACCGACTGAATAATGTGGTGGCTGAGGTGGAAGCTTTCCTGGCCAAACCTGCCCTTACATCCACTGCCGGCACGACCCAGAAGGGCAAGGCAGTGGATCGGTGCTCGTTGCCTAAAGAGGCGAACGCTCTTGACATAAAGGCGTTCGAACAACAGAAAAGCGAAGGCAAAAAGGTGTTGTGACCCCTCTATGTTGATGATGTTGACACTTGCTTTATTTCATTGGCAACACCATTGTTTTGATTGATTGGCAACTGTTCTTGCTTTGATGAAATTGCTCTATCAGATTGACTATGTGTTCTTTGCATTTCATACACTGCTGTTTGCATTTCTCACCGTCATGGGTCGACGCATCCTCTGATGGGTCGACTCCTTTAGCAGACTTGTCTAGATTGAGTCTATACAGCGTCAGTTCATGTATGTCTTAGGCTAAGTCTATACAGCGTCAGTTCATGCATGTCTTAGGCTAAGTCTGTACAGCGTCTCATTCATGCTTTGATTAATGAAGTTTGTACACCAGTCTTCACATTCTAAGTCTGTACAGCCGTTGGGTTTGGACTCAGAGTCTGTACACTCGATTCGCCTTTGAATTGGTCAAGTGTGTACATTCCTTCACTGTAGCTTTCACGTATCCAAAGTCTACACATCGTGAAAGTCTATTCATTCTTCACTGACTTTCGTTCAAGGCAAAGTCTATACATTGGAGTCTTTCCCTACATTTCTTAAGTGAAGTCTGTACACTCGTTTCTGAAGCCTGAAGTCTATACACTCCAGCCTATTCCTACGATCAAGGCTTTAACTACACTCAAGTCTGTACATTGGCTTCGCTTCATCAAGTCTGTACATTGAATCGTCAACTTCTTTGAAGTCTACACATCGCTTGATTTCCTGAAGTCTATACATCCACAGTGATATTTGAAGTCTATACATCCACAGTGATATTTGAAGTCTATACATCCATTGTGGAGCTTCAAGTCTACACATCGCTTGATTTCCTAAAGTCTGTACATCCACAGTGAAACTTGAAGTCTGCACATTGGTCTTCAAATCCAAAGTCTGCACATTGGTCTTCGAATCCAAAGTCTATACAATGGTCTTCACACTTGAAGTCTATACATTCGATGTGCAGAGTTGATGTCTATACTGTGCCTTATGCTGATCGAGTCTACACATTGGTCGGTGGCAAGTCTGTACACTGGCCTCAGCTATTCAAGTCTATTCACTGGACTGTTTGGTCAAGTCTATACACCCTTCAGTTGAAATTCCAAGTCTGTACATCGGACTGTGTTAAGTAAAGTCTATACATCCGATTGTACAGTGTCTTAGCCATCGTCTCACTTCTTCAAGTCTACACAATGGTCGGTGGTATGTCTACACATTGGTGTTTCATTCGAAGTCTGTACACTCACGAGTGCACGACAAGTCCACACATTGGACTGTAGCTGCTTGTTCTTCAAAGTCTGTACATTGGGCTTTCACATGAAGTATGTACATCCGTTCGTTCTGCATCGTTATCAAGTCTGTACAGCCACTCTTTGAGCATCAAGTATATACATTAGTATTGGGTGAGCATAGTCAAGTCTATACACTGTACTCGAGTCCGTTGTCTTCAGTAAAGTCTATACATTGGCATCGGTCTTCACCTTGAGTATGTACAGTGGCTGCTTCATATAGGAAGTATGTACAGCCGTTGCCTCTTCATATAAAGTCTATACTTTGGGCAAGTCTGTACACTGGTTTTCTTTCTTATGAAGCCTTTATATTTACTAAGTCTATACACTGCTTTCCTTCTCATGAAGCCTTTACAATCATTGAGTCTATACACTGCGTTGTGCATACTTTGCATTGCACTCGTGGTTGCAAAGCCTATACAGGGTTTACAGTTAAACTGAATATGTTCTTGTCTGTCTGACAGGGAATGCAGAGACAAATGAAGGGCACGTGATCCGAGGTACCTGGCTCGTGATCCGAGAAGAACAAGGTATCCAGATGAGGACACGTGTTCTGACACTCCATTGGATGCTGCCACATGGTCCAAATGCTTTGGCGGGAAACGTGGAGAGCACACGCCTACTGCTGCTGCTGCTATATATACATGCCTTCTTCCACAGAAGAAGGGAGATCGAAGAAGAAGGATAGAAAGTCTATACAGCCAAAGCAGCAAGGCTCCTTCGATCCACTGAGAGAAAAGATACAGAGAAGAAGAAGAAATAGAGAAGAAGAAGAAAACGAGAGAAGAAGAGATAGAGAGCTGATTGAGAGTGAGAGTGAGAGAGTTTGTATCTCAGTCTCGTGGTTCAAAACCAGAGCTGAGCTTTGCTCTTTAGAGCTACATTACTTTTGGGTTTTCCTTTTTCGTTTTGATTCTGTCTATCATTTCCGAATATTGTTTCCTCAAGTTGTGTGTCAGCGGTCTTGCAGTGGTAGTCTCCACTGGACGGGTTAAGCTGTATTTCCCCAGCAGTTGCAGAGGATCAGATCCTCTGGTCGGCAAGCTGTAGTGCCCAGCGAAGCTGTGTATCAGCGGATTGTTTGGCCAAGCTGTAAAGCCCAGCGGACGCAAGCTATGTTGCGCAGCAGGAAGCCATACTCGGTTGAGTGTGGGGTGGACGTAGGTCGTTGACCGAACCACCTAAAAATTGTGTGTGCAGTGTGTTTGTGTTTTTGTTTGATCTGTGTGCGATGGGAATTCTTGCTTAGCTTATTTGGTTTCATCGCTCATGCTCATGTCTAGCTTTCGATATATAGATATGGTGAATGGCTTTCATGGGTTGACCCTTTGCTTAGCATTCTTCCTTTAGCTTAACTGATGTTTGCCTAAATTCCGCTTTAGAACTTACAGTAGTTTTAAATTAGGCAAGTTGATCTATTCACCCCCCCTCTAGATCAACACTCAGTGGAGATAGACTGCGTCCATCTAACCCAACACTTGGTATCAGAGCCTAACTCTTCTGCAGGGACTCATCGCTCGAAGAGAATAGACAGAGATGGATGCTCGAGGGATGATTGCCGAAGGTCACTCAACAACGAAGCCCCCATTCTTTGATGGATCAAACTACGCATACTGGAAGAACCGTATGCAAGTGTTCCTCAGGGCTAAGGATTATGAGATTTGGAAGATTGTCAGCAAGGGACCTTATGAGCTGTCCCCGAATGAAGATGTATGGACCAAGGAGGAGATCAGAAGGTCCACGCTGAATTGGAGTGCTATAAATGCTATCCAGTGCGCTCTGCATCCTACAGAATTCTCCCGTGTGTCTGCTTGCAAATCAGCTAAGGAGATGTGGGATGCGCTGGAAGTAATTCATGAAGGTACATCTCAAGTAAGAGAGCAGAAGGCCAATCTTCTTGTATCTGAGTATGATGCCTTCAAGATGAAGCAGAACGAGTCCATCAGCGAAATGTACGCTCGGCTGACTGTCATAACCAATGGCCTCAGAGGTTTTGGGAAACCTCAGACAGAGTATGATGTAGTGAGGAAAATTTTGCCCTCCCTGACTCCCATTTGGCACACCAAAGCAACAGTGATGGAGGAGTCAAGGGACTTGCGTAATACTAAAGCTGATGAGCTGATTGGCTCACTAATGGCATATGAGATAAACATGCCAAGAACAGATGAAGCCGAGAGGAAGAAGAAGCCGATAGCGCTGAAGGCTAGTTCCAGCAAATCAACAAAATCCAGCTCCAGCAGCTCTTCATCGTCAGAGGAGAGCCTAAATGAAGAAGAAGATGTGACTCGATCTGAGATAGCCATGATGACTAGAGAGTTCAGGCGATTTCTCAGAAAGAGAGCAGGACGGTTCGGCCAGAAGAAATACAATGGTGGCCGAAAGGATAAAAGGTATAAATCTAAATCTGTAAAGAAAAATGAAGCTAATGTCTGTTATCAATGCAGGAAACCAGGGCATCTGAAAGCTGACTGTCCAGACAATCAGAAACATAAGGACAGGTCAAAGAAGAAAACCAAGAAGGGAAGAGCTATGATCAGCACAGGGAGTGATGAAGATGAAGGCTCTTTCAGCAGCAGCTCAGATAGTGAAGCCGAATCTGAACATCCCATTTGCCTTATGGCAACAAGCTCCGAAGATAGAGAGGAGGACACAGATGAGGTAATCACTAGATTTGAAAACTTTACAATTGCTGATTGGGTAGATGCTTATCATGACATAGCTGATAGAGCTGATGATATTAGAAAAGAGAATAGGCATCTTAGAAGAAAAATCAATTCTATGCAAAATGATAAAACTCTATCTGATAAAATTGCATGTTTGGAATCTGAAAATGATAAACTGAAACTCACATGCTCTGAAGTAGAGGACATCAAAATTGAGTTAAAGGTTTCTAGGGAAGAGAATCTAAGGCTTGAAAATGAAATTGATGAACGGAAGCTGAAGATTCAAAAATGTGAAAGTGAAGTAAAAATCATCTCTGAAAAATATGAAGCTGTCCTCAATGTCAACAATGTGCTGAAAAAGTCTATTGATGAACTTCAGAAAGATAATGAGGATAAAATGAAAACCATTGAGAAAATGACCCAAGGAACAGATAACTTAAATGCTTTGTTAGGGTCAAAGGTTAATTTCAGAAAAGAGGGCCTAGGATTTAGTTCTAGTGCAACAAAAATATTTGGGATGAGAATAATTTCATTTGTTGCTCAAAAGGAAAAGGGACCTCTAATTAGCATGAACTCAATAAATTTGATGAACAAAACTGCTAATCTGAAAAAGCCCAGTGCTGAGGAGAAGGGCAAACGAAAGGTTAATGAGCCTAGTAGAGCCAGCACATCCAAGCAGAATCCTAGGGCTCAGACTCAGGTTAGGGGTCAACCTACACAGTCCAGTAAACCCCAGGTCAAGGTAACCAAGTCTCCACCATCAACTCCACCTCTGAAGAAGACCCAATACAAACCTGTGTATAGGTCAGCAGGGTCCAAAGTACAGGGGAGACAGAGTGCTGCTAGGAGTCAACCCAATTATTTTTATCAACCCAGAGCTCAGACCCACTACAATGCACAGCCAACCTACTTCAATAGGTCAGATTGGTCTAGAACTCAGGGTAGGTTTACAGGTCTTGCACACCAGGGAGCTCAATATCAAAGACCTTACAGTAGAAATTGGGTCAATGGGTATGGTTACTGGACATCTAGAAACCAATATTTCCATAGCCAGCCCAGGAACTACTATGGCCAAAATTTTGTGAACACACCCTGGCCAAGGCACTGGCACAGAAATAACAATACTGTCAATAATCATGCTGCTGCCAATAAGAAAATAAAGAATAAAAAGAAAAGGAACAACAACAAAAGAAAATCTGTAGGATCCACTGAACAAAGTTCATTTAAACAAATGTGGATTCCGAAACATCTGCTTTCCTGCTTTGCTTCTAGTTCATTTATATTGGAGCCCAATTAGTCTTGGGTTCCAAACTTCTCTACCTAATTGTGTATGCAGGTATGCCTGGCAGCCAAGAACAACTTGTGGTACATGGATAGCGGCTGCTCCAGGCATATGACAGGAGATAAGACCAAATTTTGCATGCTGACTGAGAAAGTAGAAGGCCTTGTCACCTTTGGAAGCAACACAAAGGGTAGGATTATCGGATTAGGTAAGGTAGGTAAGTGTTCTACCTGCTACATTGATGATGTTATGCTGGTTGAAGGGTTAGCCTATAATCTACTTAGCATCCGCCAGTTATGTGATAAAGGTTACAATGTTTTATTTAATTCTCAATGCTGCAAGATTTTTGAACCTGATTCTGATATTGTCAAATTTTCTGGAAAAAGAATAAATAATACTTACATGATAAATTTAGATGAAATTCAACACACTAACCTTTGCCTTACTGCCAGTAGAGAAGACATAGCATTTTTATGGCATCGTAGGTTAGGTCATGCTAGCTACACTGTTTTGCACAAATTAAATAAGCATGGCATGGTTAGAGGACTTCCTGAAGTCTCATTCAAGAAAGAAAATAAAATCTGTGATGCATGCACTCAATCAAAGATAACTAGAAAGTCATTTAAGTCTAGAACTGAAAATCTGTCTTCCAAACCCTATGAGCTGATACATATGGACCTTTTTGGGCCAACTAGATCTGTCAGCCTATCAGGGAGGAGGTATGGGTTTGTCATGGTAGATGACTTTTCTAGGTATACTTGGGTTTATTTCTTATCTAATAAGAGTGATGCTCTCTCTGAATTTCAAGAGTTTTATGATAAAACAAATCAAAAAATTGAAAACATTTTATCTGATCATGGAGGTGAGTTTGAAAACTCACAATTTGATGAATTCTGCAGGTCAAATGGAATCAACCACAGGTACTCCTCACCAAGGACACTTGAGCAGAATGGAGTTGTGGAGAGAAGGAACAGAACCCTAGTGGAAATGGGTCGTACACTCCTTGTCGAAGGTGGTCTACCAAGGAAATTTTGGGCTGAAGCAGTGAACACTGCCTGTTATGTAATTAACAGAGCCATGGTAAGACCTTCTACCCAGCAAACACCATATGATATCTTAAAAGGTAAGAAACCTTCTATTGCTCACTTCAAGGTCTTTGGTTGTAAATGTTTCATTCACATAAATGATAAGAAGGACCTTGATAAATTTGAACCTAAAGGAGAACCAGGAATTTTTCTTGGCTATTCTGAAAACACCCGAGCATACAGAGTGTACAATCTGAACTCTAAGACTGTTGAAGAATCTCCACACATAGTTTTTTATGAATCCTTGGTAAATTCTAATGTTGGTCAATGCAGGAATGAAAACAATGGTGAAATTCTGAAGGAAGGAGATCCTGCAGATAAATCCGAGGATGAAGAAGGACATAAAGAGCTTAATGAAGAGGAGCCTACAGTTCAGGGGGAGGTAAATCAAGTTCATGATAGTCCAATTGCAAATATTAGATATCTCAAGGATCATCATGTAGATAATGTTATTGGAAATCTGCATGACCCTCCTAGGACTAGAGGCCACTTAAGAATTCAACATGAACTGAATGCTTATGCTTTTGTATCAAACACAGAACCCAAGTCCATTGACTGTGCTCTCCAAGATGTGCATTGGATTAATGCCATGCATGAGGAGCTCAATCAATTTGACAGGAATAAGGTGTGGTTTTTGGTTCCACCTCCTGATCATGAAACAGTCATAGGGACTAAATGGGTATTTAGAAACAAAACTGATGAAGCAGGGAATGTTACTAAAAATAAAGCCAGACTTGTAGCTCAGGGGTACAATCAGGAATTTGGAATAGACTTTGAAGAGTCTTTTACCCCTGTAGCTAGGTTAGAAGCAATAAGAATTTTATTGGCTTATGCATGTTCCCTAGGAATAAATCTTCAGCAGATGGATGTGAAATCCACTTTTCTAAATGGGGAAATTAATGAGGATGTATATGTGAGACAGCCTCCTAGGTTTGAATGTTTAGATTTTCCTAATCATGTTTACAAGCTCAATAAAGCTCTCTATGATTTAAAGCAAGCTCCTAGAGCTTGGTATGACAGGTTGAGCAAATTTCTCACCGACAAGAACTTCACAAGAGGTATAGTTGATCAAACATTGTTTACCAAGGTAAGCCATCCAGATATTCTTATCATTCAGATTTATGTGGATGACATTGTGTTTGGGTCAACTAACCCCAAATTGTGTGAGGAATTCTCTCAAATAATGACTAATGAATTTGAAATGAGCTCAATGGGTGAGCTCAAACTATTTCTTGGACTGTAGGTTACACAAACAGAAGATGGCACCTTCATCTCTCAGTCCAAGTATGTAAAGAACTTATTGAAGAAGTACAAAATGGACAACCTCAAGGAAATAGCTACTCCAATGTGTACCTCAACCAGTTTGGATGAAGATTCTAAAGGTAAACATGTGGACCAAAAGCTATACAGAGGTATGATCGGATCTCTTCTCTATCTTACAGCATCTAGGCCTGATATACAATTTGCTGTGTATTTATGCTCTAGATTTCAGGCCAGTCCTAAAGAAAATCAGTTTAAAGCTGTGAAAAGGATTTTTAGGTATTTACTAGGCACCCAAGAACTAGGTCTCTGGTATCCTGCTAAGTGTGAGTTAGAGCTTCTAGCCTACACTGATGCAGACTATGCTGGGTGTCGAGTAGATAGAAAAAGCACCAGTGACTACTGTCAATTCCTTGGTGGCTGTCTAGTGTCTTAGGCATCTAAGAAGCAACACACTGTAGCATTATCCACAGCTGAAGCTGAGTATGTTGCAGCATGTAATTGTGCAGCCCAAGTACTTTGGATTAAGCACCAATTGGCTGATTATCAGATAAATCTGGGATGCATTCCACTTTTATGTGATAATACTAGTGATATATGTCTTGCTAAAAATCCTGTTCACCATTCTAGGACTAAGCATATAGAGATAAAATATCATTTTCTTAGAGATGCTGTAAATAAAAAGGAGATTGAAATGAATTTCATAGAAACTAAAAAACAAATTGTTGATATTTTTACTAAGTCTCTTGGGAATGAAAATTTTAAGTTTCTTAGAAGAGAACTTGGCTTATGTAAATTTCAGCATGATGAATGATTGTTTAACTGCTGTGAATAAAATTTCTGATGTGGACTTGCATTTGATTGCTTGGATAATTCATGTGGATGTGAATATTGAAACAGACTCATAATCATTACAGAACATGCATGTAGAACTGTCCTGCATTGCATTTCTCTACATAATCGTGGTATATTAAATAGTAGGCTACTAAAGAGCAGGGAAATCTGTCTGGAGGTTCTTACTATGTGTGAGATGGTCCTTGAGACCAGGTTCTCCGCCTAGTACCATGGGTTATATTGATTGATAGGGGAGTCTGAATGAGCATGAATTTCAAATACTTTGTTCAGTGTTCAAAGAAAACATTGCATATATTCAGGGGGAGCTTGTCGAGTATTTGCATGTCTTTGCATATCATTCATTCATGACCTATGCATAAGCTCTCTCTCAATTAATTCTTACCTTTCATTAGCAAATTGCATGCATATAGATAGGGGGAGTATTGCTAGAAATTCAGAGTGGTTTCAACTTTCTTGAAGTCATTCAACCTTTAACTCTGAATACTTGTCTCTGACATTATGGCAATCTGTTGGTCAGTTCTGATTTCTAAGCAGTAGAAAATGGACTTCTTCATTTATAAGAATTTGAAATTTTCAAAGACTGATGTAATGGTTTAAATCTTATAATGGTTGGAGTTTAAAGATTGCAATCAGTATATAAGTAAGTTAAAAATTGATAAAACTCTCAACATATTTCTTATTTCATGTCAGACAAAGCTAATCATATCTGAAATCTGAAAACTCATCTGAAATCATGTTAGAGAGGTTAAGTATGTGTATTGTTCTTAAACAAGTCATTCTGAAACATAAAAAGGACAGCTAAGAAAGATATTGAAAATCATTGAAAATTAATATTGGCAGAGCAATGACTGGTAAATCACTGAGAAACTGAGTGATCCATCACAGAAGTGGACAACACTCATGTCATGAAGTGTATCAGCTATCTCTGTATAAAATGTTCAAAACAGCAGGCTGGTTTCACTGAGTACCTGGGGGTAACTGGCATCTGATAAACGTGTACCCTCACACAAAAAGGTGTAACTCAGTTCTGTTAAATTTGATCATAGGCAGAATGGTCCATCTTGTTGAGTATCTAGGGGTATTGGCGTCTGATAAACGTATACCCTTACGCAGAAAGACTTATGGTACCTGAATGCTCTAAATGGTCTAATATTGATAATGCTGCTCCTTCAAAAGAAAAGTTCATGAGTGTCAATTTGTTAAGTTTTAATACATGACTTGGTTTCTCTCAATATTTTTTATGAGACTATGAAAGTAAGATATTATGAAACTAAATCTTTCATGCAAATGTGATTCTGGTTTATTGTTTTATCATGCACAGTGAACTTATCTATTGCTTGTAGTGCATGAACTCCAAATTTTATCATCCTTAAACCAGAACTCTTTCTGACAGCAGTTTCTAATTTCATATGACTGAAGACTCTATGCTTTAGAATGCTTATTCATGAACTACCTGTTCAGAATGCCAGTCAGTTCTTCTCTTGATCCTTCCCTTCTATTTAATTTTTCCCTCCTCTTTGTTGATGGCAAAGGGGGAGAATATTGTCTAGGGGGATGTCTAGGGGGAGAATACATATCTGTCTGAATTCTGAATTCATTCCAAGGGGGAGTGGGAGTGTATATGCATAATGACAAGGGAGAGTTTAAGGCAGTGAGTTGCATGCATTCATAGCATCTGCATGTCAATCTGCATAACTCATCATGTCTTTCATCAAACATATACCTATATGTCAGGATGTTATTATTCTACTTCATATGGGGTTGCCATCATCAAAAAGGGAGAGATTGTTGTGACACCTCTATGTTGATGATGTTGACACTTGCTTTATTTCATTGGCAACACCATTGTTTTGATTGATTGGCAATTGTTCTTGGTTTGATGAAATTGCTCTATCAGATTGACTATGTGTTGTTAGCGCAGCAAGAGTGATATAGAAGGGGGGGATGAATAGATCACTCCCAATTTGTAAAAACTTAGGCGGAAAATTAATTCTACTGCTTACGCCCCTCCTGAACCCGCACACAGAGAACTGTAGACGCAGTCACCAAACAAGATAGTATAAGTAAATGAGAATGAAGAACGGATCACATGGAAGCAAAGAGACAAGCAGATGGAGAGCGCAGATAATAACAACAAACCACAGAAGAGGCACTCGATTTTTAGGTGGTTCGATTGTAGTCCGCGATCTACATCCACCCCTCACTCCAACTAGAATGAGGATTCCACTAGACAATGCTAGAACACTGCAGACTCAGTCTGCGAACAACATGCTGCCACACAGCTTGAACAACCAAGGGAAACAAATCCCTCAACCAAGCTCTGCTACCCACAGAACTTGAAACCTGTTCCAGCTACCAGCTAGAACAGAACTGGAGACACCTCTCCCTTCCTCCACACACTGGAGGGAACCTGCTAATGATAACCTGTCACTAGCAACACCAGAGATCACCGATCTCTCTTCCTCTGCAACCCAGAGGGAAACCGGAGTAACACTCCCTTCCTCCACACACCGGAGGGGAACCAATTCGAATCAGAAGAATGAACAAAGTAAAAAGGAAAACAAAATAGAATCAAAGACCAACGAAGAAGCAATCGGTTCTGAAACCAATACAAATGTAGCTTCAAAGGAAGCAATTCATCAAACCACAGACACTGCTCTCTCTCTCTCGAACATACTTCTCTCGGATATGGACAATATGGAACTCTCTTCTTTTTTCCTTTTGGATCGTGCAGTCTCACACAAATGGCTTCTGCTCTTATCTTTTCACGATCACTCCTCTGCTGAAGGACGAAGCTCCATATTTATAGCAGATATTGGGCGTGTGGCTACCAGGTTCCCGCCCATGAACTTTTTGCCAGATCATTTGAATTTCAACCACATGGCAGTATCCTGACTGGGTTGCCATCCACGTGTCATGTTCCTGGTTTCTTGGATCACGTGCCAGGTGCCAACCTCGATTCACGTGCCCAATCATCAGCTTGAATCACCTACAGACAGAGACAGAAGGAATGTATATACTTAGTTAGTTCAGGCTATTAACACAAGTGTATATACTTCAGAAACAGCAACTGAATAAGTGTGTACGACGTGAGAGAGTGTATAGACTTGAAACAATAGTTAACCAAGTGTGTATCATGTGAGAGTGTATACACTTGGAGGTCTTCATCGTCTTCAGTGTATAGACTCAGGCCTTTTGTTCAAGACAAAACCAATGTACAGACTTCATGCTGTACAGACTTGATGTTGATCAAAAGACCTTTGGACTTCAGCCCAAGGCGTCAACGCTTCCATCGCACAGTGTCGCCTCAGCTCCTCAAGCGAGATGCTCACGCCCTTGGCAACTGGCCAATGCGTCAACGCATCCAGTGTTAGCGTCGACGCAGTGAACAAGACAGATGATGAACAATGCATGAACTAGCCTTACCAATGTGTAGACTTTACATTGCTCAGCCACTGTATAGACTTCACGAAGCCTAACCAGTGTACAGACTTGGAACGAGTGTGCTGTGAGCACTGTATAGACTCAAGATATAACAACCGAATGTATAGAGTTGTGGTCGGACAACCCAATGTATAGACTTGAAGCATGAGGCCAATGTTCAGACTTTGATGCCCAACGGCGATGTCTAGACTTCAACAAGCTTGAGTCAGTGTATGGACTTTGCGAGAGTGAGACGATGCATGAGACGCTGAAGAACCAATATACAGACTCCGAATATGAAGGCAGGCTGTACAGACTTGAATCGCTTGAAGCGATGTACAGACTTTGAATATGAAGGCAGACTGTACAGACTTGAATCGCTTGAAGCGATGTACAGACTTGGTGATTCGAAGCCACTGTACAGACTTTGAAGAACAGTTCAATGTATAGACTTGAAGCCCCTGAGCTAATGTGTAGACTTCACGCTGTACAGACTTTGAGGCTTTGAACGTGTAAGCTGAATGCAATGTAGAGACTTAGCACTGTATAGAATTGACCAGGAAAGCGTAGGAAAAGGTATGAGTGTATGGACTTGGCTCCTGTAGCAGTGTATAGAGTTGAAGATCTGACAATAGAGTGAATAGACTTAGGCCTAACACTTGAATATATAGGGTTGAAGACCTAACAGTTGAGTGTATAGACTTAGGCCTAACAATTGAACGTATAGGGTTGAAGTTTAGACAAACCATTGTATAGACATGAAGCTTGACAATCCAGTGTATAGAGTTGAAGCTTGGAAGGATGTATAGAGTTGAGCTGTACTGACTTTGGCAATGTGCAGACTTAACTGGTCGGGCAGTGTACAGACTTAGAGTATTTAGACCAGTGTATAGACTTCAGTTAGAAGGTGCCCGATGTACAGACTTGAAGATGATATGCCAATGTACAGACTTAATCGATCAAGCTGGTGTATAGACTTTGGTACCCAGACACTCAATGTTCTGATGCGTCGACCCACCCTTGCTGATGCGTCGACCCACTACTATTCATTCTAACTGAGCAGAGTGTAGATAGATGAACTAATGAAACATCATATGAACTGTACACACTTACATGATGAACCAACATAAATCTAGAGATAGTAGAATGATTTATAGTGTGGACATCATCAAAATCATAGGGACGCAACAATCTCCCCCTTTTTGATGATGGCAACACTATGAATCAAGCAATATCAAAGTTCAACAAGAAATTAATATCAGCTGCAACAAGCAGAGTAAATTCAAGGCATACTCATGCAAGTGAATTAAACATTCCCTACCACACACTCTCATCTCCCCCACAACATGACTCC
The DNA here is from genome assembly GCA_022559845.1 of Amorphophallus konjac. Taxonomy (NCBI): domain Eukaryota; kingdom Viridiplantae; phylum Streptophyta; class Magnoliopsida; order Alismatales; family Araceae; genus Amorphophallus; species Amorphophallus konjac. Next base: position 23,052,306 of record CM040129.1, read on the forward strand.
CCCAAGGCTCAAGACAAATCCAAGACTCACTGATATTGCAGAACTTCTCTCCCCCTTTGACATCAGCAAAAAGAAATACAGAATGTATGACAGTGCTGGAAACATGAGTAATAAGGGCAGAAACTTCTTAGTGTAGAAAGTCACGAGTAGGTCTTAAGAGAATAAGTGAGTTTCTAATCTCAAGAGAAGATTCTTTAAACTCCAGTACACAATAGAGAAGTAGAATAATAGTAAAGTTTATCAGCATACATAGTGTATGATTTAGAGCAGGAGTTAATAAGTATGGCCAGATATAGATGATCATTCAACTATCCCACAAGACAGCAAGAGACGAAATCAGAGAGGTGTTCTCAAGGTATTGAGGACAAGCAATCCATTAGTTGCATAACAACAAGGAATTTTTCTTTTTGAGATGATTTGCAAGAAGATCAAAGAGTAAGTTGGTAGTTCACTCCTTTGACATTAGGGAGACACCTTGATTAGAGGCCTGAATCCCCAGTTACTCAGAGTGAGTACCTCATTACTTCCTTCCTTTTTTTTTATTAAGGAACAGAGTTAGTAACTGTGGCTTTTGACATGAGGAAACACCTTGATTAGAGGTCAGAGTCCCCAGTTACTCACCAGCAAGCCACCATTGCTCTGTCATGTCTTTTCATTCATTTTAAGCATTTGACACCTCATGACATGGGAGAAATATTCATTTCGTTGATGAAGCTCCCAGTTTCTCAGTGATCAAAACAGAACATGTTTGTTCAGTTAAGCCCTTGAGTTAAAGAGATAGAATGATTGAAAATAATACCAGAAAGACTATTTCTTGACTTGAGTCTTGAAGTCTAGATTTCAAGCTGATTGGGTCAGATATCAAGACATACAGGTTTTGGCCTGAACCAGAATCAATGACAATGTAGGAAGATATACTTTATGCAATTAGTCCAGATCTCTGAAGGAGTACCAAAGGAAAGATTCTAACTGGATTTTAGAGTCACTGACTTATAGACTTAAGAGAAAAGTGACACTCTACTGTCTGAGAGAACCACACTAGATCAGTCATGCAGAAACCAGCAAAGTTACACATCTGGACAATCCTTTTGAATCTGTCAGAGAACTTCTCTTCTCACATTTCAACTCAGCTCCCCCTAAGACATAGCATTCCTCAATAAAACAATCCAGCATAATCTCAAAGCTTTCCCTCACTCAAAGCATTCCTGAAAGCTAACCAGCAGACATTCTGAACTCCCCCTTAAACCAGCATGACATAAGGCTCAACATCAGACAAGAACAACTCCCCCTCACAACAAGAACAGACTTCATAATTAAGACAATTTGAATAAGCCTAATTCTCTTCTCAATGTGGTGAATTTTTCATTATCCAGAGGTTTTGTGAATATGTCAGCAATCTGATTATCTGTGCCTACATGAATCAGTTCAAAATTATTCTTAGACACCTCATCTCTTATAAAATGATGTCTTATCTCTATGTGTTTGGTTCGTGAATGCAAAACAGGATTTTTTGGCAATATTGATGGCACTAGTATTATCACAGTAGATTGGTGTGCACCCCAGGTCTACTTGGTAGTCCTGAAGCTGGTGTTTAATCCATATGACTTGTGTTCCACAACTCCCTGCAGCCACATATTCAGCTTCTGCAGTGGAGAGGGCCACAGAATGTTGTTTCTTGGAGCCCCAAGACACTAAACACCCACCCAAGAATTCACAATGGCCACTAGTGCTTTTCCTGTCTAGTTTACAGCCTACATAATCAGCATCTGTGTATGCTACTAAGTTAAGTGTGTGAGATGCAGGAAACCATAAACCAAGAGAATGAGTAGCTGACAAATATCCGAAGATTCTTTTAACTGCAGCTAAGTGTAATTCAATAGGTCTAGACTGATACCTTGCACACATTCCTACACTGAATTGTATATCTGGTCTAGAGGCTGTCAAGTAAAGAAGTGATCCAATCATACCTCGATAAAGTTTGGCATTTACTTCTTTACCTGTCTCATCTGCATCCAATGAGGTATTGGTGCCCATGGGTGTTGTAATGTGCTTTAAGTTTTCCATACCAAACCTCTTGAACAGTTCCATTGTGTATTTGGTTTTGTTGATGAAGCACCCATCCTCTAGCTGCTGTACCTGCAATCCAAGAAAGTATTTTAGTTCACCAACCAAGCTCATTTCGAATTCGGCAGACATCATGGTAGAAAATTCATCACATAGTTCATACTTAGTTGATCCAAATACAATGTCATCTACATATACCTGAACTATGATGAGATCTCTATTTATGCCCTTGGTGAATAAAGTTTGATCAACTTTACCTATTTTGTAGCCCTTGCTGATCAAAAATTCAGACAATCTTTCATACCATGCTCTTGGAGCCTGCTTTAGACCATACAAGGCCTTGTTCAACCTGAAAACTTGGTTAGGTTGAGGAGAGTATTGAAATCCAGGAGGTTGTTCAACAAAAACTTTTTCTTTAATGACTTCATTTAAAAAGGCACTTTTAACAACCATTTGTTGGAGTTTTATATTCTTTGAACAAGCAAAGGCAAGCAACAATCTTATAGCTTCCATCCTAGCAACAGGTGCATAGGATTTATCAAAGTCTACACCGAATTCCTGACAGTAGCCTTTGGCTACTAATCTGGCTTTATTCCTCGAGATGATTCCATCTTCATTCATCTTATTTTTGAACACCCACTTGGTTCCTATGATATTAATACCATCTGGTCTTGGGACAAGCTCCCAGACATTATTCCTTTCAAACTGACCTAATTCCTCACACATAGCATTGACCCAAGCTTGATCAGCCAAGGCCTCTTCTACTATTTTAGGTTCAATTTGTGAGACTAAAGCAATTAAGTCATCATTATTCACATTTCTAAAATGAGACCTAGTCCGAAGAGGATCTTCAAGATGGCCTATGACATTATCTAATGGATGGTCTTTAAGAAATCTAACATTTGTTGAAGACTCACCTGTTTCTCTTGGCCCTTCCTGATTGGGGGAATTTGTTTCTCCACTCGGCTGAGTCTTCTCTTCTTCTTGTTGGTCTTCTAGAAAATCCCCATCATGATTGGAATCCCTGTCAAGATTTTCAACATTAGAAACATCTTTCTTTTCACTAAAAAGGATGTGTGGAGACTCTTCCACTTTCTGATCTGAAATGTTAAATACCCTATATGCCCTTGACACTTCAGAGTAACCCAAGAATATTCCTGGGGAGATTTTAGCTTCAAACTTGTCTAAATCTTTCTTATCATTGTTATGAATAAAGCATTTTGCTCCAAAAATTCTGAAATGAAACAAGTTTGGTTTCTTACCTTTTAGAAGCTCATAGGGTGTTTTCTTGTGAATGGGTCTTACCATGGCCCTGTTGATTATGTAAGTTGTTGTATTGGCCGCTTCTGCCCAAAACCTTCTAGGTAATTTACTTTCAATCAACATGGTTCGGGCCATCTCCACCACAGTTCCATTTCTTCTCTCCACAATCCCATTCTGTTCAGGTGTCCTGGGAGAAGAAAACCTGTGAGTTAGTCCCTCTTTTTCACAAAGATCAGTAAACATGGAGTTTTCAAACTCACCTCCATGGTCAGATTGAATAGAGCAGACCTTGTATTTCCCTTCTTGTTTGACCTTATTGAAAAATAGATTAAACTTTTAAAATGCATCACTCTTATTAGCTAAGAAAAATATCCATGAATATCTAGAGAAGTCATCTATGATGACATAGCCAAACCTGTTTCCATTAAGACTCTGAGTTCTAGTGGGACCGAAAAGGTCCATATGAAGAAGTTCCATTGGTCTAGAAGACAATGGCTCAGATCTTAATTTAAAAGGAATTTCTGGTCTGTTTGCCTAGAGCACAGGCATCACATGCTTTTGATATAGAGTTGAATTTAATTCTAGGCATGCCTCTAACTAAATCATGCTTGACCAATTTATTTAAAGTTGTAAAGCTAGCATGACCTAGACGTCTATGCCATTCAAAAGCATCATTTTCAGAGTTGGTAGATAACCAAATAGTAGATTCAGATTCCTCATCTAAGTCTACAATGTACACATTATTAATCCTGTTGGCTACAAATTTAACCACATCAGAATTTATTTCAAGGATTTTGCATGAACTATCATCAAATACAACCCTGTGACCCCTGTCACATAACTGAATAATACTAATCATGTTGTGTTGAAGCCCTTCCACAAGTAAGACTTTTTCAATGGAGTTTGTGGAAGACTTACCTACTGTACCAACTCCAATTATTTTACCTTTGTTCTTTCCTCCAAACATGACCATACCCCCTGGCTTCATCTCTATCTTGCTAAACTTGGATCGATCTCCTGTCATATGTCTGGAGCAGCCACTGTCGAGGTACCACTTGTTGTCTTCAGCTGCTAGGCAGACCTACACAGATAGATCAAGCAGAGTGATTTGGAACCCAAGATGAGTTGGGTCCAAGGACATTGTTCAAATCTCTGATCAAGTGTTTAGGTATCCAGATTTGCTTCAGTATGGTTTTCTTTAGCACCTTCCTTTCTGGTTTATTAAAGTTGAATCCAGCTGGACTGGAGAAGTGAGTTCTATTCCATTCATTAGTCTTCCTATTCCTAGGAAATTTCTTGTAAACTTGTTGATTAACATATTTTTGACCATGAAAATTATTTCTCCAATAGGTCCTGTTTGGACCCATCTGATTGTTGTATTTCCAGCTCTTATTCTGATTCACTTCCTTGGTCCATCTACCATTTGTGTTCTGGTGAGTGGGCTTAGTGATATTCTTCATAAAATTCATTCCCATCTTAAATGGTTGTCCAGCACTAGTTTTTGTGTTTTCTTTAGGACTTTGAATTCCTTCAGTGCTGTTTGAGCTGGATGATGTGTCCAGCTTCTCTTTTCCCTTCTTTGGACAGAAGGTGATGGTCTTGAATTGCAAGGGTCTCTTGTTGGTTGGGTAATAGCCTAGACCCTCCTTATTGAAATTGACCCTAGTCCCTAGTATAGCATCTAAACTAGTTTTTCCTTGGACAAACTTTTCTAAGACTTTCTGTTTGTCTTCCAGCTCCTTTTGAAGGGACTCAGAATTTTTTAGGAGTTCAACATTTACTTTCTTCACAGCTTCATATTTCTCTGAGTTCACTCTAATTTCATTCATGCTTTCTTCAATTTTAGTTTTGAATTCATTGAGCTGATTTTTACTTTCTTGAATTTCTCCCTTGAGTTTATCATTTTCTTTCCTTAGTGAGGTCATTTCTTCTAGTTGTTCTTTTAGCTTCTCATTTTCCTCACAGACCTGAGTTTGTTCTTCAACATTTGTGTTAAATTTTCTTTTCAGAACTCTGTGCTCTTTACTAAGAGAATTAAATTTATCTAACAAATCACCATAAGCATCCTCCCAGCCATCAATTGAAAATTTTTCAAAAACATTTATTACCTCCTCTTCACTGTTTGCCATAAGGCAAATTCCATCTTCATATTCTTCTGAGGAAGTGTCTTCGGGGTCTTCTTCTTCCTCGCTCCATGTGCAGACCATCGCCTGTGGCTTCTTCTTCTTCTGCACCTTTGTGTTCTTCTTCTGAAGATAGGGACCCTTCTTCTGGAGGTCTGGGCATTCGCCTTTCATATGTCCCTGTTTGTTACAATTAAAACAAGTCAGTCTCTTAGGATTTCTATCCCTGTAACTAGTAAATTCAGCATTCTTGTTGAAAGAGTGTGGCTTCTTCTTCCTAAAGGTCTTTCCCTTTTTCTTCAAAAATTTTCTGAACTGTCTAGTGAGCATTGCCTGCTCCTCCTGGTCGAGATTTGAAAGACCTTCAAGCTCAGACTCGGACTCGGGGCTACTGCTGCTGCTCCCGCTGTTGCTACCCTTGTTGCGGGATGCCCTTAGAGCCACATTCTTAGCCTTCCTCTCACTTCCTTCTCCACCTCCTTAGAAATTCATCTCATAGGTCATAAGGGATCCTATGAGTTCATTCACAGTCAAGATAGTCAGATCTTTTGACTCCTCAATCACAATGGCCTTAGTGTGCCATGCCGGGGATAAAGATCTAAGAATTTTCCTGACTATATCTGCCTCAGCAAGATCCTTCCCTAGCCCTTTAAGTGTGTTTGTGATCAAGGACAACCTGGCATACATTTCAGTTATATTCTCATCTGCATTCATCCTAAACATTTCATACTTAGAAGTGTAGATGTTTACCTTCGAGGCTTTCACTTGAGCTGTACCTTCATAGATCAATTGCAGCTCATCCCACATTCGCTTGACAGTCTTGTAGGCAGATATCCGGGCATACTCCTCTGGATGAACAGCACACTGGATGATGTTCAGCGCCGTCCAGTTGAGTGAAGAGAGCTTGACATGGTCATCTGTCCAAGCATCCTCGTTTGGTGGCAGATCATAGGGCCCCACAGTAATTACTCTCCACAGTTTATGACTCTGAGCCCTGATAAACACTTCCATCCTGTTCTTCCAAAACAGATAGTTACTACCATCAAAATACGGAGGGCGACTAATGGATTGACCTTCGGCCATGACGGTTCTAGGACCATTGGCATTTCCTTGACCGTTCGCCCACATGGCATAAACCTGCTCTGATACCAATTGTTAGCGCAGCCAGAGTGATATAGAAGGGGGGGATGAATAGATCACTCCCACTTTGTAAAAACTTAGGCGGAAAATTAATTCTACTGCTTACGCCCCTCCTGAACCCGCACACAGAGAAATGCAGACGCAGTCACCAAACAAGACAGTATAAGTAAATGAGAATGAAGAACCCATCACATGGAAGCAAAGAGACAAGCAGATGGAGAGCGCAGATAATAACAGCAAACCGCAGATAATTAGGTGATTCGATTGCAGTCCGCAATCTACATCCACCCCTCACTCCAACTAGAATGAGGATTCCACTAGACAATGCTAGAACACTGCAGACTCAGTCTGTTAACAACATGCTGCCACACAGCTTGAACAACCAAGGGAAACAAATCCCTCAACCAAGCTCTGCTACCCACAGAACTTGAAACCTGTTCCAGCTACCAGCTAGAACAGAACTGGAGACACCTCTCCCTTCCTCCACACACTGGAGGGAACCTGCTAATGACAACCTGTCACTAGCAACACCAGAGATCACCGATCTCTCTTCCTCTGCAACCCAGAGGGAAATCGGAGTAACACTCCCTTCCTCCACACACCGGAGGGGAACCAATTCGAATCAGAAGAATGAACAAAGTAAAAAGGAAAACAAAATAGAATCAAAGACCAACGAAGAAGTAGTCGGTTCTGAAACCAATACAAATGTAGCTTCAAAGGAAGCAATTCATCAAACCACAGACACTGCTCTCTCTCTCTCTCGAACATACTCCTCTCGGATCTGGACAATATGGAACTCTCTTCTCTTTTTCCTTTCTGGATCGTGCAGTCTCACACAAATGGCTTCTGCTCTTATCTTTTCACGATCACTCCTCTGCTGAAGGACGAAGCTCCATATTTATAGCAGATATTGGGCGTGTGGCTGCCAGGTTCCCGCCCATGAACTTTTTGCCAGATCATTTGAATTTCGACCACATGCAGCATCCTGACTGGGTTGCCATCCACGTGTCATGTTCTTGGTTTCTTGGATCACGTGCCAGGTGTCAACCTCGGTTCACGTGCCCAATCATCAGCCTGAATCGCCTGCAGACAGAGACAGAAGGAATGTATATACTTAGTTAGTTCAGGCTATTAACACAGTTGTATATACTTCAGAAACAGCAACTGAATAAGTGTGTACGACGTGAGAGAGTGTATAGACTTGAAACAATAGTTAACCAAGTGTGTATCATGTGAGAGTGTATACACTTGGAGGTCTTCATCGTCTTCAGTGTATAGACTCAGGCCTTTTGTTCAAGACAAAACCAATGTACAGACTTCATGCTGTACAGACTTGATGTTGATCAAAAGACCTTTGGACGTCAGCCCAAGGCGTCAACGCTTCCATCGCACAGCGTCTCTTCAGCTCCTCAAGCGAGATGCTCACGCCCTTGGCAACTGGCCAATGCGTCAACGCATCCAGTGTTAGCGTCGATGCAGTGAACAAGACAGATGATGAACAATGCATGAACTAGCCTTACCAATGTGTAGACTTTAAATTGCTCAGCCACTGTATAGACTTCACGAAGCCTAACCAGTGTACAGACTTGGAACGAGTGTGCTGTGAGCACTGTATAGACTCAAGATATAACAACCGAATGTATAGAGTTGTGGTCGGACAACCCAATGTATAGACTTGAAGCATGAGGCCAATGTTCAGACTTTGATGCCCAACGACGATGTCTAGACTTCGACAAGCTTGAGTCAGTGTATGGACTTTGCGAGAGTGAGACGATGCATGAGACGCTGAAGAACCGATGTATAGACTCTGAATATGAAGGCAGGCTGTACAGACTTGAATCGCTTGAAGCGATGTACAGACTTTGAATATGAAGGCAGACTGTACAGACTTGAATCGCTTGAAGCGATGTACAGACTTGGTGATTCGAAGCCACTGTACAGACTTTGAAGAACAGTTTAATGTATAGACTTGAAGCCCCTGAGCTAATGTGTAGACTTCACGCTGTACAGACTTTGAGGCTTTGAACGTGTAAGCTGAATGCAATGTAGAGACTTAGCGCTGTATAGACTTGACCAGGAAAGCGTAGGAAAAGGTATGAGTGTATGGACTTGGCTCCTGTAGCAGTGTATAGAGTTGAAGATCTGACAATAGAGTGAATAGACTTAGGCCTAACACTTGAATATATAGGGTTGAAGACCTAACAGTTGAGTGTATAGACTTAGGCCTAACAATTGAACGTATAGGGTTGAAGTTTAGACAAACCATTGTATAGACATGAAGCTTGACAATCCAGTGTCTAGAGTTGAAGCTTGGAAGGATGTATAGAGTTGAGCTGTACTGACTTTGGCAATGTGCAGACTTAACTGGTCGGGCAGTGTACAGACTTAGAGTATTAAGACCAGTGTATAGACTTCAGTTAGAAGGTGCCCGATGTACAGACTTGAAGATGATATGCCAATGTACAGACTTAATCGATCAAGCTGGTGTATAGACTTTGGTACCCAGACACTCAATGTTCTGATGCGTCGACCCACCCTTGCTGATGCGTCGACCCACTACTATTCATTCTAACTGAGCAGAGTGTAGATAGATGAACTAATGAAACATCATATGAACTGTACACACTTACATGATGAACTAGCATAAATATAGAGATAGTAGATTGATTTATAGTGTGAGACATCATCAAAACTATAGGGATGCAACATGTGTTCTTTGCATTTCATACACTGCTGTTTGCATTTCTCACTGTCATGGGTCGACGCATCCTCTGATGGGTCGACTCCTTTAGCAGACTTGTCTAGATTGAGTCTACACAACGTCAGTTCATGTATGTCTTAGGCTAAGTCTATACAGCGTTAGTTCATGCATGTCTTAGGCTAAGTATGTACAGCGTCTCATTCATGCTTTGATTAATGAAGTCTGTACATTAGTCTTCACATTCTAAGTCTGTACAGCCGTTGGGTTTGGACTCAGAGTCTGTACACTCGATTCGCCTTTGAATTGGTCAAGTGTGTACATTCCTTCACCGTAGCTTTCACGTATCCAAAGTCTACACATCGTGAAAGTCTATTCATTCTTCACTGACTTTCGTTCAAGGCAAAGTCTATACATTGGAGTCTTTCCCTATGTTTCTTAAGTGAAGTCTGTACACTCGTTTCTGAAGCCTGAAGTCTATACACTCCAGCCTATTCCTACGATCAAGGCTTTAGCTACACTCAAGTCTGTACATTGGCTTTGCTTCATCAAGTCTGTACATTGAATCGCCAACTTCTTTGAAGTCTACACATCGCTTGATTTCCTGAAGTCTATACATCCACAGTGATATTTGAAGTCTATACATCCACAGTGATATTTGAAGTCTATACATCCATCGTGGAGCTTCAAGTCTACACATCGCTTGATTTCCTAAAGTCTGTACATCCACAGTGAAACTTGAAGTCTGCATATTGGTCTTCAAATCCAAAGTCTACACATTGGTCTTCGAATCCAAAGTCTATACAATGGTCTTCACACTTGAAGTCTATACATTCGATGTGCAGAGTTGATGTCTATACTGTGCCTTATGCTGATCGAGTCTACACATTGGTCGGTGGCAAGTCTGTACACTGGCCTCAGCTATTCAAGTCTATTCACTGGACTGTTTGGTCAAGTCTATACACCCTTCAGTTGAAATTCCAAGTCTGTACATCGGACTGTGTTAAGTAAAGTCTATACATCCGATTGTACAGTGTCTTAGCCATCGTCTCACTTCTTCAAGTCTACACAATGGTCGGTGGTAAGTCTACACATTGGTGTTTCATTCGAAGTCTGTACACTCACCAGTGAACGACAAGTCCACACATTGGACTGTAGCTGCTTGTTCTTCAAAGTCTGTACATTGGGTTTTCACATGAAGTATGTACATCCGTTCGTTCTGCATCGTTATCAAGTCTGTACAGCCACTCTTTGAGCATCAAGTATATACATTGGTATTGGGTGAGCATAGTCAAGTCTGTACACTGTACTCAAGTCCGTTGTCTTCAGTAAAGTCTATACATTGGCATCGGTCTTCACCTTGAGTATGTACAGTGGCTGCTTCATATAGGAAGTATGTACAGCCGTTGCCTCTTCATATAAAGTCTACACTTTGGGCAAGTCTGTACACTAGTTTTCCTTCTTATGAAGCCTTTATATTTACTAAGTCTATACACTGCTTTCCTTCTCATGAAGCCTTTACGATCATTGAGTTTATAGAATGCGTTGTGCATACTTTGCATTGCACTCGTGGTTGCAAAGCCTATACAGGGTTTACAGTTAAACTGAATATGTTCTTGTCTGTCTGACAGGGAATGCAGAGACAAATGAAGGGCACGTGATCTGAGGTACCTGGCTCGTGATCCGAGAAGAACAAGGTATCCAGATGAGGACACGTGTTCTGACACTCCATTGGATGCTGCCACGTGGTCCAAATACTTTGGCAGGAAACGTGGAGAGCACACGCCTGCTGCTGCTGCTGCTATATATACATGCCTTCTTCCACAGAAGAAGGGAGATCGAAGAAGAAGGATAGAAAGTCTATACAGCCAAAGCAGCAAGGCTCCTTCGATCCACTGAGAGAAAAGATACAGAGAAGAAGAAGAAATAGAGAAGAAGAAGAAAACGAGAGAAGAAGAGATAGAGAGCTGATTGAGAGTGAGAGTGAGAGAGTTTGTATCTCAGTCTCGTGGTTCAAAACCAGAGCTGAGCTTTGCTCTTTAGAGCTACATTGCTTTTGGGTTTTCCTTTTTCGTTTTGATTTTGTCTATCATTTCCGAATATTGTTTCCTCAAGCTGTGTGTCAGCGGTCTTGCAGTGGTAGTCTCCACTGGACGGGTTAAGCTGTATTTCCCCAACGGTTGCAGAGGATCAGATCCTCTGGTCGGCAAGCTGTAGTGCCCAGCGAAGCTGTGTATCAGCGGATTGTTTGGCCAAGCTGTAAAGCCCAGCGGACGCAAGCTGTGTTGCGCAGCAGGAAGCCATACTCGGTTGAGTGTGGGGTGGACGTAGGTCGTTGACCGAACCACCTAAAAATTGTGTGTGCAGTGTGTTTATGTTTTTGTTTGATCTGTGTGCGATGGGAATTCCTGCTTAGCTTATTTGGTTTCATCGCTCATGCTCATGTCTAGCTTTCGATATATAGATATGGTGAATGGCTTTCATGGGTCGACCCTTTGCTTAGCATTCTTCCTTTAGCTTAACTGATGTTTGCCTAAATTCCGCTTTAGAACTTACAGTAGTTTTAAATTAGGCAAGTTGATCTATTCACCCCCCCTCTAGATCCACACTCAGTGGAGATAGACTGCGTCCATCTAACCCAACAAAAGGGAGTCACCCCACAGCCTGCAGAAGCCCCGGACGGCAAAGAAGGTCCTTCGCTGAGGGACAAGATGAAGAAGGGCTATTCCTTTCCAAAGGACAAGACCCGGGTTCTGTTCGACTGGGTAACGGAATATAGCATGGTCACCCTGCCAGAGCTAAGGAGGCCGGAGGACTTAAAGAGAAAAGACAGTCCAAGATTCTGCCCGTACCACCAGATGTTGGGGCATCCAATCGAAGACTGCTATGTTTTCAAGGACATCATCGAAGGGATGGTGAAGAAGAATGAAATTGAGCTGGGAGAGTACAAAGTGGACCCTCCTCAGCCACATGAAGCCCCTCGGAGGAGGGCAGGAGTCAACATGATCTCCCTATACCAGGCACTTCCCGAGGAGATCTCTGAAACAAGCACGCGGAGCACCTATGAAGCTCATTTCTTGGAGCCCACGAAAGAACAGCAGGGATGGCAGCAGGTCCCTGTGAAGCACAAGAAAAAGAGAGCACCTCGCCCGAAAGAGGGGGCACATATCCGTGGTGTCACACCCCGGCCTACTCCGCCAGTGGTAGCGCCCATATGGGTCACTCCACCTACAACTATCAGGATACCTACACATAATCGGAGGAGACAAACTCCGCTGCCGGTGGTTAAGGAGACCGATCCTGGGGTCCTTCGACTGCAAAACCTCATTAAGGGGCTGGACGAATACGTGCAGCCCGAACTGAAGCCCTTGCTGGTGCGGGACCACGTCCCGTGGCAAGAACTAGAGTAGCTCTCACTTGAACATAAGGAGGAAGCTGAAGAGGCACCCGACAGAAAGGGCAGTCTGTTCTGGGGGCACCCGCCCGCAGAAGCAAAAAAGAAGAAGAAACAAAAGAAGAAGAAAAGGAAGGCCGATAAAGTGCAGGTTGTTTCCTGTCATACTCTATCAGCACTCTTCAACCTGCCCGGAGAGGAGGAAGAAGAGGAAATTTGTTTCACACCCCATGCTGGGGGAGGCAAGGCCGAGGCTGCAACTGCTGCACATGCCACTCGGTCAGGCCGAAAATGGGGGCGCCAGCCGCCACCCAATCACAACATCATGTTCATAGGGGAGCAACCCTACAAGACACCTCCGCCGGAGGTCAAGGGAGTCCAAATCCCTCCTCCATCAGGCCTATATAACAAGAGTGGGGGCAAGGGGGTCCCTTCATTTCTTGAATTCATGAAGATGTCCAAGGGGAAGCAGCCTTGCCAGGAGGCCAACCCTACACCCGGGGCCGTTCACCCGCAGCTAGCACAATCTGCCGAAGATCCAAACACAGATGGAGCTTGCCCCGCAGTAGCTGACAAAGAAAACCCAGGAGTCGGTACCAGCCAGAAGGGCGCCAAATCTGAGGAAGATGAAGCAGGTCCCTCAGGGCCCGCAAATCAAAACCTCCCCAAGCCCAGATGGGCTGAAGAGATGAAGCTCTCCAATGTCCGAGCTAGAAGCCGAATAATGAAGCTACTCAAGAAGCTCCCTGCTCGATTTACAATCTAGGAGATCATTTCTTTGAGTGAAGAGACTCGACAGGCGATTGGTACTGCTCTCCAGACGCCTGCTCATTTTGAGACGTGTCTGGCCGAAACAATGCCGGAGGCTAGCATGACCTTCACTCCAGACGATATGCTGCTGCCCACCATCAGCCACAACAGGCCGCTGTATATGAAGGGGCACCTGAATGGAAGGGAGCTGAACAGGATTCTGGTTGACCCCGGTGCAGCGGTCAACATCCTGCCTTATAGGATATATGAGAGGCACCACTTTAACGTGCATCTCGAGAAAGTCGGAGATATGCGTATCGCCGGCTTCAATCAAAAATGTGAAGTGTCAATGGGAGTGGCAAAGTTCACCCTCACCTTAGCAAATTTCACTACGACGGTGCAGTTCCATGTCATTGACTCCTGCACCTCGTACAAAGCACTACTCGGCCGCCCATGGCTGCATGAAAATATGGTGGTGCCCTCCACGCTCCACCAATGCATCAAGTACAGTCTCCAAGGGAAAGATGAGAGGATATTTATAGACCCCCACCTATTCGAGGTGTTTGAATGTCATTTGGCGGATGCCAACCTATATACAGGGCCTTCCAGAAGACCTCTGAAGCTAAGACCCCTGTGGGGGCATCAAGAAGCACATCCGGTAGCAGTTGGTATCCACCACCACCGCGCGGATATGTCAAGCCCAAGGTGGTCTCCCATATCACAGCATCCGGGGACGTGGGCAGAACAGCACCCCCAATATTATACCCTGAAGCTAATGAAGTGCGGGTCACTCGGCGGCACAATCACATTGAAATCCCGGATGGCCTTACCAAGCCAACTCCCGGCCTTGATAACCCTACTGTCGAGCCTTTCAAAACATGGGAGGTGACACATGAAGATGGACCTAGCAGCTTGTTCTATACGGTTGAAGAGCACCCTACTCGGGAAGACACAGACTGCATGTCACGCCCCGATGTGGAATCTCGGGACGTACAGTTAGGGGCACGCGAGCTAGAAAGAAATGGTATTATTTCCAAACCATTTACACCAGAGTTGAAAGAGACAATTAACCAAATAACCAAACTTCCTTTTATTGATAATAATAAAAGTTACAACTGAAGTAGAACAACTACAGCCAAATAACATGACTGAAACTAGTACAATTCTCTAAACTCAACTGACTCAATTAACTAACTATCACTCGGTGTCACTCCAGTCCATCCCCGATAGTAAGATCATCACCTGGAAAAAAGGGGGAAAAACAAGTAGGGTATGAGCTAACGCGCTCAGTAGATAACCATGGCAAATATAAGTGATTAACAATTTATTATAGTTTATATGAAATGCAGTAAAACTAATGACAAGAGATAACGATACGATAAAGAAAGACAATAAACAATGTAGAGAGATATCTTGCAAGGTCAAGAAATAACTTTGTACACGAATTTACCACAAGTAATGAACAAGAGATAACAAGTAACAATAGTAAATTTGGCCAAGTAGTATAAATACGTATTCCAGCACGATCACACGATCAAGTAACGAGAGTTTGTCATAGACGTACATTGTATATTCCTGCACTCGGGTGCAATGCCACACCCTGTCATTAACATCCCATGGGCTCACTAACTTTCGGGCGCTCTCCCCAGGACCAGACCGGGCCCTTATGGTGCGTTAGCATTGATTTTATTGGATCAACGATCCACCGTCTAGACATAATCAAATTATGGCCAATTTAATCAGATGAATTTCTGTCAATGCTCAGATTAGAGGACCACACCTGTCCTCGGATTCAAGAATATAATCACGATAAAACCCAAAACTGAGGGTCATCGTACGGCAAATACCGGGCCGTACTTACACGAGTAACGAGTTACGGAATCAAGAAAGAACGGTCGACAGTAATTCGTTCGAGAGAAGGGAAGTAAGTTCCGAAGAACGATTATACGGACTGTACGAGGCCGTATTCAAGATATACGGTTCTAGAGAATCCGTATTAAGTATAACGGTAACAATTTCCGGTCGTAGTTGGTACGACTAGAAGAGAAGTAAAATATGCCAAATGGCTTCCGGGTCGCCAATGACAAGTAAACCAATATGGTTACTGCCCAATGGTCGATTCCGGGCTCGAATATGACCGAAGATTTAACCAAGGGTAATCGGTCAATTAATCAAATTAAAACGATGTGTAACGGGCCATTTAATATACTCAAGTAAAACCAGTAATCACGTAATCCTGTTGCCAACTCGGGATTTACCACGGTAAAAATGTCACACGGTAAAAATGGGGTAATTTATCGGATGGAGTGTCCGGTCTAACTGGCCAAGACTTGCCATAAGTCTGTCATTTAAATTTCTGTTCTACAGTAAAATTTACAGAATTTACCCAAGGTAAATTTTAACATGATTAACCAATTTACCAAGAATTTTACAAGTGAATAATTTCACTTTAACCATGTTTTAGTAATTTTAACCAGAATTTTCCAAAAAAATAAATATTGCAACAGAAAGTAAATTTTTATCATTTACTCATCTATTTATTCTGTTGTTATATGAGTTGATAATCTTGTTGATTAACGTTGTTTACCCTGATTAACACTGAGTATTTTGATCTCTGGACATTTTAACGGTCTTAAATGGGCCGCTAAACCTACTGGACATACAGCGGTTCTAATTAGGCCGTTTGACATATATACAGCGGTTTAATTTGGGCTGTTATACAACTGGGGTGTCAAAAGAGTAAAAAAAAAAACAGGTACTAACCGTTAAAACGAACAGAAGTCCGATCAAACCAGGAACTCTTAAAACTGAGTTTAAGCATGATAACGATGGTGATAAGTTTAAGCATGATAACGATGGTGATAAAATCTGAATTAAATCATAACTGTAATGATAAATCATGATTTTGCTACTAAATGAAAGCTAACATGATTACTAACAATCCATATTTTCACTTTAATCATTTGGGCCTTGGTTACCTACCTTAATTGAAGGACAAAGAAGAATACGGAGGAAGAAGAAGATGAATAGTATCTTCCTGCGATCCCTTGCAGCAACAGAGCTTAACAGGGCTTTAGCAGAGAAGGGAAGAGGCTTAGCCTCCTTATTTATAGGGTTGCATACGCGTAGGAGACTCTCCCGCACCAAAGGTTAGTCGGACACGGCGCCGCAAAGGGGATGGCCGGCGTTGACGACGCGGCAGCCGACTGAAACACGTTTCCACGTGTTTATTTGGGTAAGGATTTGGCTAATCCTCCTTAATCATGTGATTAAGTATTTCTAACTAAAATCACTAATTAACCTCACTAAATGATTTTTAATGAGTTTGACCCAGAAGACAAAATTGTTATACAACTTATGAAGAATCCATTTATTATTTTTGTGGATTTTTATCACAAGGTTAATTTCTAACCGATCCAATCTTAGGATTAAAATAATAGTTAATCAAATTCTAACGAATTCTAACGATTTAGTCGATAGATAGAGTTTCTGATTTTTACCGGTTATACTCAAGAAGACAAAGTTGTTAATAAAAATATGCTCTATCAATTGTGATTTTTATAGATTTTTCTAAGGTAGTCGTATTTTACTATGAATAGTGTTTTTCGCGTTTTCAAGTCAGGTTTAAATCACCGATTAAGCCATGTAAATGATTTTATTAGGGTCAGGCACAGAAGACCAAAGTGTTTATCATCCTGTTTACTATTTAACTACCATTTTTCAGAATTTCTATATGATAGTCAAAAATTTCACTATTTACTATTTACCACATCACTATTCAAAATTTACTATTTACGAAATTTAATATTCTATATAGAAAATTGGGGTCTTACACCCTCCCCCACTTAAAGAATTTGGTCCTCCAAATTCACTGAACCAAAAACAGTAAGGGAATAAATAGCTCACCTTAGAACAAATCGGGATACCGCTTCCGCATAGCGTCCTCGGATTCCCAGGTGGCTTCCTCGGTTCCACGCCGACTCCACTGAATCTTGACCATCGGTATGGAACGATTCCGAAGTTGTTGTTCCTTCCGATCCAGAATCTTCACTGGTCTTTCTTCATAAGTCAGATCCTTCTTTAACTCAAAATCCACATGCTGAATGATGTGAGTGGGGTCGTACACATATTTCCGCAACATAGAAATATGGAATACGTTATGTACGCCAGACAACTGCGGCGGTAAAGCCAGTCTATAAGCAACTTCACCCACTCTATCAAGGATTTCAAATGGACCAATATACCTCGGGCTTAGCTTGCCCTGAATACCGAATCGGCGAATTCCTCTCGAAGGAGAGACTTTTAAGAACACATGCTCGCCAATTTGAAATTCCAAATCTCATCTTCTATTGTCGGCATAACTCTTCTGCCTCGATTGAGCCACTAGTAACCGGTCTCGGATAATACAAATATTCTGTGATGACTCCAAGATAAGATCCGGTCCAAGCCATTGCCTTTCGCCTACCTCATCCCAACATAATGGAGAACGACAGCTTCTTCCATACAAAGCCTCGAAAGGTGCCATCTGTATGCTGGATTGGTAACTATTGTTGTAGGCGAATTCTATTAATGCCAAATGATCACTCCAACTTCCGCCGAAGTCGATCATACAAGCTCTCAACATATCTTCTACTATCTGATTAGTCCTTTCAGTCTGTCCGTCTGTCTGCGGATGAAACGCAGTGCTGAAATTCAGACGCGTACCGAGAGATTCTTGTAATCCCTTCCAGAAATGTGATGTAAATCTCGGGTCTCTGTCAGATATAATATTCACTGGAATACCATGAAGTCTAACCACTTCCTTCAAATATAAAGCTGCTAGAACATCAACTGTCCACTTGGACTCAATAGGTAAGAAATGTGCCGACTTAGTTAGTCGATCCACAATTACCCATATTGCATCATAACCACCTCGAGTCTTAGGAAGACCCATAATGAAATCCATGCCAATACTCTCCCACTTCCATTGGGGTATATCGAGTGGCTTTAATTTTCCTGCCGGTCTGAAATGCTCGGCCTTCACTTGTTGACACACTAGGCATCTACTCACGAAATCAGCAACTTCCCTCTTCATGTTCGGCCACCAAAAAGATCCTTTCAAATCTTTGAACATCTTAGTGCCTCCCGGATGGATAGTATATCGGGATCTATGAGCTTCCTCGAGAAACCGATTCTTTATCTCTGCCTCATCCGGTACACAAGTTCTACCTTGAAATAATAGCCTTCCATCATCAGCTACCGAGAAATCAGGTCTGCTATTCAAGCTCCCTTTAATCTCTACTAGCTCGGGATCATTATCTTGTAATAACTTGATTTCCATTAATAGTTCGGGCTTGAGTTGAATCTGGGAAATCAAAACCCGATCATTATCTACATTGAGATCCAAACTAGCCAATTGTTCCAGTAGTTTCCACTCTTGTAACATAAGATTGGATAACTTAACTGCAGTCTTCCGACTTAAAGCATCGGCCACTACATTGCCTTTGCCAGGGTGATACTCAATAGAGAAATCGAAGTCCTTTATATACTCCAACCATCTTCTCTGCCTCATGTTCAAGTCCTTCTGAGAGAACAAATATTTCAAACTTTTGTGATCTGAGAATACCGTGAATGTCTCACCATATAGGTAGTGTCTCCAAATCTTTAATGCAAATATCACTGCTGCTAACTCCAAATCATGAACTGAATAATTAACTTCATGCTTTCTTAACTGCCTAGAAGAATAGGCAATCACTTTGCCGTGCTGCATAAGTACACAGCCTAAGCCAATACCTGATGCATCCGTGTATACCACGAAACCACCCTCACCAGAAGGTAAGGTCAAAACAGGTGTAGTAGTCAAACAATCCTTTAGAGTCTGGAAACTCCGTTGGCATTCAATTGACCACTCGAACTTGATCTCTTTGCGGGTTAATTTCGTAAGAGGTACCGCAATCTTCGAGAAATCCTGAATAAACCTTCTATAATAGCCAGCTAGGCCTAGAAAACTCCTTACTTCAGTCACACAGGTAGGCTGTTCCTAATTCTTTACTGCTTCCACCTTCGATGGATCAACAGAAATTCCATTCTTGGAAATAATATGCCCTAGAAAGGACACCTCTTTCAGCCAAAAGTCGCACTTGCTCAATTTGGCATAAAGCTGATGATCTCTCAGCAATTGCAAAGCCATCCTCAGATGCTTGGCATGCTCTTCTTCACTCTTGGAATATATCAAGATATCGTCTATGAATACCACGACCCACCGATCAAGATAGGGTCGGAACACACTGTTCATTAACTGCATAAAGGCTGCCGGTGTGTTTGTCAAACCAAAAGGCATAACGACAAACTCAAAATGACTATACCGGCTGCGGAAAGCAGATTTATAAATATCTTCATCCTTGATCCGCAACTGATGATATCCAGATCGAAGATCGATCTTAGAAAAATACTGAGCTCCCGCTATCTGGTCAAATAACTCCTCAATCCTCGGTAATGGATACTTGTTCTTGACTGTCAACTGATTGAGTTGCCGATAATCGATGCACAGTCTCATCGAACCATCCTTCTTTCGAACAAACAACACAGGGGCTCCCCAAGGGGAAACACTCGGGCGAATAAAACCCTTCTCGAGTAATTCCAACAATTGTTGCTTCAATTCCCGCAATTCCGCAGGAGACATGCAATAAGGAGCCTTAGAAACAGGAGATGACCCAGAAATAAGATCAATAGAGAATGTGACTTCCCGCTCAGGCGGAATTCCTGGTAACTCCTCTAGAAAAACATCAGGGAAATCTCGGACAACAGAAATGTCCTTAATCTCGATCTGTTGCTCCGGGGACGCATAAACGAAAGCCAGAAAAGCTCCGCATCCACGTCTCAATAGCTTATCAGCTCGAAGCGTCGAGATAAGAGAGATAGAGCTAGGGTGTTTAACTCCCTTGAAGGATAATCCGGGGCGTCTAGAAAAAGATACGGAACAAGAACTGCAATGAACATTGGCCTCATATCGAGCCAACCAATCAGCTCCAAGGATTACATCATAATCCTTCATGTCCATGCAAACTAAATCAGCCGGAAAATTCTGATCATTCACCATAACCTTGCTAGAAGGATAAAAATGCTGAATAGCTGATCTAGAACCAATAGGGGTTGATATTTCTAACGGAGAACTCATCAAAACAGGTTTCACAGCTAAAGACTTAGCGAATCGTCGAGAAATAAAAGAATGTGTTGCACCAGTGTCAAATAGAACAAAAGCTGACTTGTCGAGTATAATGAGAGTACCTTCGACAAGACCACCGTCATCGGCGGTTTCCGCTTTATTAACATGAAGAGTCTGGAGCTTTCCTTGCGGCTTCTTGAAAGCCAAAGGTTTTGTCGGGGTAGCTTTCTCTGCCAATAAGGGGCAATCAGGGATACGGTGCTCCTTGCTCCCACAACGCAAACATGCGCCTATCTTGCGCCAACATTCCTCCATCTTATGGCCAGGACGATCACAAAACTTGCAGATGCCCTTGAATGGTACCATAGTGTCAGGTTTCTTGTCTTCTTGTCTCGGCATCTTGCCTTTCCACGAACCAGAACCAGAGCTAGAACCAGTTCCAGAACCAATAAAAGGTCTCTTCTTGCTAGTGCTAGTGCCAAATCCGGTTTTGGTATTCTTGAATGGCTTTGATTGTTCTTGCTTGTTACCTTGACCACGAATACGCTCCGTCATCTCAAGAGTATCCTCCAATACTTGTGCCTTTCTCACCATCTCAGGATAGGTAGAAATTTCCAACGGTGCCAGTTGATTAATATAATGGAGCTTCAACCCGTTGAGAAATCGTCTCGCCTTCATCTTCTCAGTAGAAATAAGATGCATTGCATAGCGAGAAAGTCGGGTGAACTGTGCCTCATACTCTGCCACTGACGAACCTCGCTGCTTCAAAGCTGCGAAATCCACTGCCTTCTTTTCTTGGACACGGTCAGAGAAATACTTCCCATTGAAATACTCCTCGAATTCTTCCCACGATACTTGGTGATCACCGAGAGTTGCTTTGACGGACTCCCACCAAGTACGTGCATCTCGCTCCAGTTGGAACGTAGATAGAAGGACACGCTCTTGGTCAGTGCATTGCATAACCTCAAATATTCTCCTCATATCATCGAGCCAATGCTCGGCCTCATCCGGGTCAGTAGAACCAGCAAATCTAGGCGGGTTCATTCCTTGAAAGTTCCGGTACAAGTCACCAGTGCCATGATGTGCTGCGGCTCCAGCTTGAGCCACTTGCTGCAACGCCTGTGTCAGGCCTTGGACCGTACGCTGGAGGTTCCTCATCTCAGCGCGGTCAGCTGCCATTTCTAGTACCTTTATTTAAAATAGTCAAGAGATTATTTATGAGAGAAGAAGAATTTATTTATGAGAGAAGAACTTCTTCATAAAAGAAGAGTATGATTTACGGCTAAAGACTTAACCCAATTTCTACCCAATCTCACCAGGTCGGGTTCTTAAACTTAAGCCTATAACCAATAACCTATAACCTTAAAGTAAAATACCTAGGACAAATTGAACTTGGCTCTGAACTTGGCTCTGATACCAACTAAACTGTCATGCCCCGATGCGGAATCTCGGGACATACAGTTAGGGGCACGCGAGCTAGAAAGAAATGGTATTATTTCCAAACCATTTACACCAGAGTTGAAAGAGACAATTAACCAATTAACCAAACTTCCTTTTATTGATAATAATAAAAGTTACAACTGAAGTAGAACAACTACAGCCAAATAACATGACTGAAACTAGTACAATTCTCTAAACTCAACTGACTCAATTAACTAACTATCACTCGGTGTCACTCCAGTCCATCCCCGATAGTAAGATCATCACCTGGAAAAAAAGGGGGAAAAACAAGTAGGGTATGAGCTAACGCGCTCAGTAGATAACCATGGCAAATATAAGTGATTAACAATTTATTACAGTTTATATGAAATGCAGTAAAACTAATGACAAGAGATAACGATACGATAAAGAAAGACAATAAACAATGTAGAGAGATATCTTGCAAGGTCAAGAAATAACTTTGTACACGAATTTACCACAAGTAATGAACAAGAGATAACAAGTAACAATAGTAAATTTGGCCAAGTAGTATAAATACGTATTCCAGCACGATCACACGATCAAGTAACGAGAGTTTGTCATAGACGTACACTGTATATTCCTGCACTCGGGTGCAATGCCACACCCTGTCATTAACATCCCATGGGCTCACTAACTTTCGGACGCTCTCCCCAGGACCAGACCGGGCCCTTATGGTGCATTAGCATTGATTTTATTGGATCAACGATCCACCGTCTAGACATAATCAAATTATGGCCAATTTAATCAGATGAATTTCTGTCAATGCTCAGATTAGAGGACCACACCTGTCCTTGGATTCGAGAATATAATCACGATAAAACCCAAAACTGAGGGTCGTCGTACGGCAAATACCGGGCCGTACTTACACGAGTAACGAGTTACGGAATCAAGAAAGAACGGTCGACAGTAATTCGTTCGAGAGAAGGGAAGTAAGTTCTGAAGAACGATTATACGGACTATACGAGGCCGTATTCAAGATATACGGTTCTAGAGAATCCGTATTAAGTATAACGGTAACAATTTTCGGTCGTAGTCGGTACGACTAGAAGAGAAGTAAAATATGCCAAATGGCTTCTGGGTCGCCAATGACAAGTAAACCAATATGGTTACTGCCCAATGGTCGATTCCGGGCTCGAATATGACCGAAGATTTAACCAAGGGTAATCGGTCAATTAATCAAATTAAAACGATGTGTAACGGGCCATTTAATATACTCAAGTAAAACCAGTAATCACGTAATCCTGTTGCCAACTCGGGATTTACCACGGTAAAAATGTCACACGGTAAAAATGGGGTAATTTACCGGATGGAGTGTCCGGTCTAACTGGCCAAGACTTGTCATAAGTCTGTCATTTAAATTTCTGTTCTACAGTAAAATTTACAGAATTTACCCAAGGTAAATTTTAACATGATTAACCAATTTACCAAGAATTTTACAAGTGAATAATTTCACTTTAACCATGTTTTAGTAATTTTAACCAGAATTTTCCAAAAAAGTAAATATTGCAACAGAAAGTAAATTTTTATCATTTACTCATCTATTTATTCTGTTGTTATATGAGTTGATAATCTTGTTGATTAACGTTGTTTACCCTGATTAACACTGAGTATTTTGATCTTTGGACATTTTAACGGTCTTAAATGGGCCGCTAAACCTACTGGACATACAGCGGTTCTAATTAGGCCGTTTGACATATATACAGCGGTTTAATTTGGGCTGTTATACAACTGGGGTGTCAAAAGAGTAAAAAAAAAACAGGTACTAACCGTTAAAACGAACAGAAGTCCGATCAAACCAGGAACTCTTAAAACTGAGTTTAAGCATGATAACGATGGTGATAAGTTTAAGCATGATAACGATGGTGATAAAATCTGAATTAAATCATAACTGTAATGATAAATCATGATTTTGCTACTAAATGAAAGCTAACATGATTACTAACAATCCATATTTTCACTTTAATCATTTGGGCCTTGGTTACCTACCTTAATTGAAGGACAAAGAAGAATACGGAGGAAGAAGAAGATGAATAGTATCTTCCTGCGATCCCTTGCAGCAACAGAGCTTAACAGGGCTTTAGCAGAGAAGGGAAGAGGCTTAGCCTCCTTATTTATAGGGTTGCATACGCGTAGGAGACTCTCCCGCACCAAAGGTTAGTCGGACACAGCGCCGCAAAGGGGATGGCCGGCGTTGACGACGCGGCAGCCGACTGAAACACGTTTCCACGTGTTTATTTGGGTAAGGATTTGGCTAATCCTCTTTAATCATGTGATTAAGTATTTCTAACTAAAACCACTAATTAACCTCACTAAATGATTTTTAATGAGTTTGACCCAGAAGACAAAATTGTTATACAACTTATGAGGAATCCATTTATTATTTTTGTGGATTTTTATCACAAGGTTAATTTCTAACCGATCCAATCTTAGGATTAAAATAATAGTTAATCAAATTCTAACGAATTCTAACGATTTAGTCGATAGATAGAGTTTCTGATTTTTACCGGTTATACTCAAGAAGACAAAGTTGTTAATAAAAATATGCTCTATCAATTGTGATTTTTATAGATTTTTCTAAGGTAGTCGTATTTTACTATGAATAGTGTTTTCCGCGTTTTCAAGTCAGGCTTAAATCACCGATTAAGCCATGTAAATGATTTTATTAGGGTCAGGCACAGAAGACCAAAGTGTTTATCATCCTATTTACTATTTAACTACCATTTTTTAGAATTTCTATATGATAGTCAAAAATTTCACTATTTACTATTTACCACATCACTATTCAAAATTTACTATTTACGAAATTTAATATTCTATACAGAAAATTGGGGTCTTACACTGCAGCCTCCCCAAAGATATAAGCAACCCACCGATTCCCGTCCAGGGTCTGGCATTTACAACTGATCGGATGGCCAGGATGTTTTAGAAGCAGCACATTCCCCCCGATCAGTCTCAAAAGCACAAGGAAGCTTTCCAGAAAATGTGGCATCCCGCAAATCGGGATAAGGAAATGAGACGTGTCTCTCAAGATCCGGGGTTGGGCTTCACCCTGGAAGAATATTATTACAGTGGACGATACGAGGTGGACACCATCTCCGCCTTCTATCCTGCTAAAGATAGCCCGCTGGGGGCGACTTTTGATGAATACCTGGCGGAAGCTGAGCATGTTGAGCTGGCTCGACCGAGAAATCAAGAAATAGAGACCTCGATCCCCTGCCGATGCTGGGAGCAGGTCTACCCTGAAGAGGCGGCCCTTCAAGCCAAATTTGATACGGCTAGCAGCAGTGAAGCCGAAGATACTGAAGAAGCAGGAATTTCTCCCTCCAGTGGAGTCCTACTGACGATAACTTCAACACCCCTTCTACCAATCAGGGAAGCTTCGGTCGACTCCGATCAAGGGGAACAAGCTACCAAGAAAGGAAAAGCCACTTCTACGGAAGATACAACTACCCCGGAAGGCGAAACCTCTTCAACTTCTGCTACAAAACCGGGACGCTGTCCAAGCCCGGCAATAAACAACTATCAGCCTGTCACGGCTGCAACCTCATCTACAAGGACGGAGGCTGCCCTCTCGCCCTTGGGAGCTGCAACGGCAGTGGATTTGCTAATAGAACAATCCGCACAGCCGCTAGCACAAGAAACAGAGAATCCTCAAGAAGTTCTGATGGTGTCTGACGAGGAAGTCGAAGTACTTGACCCTCGAGATGGTATTCCAGACTTCGTTGACCTCCAACTGGCACCTCCAGAGATAGAAGACGGAGGCCAAGCCACAATCGATGAACTGATAGAAGTCAACTTGGGAAATAAGGAGGACCCTAGACCTACCTTCCTTAGTGCCCAGCTATCCCCAGAAGAACGGGAGCTGTACATCCAGCTGCTGCTAGAGTACCGGGATTGCTTCGCCTGGACTTACAAAGAAATGCCAGGTCTAAACCCCGCTGTCTCACACCATGAGCTGGCAATAAGCCCTGAGGCCGAGCCGGTGAAGCAACCACCGCGGCGCATGAGGCCAGAACTCATTATTCAAATTTGTGCTGAAGTTGACAAGCTCATTGACGTGGGATTTGTTGAAGAAAACCAGTACACCACATGGCTGGTGAACATCGTCCCCGTGAAGAAGAAGAATGGACAGATCCGGATATGCGTCGACTTCCGAGATCTGAATAAAGCCTGCCCCAAAGATGACTTTCCGGTGCCAATAACAGAAGTCATGATCGATGCCACAACCGGGCATGAGGCCCTGTCATTCATGGACGGGTCATCCGGTTACAACCAGATTTAGATCGCGAAGCATGATCGGGTCCATACTGCTTTCCGAACCCCTAAAGGCATCTATCACTATAAGAGGATGCCGTTCGGACTAAAGAATGTTGGCGCAACCTATCAGCGCGCAATGACCAAAATCTTTGATGAGTTACTCTACCACAAGGTCGAGTGCTACATAGATGATCTGGTGGTCAAAACCAGAAGAAAAGAAGATCATCTGCGAGACCTCCGGATCGTCTTTCAGAGGCTGAGGCAGCATGAGCTGAAGATGAACCCCATGAAATGTGCGTTCGGAGTATTGAGCGGAAAGTTCTTGGGCTTCATTGTCCGATATCGGGGAATCGAGATAGACCCCGCAAAAATCAAAGCAATTCAGGAGTTACCTCCACCAAGGAATCTCTCCGAGTTTAGATCACTACAGGGTCGCTTGGCTTATATCTGGCGGTTCATTTCCAATTTGTCAGGGCGATGCTAGCCTTTCCACAAGCTGATGATGAAAGATGTTCCCTTTTATTGGGATGAAGATTGCCAGACAGCCTTCGACAAGCTGAAAGACTATCTGAAGACTCCTCCAGTACTGGGCGCACCAGTGAAAGGATGGCCATTGATACTATATATAGCAGCTACACATAACTCCCTGGGGGCAATGCTGGCCCAGAATAATGAAGAAGGAAAAGAGCAAGCCCTCTATTACCTCAGTCGGAGACTGGTCAGAACTGAGGAGAAATATACTTATATTGAGAAGGTCTGTCTGGCACTGGTCTTCGCAGTTAAGAAGCTTCGACACTACATGTTGTCGCATGAAATCAGCTTGGTATCCAATCAAGATCCCCTGAAATATATTATGTCCCAGCCGGCACTCAAAGGTCGCCTGGGCAAATGGGCAGTAATCCTTATGGAGTTTGACATCTCCTATGTGCCGCGCAAGGCCGTTAAGGGCCAAGCTATTGCAGACTTCTTTGCCGAGCACCCAGTGCCCGGGGACTGCTCGCTGGAATCGGAGCTTCCTGAGGATGAAATCCTGGAAGCCGTTCAGGCGCAGCCCTCCTTATGGCAGCTATATTTCGACGGCGCTTCCAAAATTGACACCTCTGCCACTGGATCGGCCAGGGTCAGGGCAGGAGCAGGCATAGTCCTGAAATCCCCAGAAGGAGAAGTGGTGCACACATCCTGCTCCATAAACAAACATTTCACAAACAATGAAGCAGAATATGAAGTCCTGATAATCAGGTTGCAAATTGCTCTATCCATGGGAATTCAGATGCTGGAAGCATTCGGAGACTCCATGCTAGTTATAAAACAACTGGAAGGAGAGTTCGATGTGCGAAAGCAAGAGCTTCTCCCCTATCACCAGCTGGCAACCCGCCTGATGTCAAGATTCTACTTCATCAGCATCAAGCATATCAACCGAGGCTAGAATGCTCAGGCAGACGCCCTCGCTAAGTTGGCCAGTTCCCTGGCAGTCCCGCCAGACACAAGCCTGAATATAACAATGATCAACCGCCGGCAGGTCCCCAGTGTAACAGAGGTCTTAGCCGACGAGCAAGAAATCAAGGTGGCAGTCGTCGAAGAGGTTCAGCAGCCCGATTGGCGAGAACATCTCCTGCGGTGGTTCCAACACCAGCAGCTCCCGAAAGAAAAAGAACAGAGAATGAAGCTCCTGAGGGTCAAGGACTCTTATGAGATGAGAAGCGGAACCCTGTTCTGAATAATGGCATATGCCCGAAGGAAAGTCCTACTTCGTTGCTTGTCTTCAACAGAGGCGGGACAGGTGATGCAAGAAATCCATGCGGGATCAGCTGGAGCACACCAGGCTGGCCCAAAGATGAAAATTGAGATAAAGAAATTGGGTTACTATTGGCCCACTATATTTGATGATTGCTGCAAGTTCGCCAAAGCTTGTCAGAAATGTCAATAAAACGCTAACGTGGTAAGGAGACCTCCAGTGCCACTGCATCCCACCTTGCCAAGCTGGCCGTTTGCTCAGTGGGGCACGGACGTGGTAGGTCCGCTACCAGCATCTTCATCAGGGTGCAAATATATCTTAGCAGCTACAGACTACTTCTCCAGATGGGCGGAGGCGGTAGCACTAAGAGATGTAACGGGAGAACTAGTTACAAGATTCTTCCGGTAGAATATAATATTCCGGTTCGGGATCCCCAGCTGAATCATCTCTGATAATGGCAGCCATTTCAGAAACCAGAAGGTTTATCGAATGGCCGACAAATACAAGATTGACTGGAGGACATCATCCCCCTACAACCCTCAAGCCAATGGACTCGCAGAAACCTTCAACAAGACAGTATGCACGTTGCTGGCAAAGACTGTTAAGTCTAATAAAAAAGATTGGGAAGAAAGGATGTACGAAGCGCTATGGGCCTATCGTACTGTCTACAAAACCCCAACCAACTGTTCGCCTTTCTCCCTCATATACGGGTCAGAGGCTGTGGTGCCGATTGAACTGGAAGTTCCTTCGCTGCGAGTTGCCATCCAGCATGGACTAGCCAGCGGTGAACAAACCAATGCAGAAAGAAGATTGGAAGATTGGAAAACGCCTCCGGGCGCAACAAAACATCCAACTCTACCAAGCTCGCATGGCCCGTGCTTTTGACAAGCTGGTCAAAGGTCGAGAATTCAAGAAAGGAGATCTGGTGATGGTCAAAAGAAGAGAAGTGATGGCCTCCAACCCCAAAGGGAAGTTGGTCAAAAATTGGATCGGACCATATATCGTCCGCCGAGTATATGAAGGGGGTGCCTACGTCCTGGTGGACCATAAAGGAGTCATCCACTTCTCTCCCCTCAACGGAAAGCATATAAAGCTGTATCATGCAGCACAACCAACATTCCCC
The DNA here is from genome assembly GCA_022559845.1 of Amorphophallus konjac. NCBI lineage: Eukaryota > Viridiplantae > Streptophyta > Magnoliopsida > Alismatales > Araceae > Amorphophallus > Amorphophallus konjac. Next base: position 23,081,458 of record CM040129.1, read on the forward strand.
TAGTGATCAGTCGGAATACCCTTATCTTGGTCTAGTGGCACTCTGCCCTGATCGAGCTACCCTTATCTCAGTCTAGTGGCATTCCGCCCTGATTGAGCTACCCTCACCTTGGTCCAGTGGCGCTCCACCCTGATCGAGCTACCTTTCCTTGGTTTAGTGGCACTCCGCCCTAGCCGAACTACCATTATCTTGGTCTAGTGGCACTCCGCCCTGATCAAGCTACCTTTCCTTGGTTTAGTGGCACTCCGCCATAGCCGAGCTACCCTTATCTTGGTCTAGTGGCACTCCGCCCTAGCCGAACTACCTTTCCTTGGTTTAGTGGCACTCCGCCCTAGCCGAGCTACCCTTATCTTGGTCTAGTGGCACTCCACCTTGATCGAGCTACCTTTCCTTGGTTTAGTGGCACTCCGCCCTAGCCGAGCTACCCTTATCTTGGTCTAGTGGCATTCCGCCCTGATCGAGCTACCTTTCCTTGGTCTAGTGGCACTCCGCCCTGATCGAGCTACCTTTCCTCGGTCTAGTGGCATTCCGCCCTGATTGAGCTACCCTTATCTTGGTCCAGTGGCACTCCGCCCTGATCGAGCTACCTTTCCTCGGTCTAGTGGCATTCCGCCCTGATCGAGCTACCCTTATCTTGGTCTAGTGGCACTCCACCCTAGTCGAGCTACCCTCACCTTGGTCCAGTGGCGCTCCGTCCTGATCGAGCTACCTTTCATTGGTCCAGTGGCACTCCACCCTGGCCGAGCTACCTTTCCTTGGTCTAGTGGCATTCCGCCTGGCCAAGCTCTCAAAAGAATACACCAGATTGCCATTACGGGTCCTACGCCCGAATCGACGAAAGATCATTCCTTTGCGTTAGCATTCAGCCCTTGCTAACGAATGAACTGCTCTGCTCGGCACGAGACCCGATGCTCCGGCCAACAGCCGTCTACTATCAACCAAGGGTCGGACATCACACTTCGACCTACCGCCTTTTATATCCTCAAAAGAAAAGAAAAGAAAAGAAAAATGGGGTTAAAAATAGAGATACCCCGCCAGATTTGCGCCTATATTAGGACAAGTGCAAAAATGGCTATAACCCAACTGTGGCGAAAACTCGAAAGGGCGCTACAGGTAAAATCGGGTACCCCGTCACGTGAAAACCCGAATGGGCACGTGGGCAAAAGCAAGAGGGGGCTGGGTTCGGCGAAAACCCGAAAGGGCGCTTAAGTCAGTAAAGTGGTAATTTAAAAATTCCTCTTTTGTTTCCATCCGATGAAACTCCAAAAGGGACAATCCTCAAACGTCCCACCGGAGATCCTTTAACAAACCCATGTTCGACCCTCGTCATCATCGGCGAGATCGGTCGATCTCTACCCCTAACTTGGACCTTCCGTCCCTGTTAATAATCCTACCTTTGCTTCGGCATGTGACCCATGCTGATGAATAAACCCAGTTTTGACCTTCGTCATCATCGACGAGATCGGTCGATCTCTACCCCTAACTTGGACCTTCCGTCCCTGTTAATAATCCTACCTTTGCTTCGGCATGTGACCCATGCGGATGAATAAACCTGTGTTCAACCCTCGGCATCATCGGTGACATCGGTCGACCTCTACTCATTAATTCGGATCTTACGTCCTTGTTAATAAACCATGTCCTTTGCTTCGACATTTAACTAGTGTCGACGAACTAAACCAGGGACCAATCCTTGTCATCATCGGCAAGGCCCGTCAGCATTCTAGCAGTTGAGTTCTTCTGTACTCCGAATTCAAAAAAAGAGAAAGGAAAAATGGGGTTAAAAATGGAGATACCCCGCCAGACTTGCTCCTGTATTAGGACAAGTGTAAAAATGGCTATAACCCAGCTGTGGCAAAAACTCGAAAGGATGTCGCAGGCAAAATCGGGTATCCCATCACGTGAAAACCCGAGAGGGCGCGTGGGCAAAAGCAAGAGGGGGATGGCTTCGGCGAAAACCAGAAAGGGCGCTTAGGTCAGTAATGAGAATAAAAAATATATATATGTATGAATGATGAATAGTGATGATCCATCCTCCGTCCTGAAGACCCTTTACAGGGTCGAGGCGGAGTCTTCATCCAATGTCCCGCCTATATGTATCCATTTTCTACCCTTTTCGACCCTTGTCACCATCGGCAAGATCGGTCGCTACCCTTTTCGGTTCTTATCATCGTCGGCAAGACCGTCTACCCTTTTCGACCCTTGTCACCAACGGCAAGATCGGTCGCTACCCTTTTCGGTTCTTGTCATCATCGGCAAGACCGTCTACCCTTTTCGACCATTTTCATCATCGGCAGGATCGGTCGCTACCCTTTCCGGTTCTTGTCATCATCGGCAAGACCGTCTACCCTTTTTGACCCTTGTCATCATCGGTAAGATCGGTCGCTACCCTTTTCGACCCTTGTCACCATCGGCAAGATCGATCGCTACCCTTTTCGGTTTTTGTCATCATCGGTAAGACCGTCTACCCTTTTCAACCCTTGTCATCATCGACAGGATCGGTCACTACCCTTTCCGGTTCTCATCATCATCGGCCAGACCGTCTACCCTTTTCGACCCTTGTCATCATCGGCAACATCGGTCGCTACCCTTTTCGACCCTTGTCATCATCTGCAGGATCGGTCGCTACCCTTTCCGATTCTCGTCATCATCGGCAAGACCGTCTACCCTTTTCGACCCTTGTCATCAGTGGCAAGATCAGTCGCTACCCTTTTCGACCCTTGTCACCATTGGCAAGATCGGTCGCTACCCTGTCCGGTTCTTGTCATCATCGGCAAGACCGTCTACCCTTTTCGACCCTTGTCATCATCGGCAAGATCGGTCGCTACCCTTTTCGACCCTTGTCACCATCGGTAAGACCGGTCGCTACCCCTTTTCGGTTCTTGTCATCATCGGCAAGACCGTCTACCCTTCTCGACCCTTGTCACCATTGACAAGGTCGCTCGCTATCTGTTTTGGTGTTCATCTCTCATATACCCGTTTGGGTCCTCCGGACTCTCGACTCGCTTAGGCCGTTGTTTAGTCTTGAGAATAGTCGCGGGGCGGTGGAGCGAACACCTCACCCCTTTGCTGAAGGCGTGAGCGCTCTCCTGCCCTCATGACCCACACACTCGGACTAGAAACAACTGGCGAATGGAAAGAAAGAAAAAGTAAGAATGATGAAAGAATGGAGTCATCATTTGACAGTAAAATGAAGATTTTCATTCTACGGAATAAAGAGTACATGTTACACGGGGCATTCCCCGGAATACATGAAGTCCATCAAAAAGAGGCAAATAGAAAATGACTATGGTAAAGGGCGTCGGAAGATGTCCTCCAGCTCCAGAATGCCCAGGGAAGGATGGCGGTCCAGCTCCTGCAGTCTGAACTCAGTGGCCTCCAACTGAGATAGTCTCTCCCCGAGAGAAGCAACTTGCCCCTCGGCCAGTTCTGCCTCCTCCACCCTCTGGACTTCCAGGTGTTCTACCTCTTGAAGTTCATCCTCTGCCCTTGAGAGTTCGGCATGTAGTTCCGCTATGCGGGCCGTGAGAAAGCTTCGGCACTGCAAAGAGGCATTGGCGTCATCCCTCATCCTCGCCGCAGTCCCTTTCAGGGAGATGAGAGCTGTTCGGCATTCGGCCCGCTCCAGTGTTATAGCCGCCAGCTGGTCAGCAGCCTCCCGGCCTAAGAATTCTCTCCTGTTTACATATTTCAGAAGCAAGATCACCCGTGGAGTCCAGTCGTCCATGGGGCAACCAAAGGCCAACAGCGAGCAGGATAAATGATCTATCAAGCCCCTCAGCTGAACATAAGTTAAATCTCTGTTGGCCGTTATGGTCTGCTGAAGGGTCCCTAGAAACTACCATACAAGGTCACTCGAAGACTGGAGACCAAGCGGCGACGTCTCAGGTAGTTCAAACTCCACTCTGCTGTCCACGGTGGCCCAGATATCGTCGCCCGCCCCAGAAGATGACGATGGCATGAGCTGCAGTCCACTGGTGTAGGGAACAACCGCGGTGGCCGATACGGTAGCTGGAACCTCAATGACGACAATTTCCCTACCAGCCCCTTGGGATGGAGGTGCAACAGGAATATCAAGAACCGAGGACATCTGTTCTTCGACGATCTCTCTGGCTTCTATTTCGGAGGGGCCATCCTTCTCCAAAGTCGACTGTTGTGCGACTTCTAATGGCTGAGGGTCCTCGACTGTTACCGAACTATCAACCCTCACAAGTGCTCCGGGTCCAGTTGGATCCACTACCGCTGTATAATCCTTGGGATATCGTAGTGCGATAGGCCGCAAGATGGACGGGAAGGTTGCGTGGCCCGCGCCTAGAGCCGGGAGGGGTATCTGCACCGTCATGGTTGGCAGCACCACCTCAGTCTGCACCAGAAATATGTACATTAAAAAGCTAAAAGGAATAGAAAGGAAGGGCAGCAGGCACCAACCACGGGTGGGTCCTTACCTCGGCCGGTACCAAGCTCAAATCTCTAAGGGCAACTTCTCCGACGCCAGCCTCTCCGCTCAAAAGCGAGCCTGACAGCCCAAGACCACTCCATGACAACCGGGGTGGGCTAAAAGTCGGATGATCACTTTCATAGGCCGAGGACGCCCCGACATCCTCAGTCTCCATGTCAACAGGTGGGAACTCCTCATCACTGGAGCCGCCACCATAATCAACCTGCTCAGAGGAGGAAGACCCCTCTGCTCTTTCGAGACGCTCCACCATCGGGGCAGGAGCCTCGCCAGGAGGAGCATCACCCGCGGCAGGAGCTTCCCCCGTGCACTCCACATCAGGAGCAACAGTGGATGGGACCTCAAGGGCAAGTTCACCCTGCCCCTGGATAATCGCTTCTTCTGTACTCTCCGAGCCCGGAAGTAATGACGGTTGTATATCAACTGAAATTTACGGCGAGAAAAGGTCAAGCCGGCTGAAGATGTGAAGCTTCGTGGTGGCGTCACAATTAAACTATAAATTACCTTCCATTTCCTATCTGGGCATCGGAGAAGGCAGATCTCTCTCTATGGGAGCAGCAGGGATTCCCTCTGCCCCTTCCCTAGTTGCGACATCTACCGTCGCCTCCAACCCGACGACCGCGGCAACTGTGTCAGGCAACCGTCAGCATGAGCTAGCCAAGGCAGTCAAAGTGGACTAATGAACTCTGAAGAAAAGAAGAGCCTACCTTCAGCTTATGGCCGTTGTGTGCGAGAAGCTTCGGACTCTTTGAAGGATACAACCGAAAGAAGAACAATTGCTGATTCCCTTTCTGCGGCCTTCTTTCGGCGCGCCCTTGTCACCCGGGTCACCGCCGCCTTCGCCTTCCCAACAGCCTCTCTCAACTGGGATCGAGTCCGCTTTCTCGAATCGCCGGGAGGCAGTGGCATCGTGGTCGGGGCCGGCTCGGGAACCTCGAAATATGCTGGCTTCTGAGCCTTTATTATCAGCTCCCTAAAGTGCCGAGTCTCCTCCGAAGTCGGTAGGACTACACATGCACACAGGTGAGAATAATGCACCACAATGAAAGAAAGAAGCTGGCCGAAGGGCCTGAATGAAGAAATGGAACATACTTGCCGGCCCCGTATAGAAGGGGAAGAGAGGCCAATAATACAGCGAGGGCACTTTGTCTCTCGAAGCCGCCTCGCGAATGAGCCAGCATAAATCTCTGATCTTTTCACTCAGCTCGGCCAGCAGCGCCAGGTCCTCATGACCACGAGAAGACAGGAGATAATATAGGCTCAGGTGGTCCAGCCCCCATCTATCAGCATATTTGAATGAGACTTGAAGAGGTCGGTCCAGGATGGCTTCGCTGGGACCACCCACTGAAAGGCCATGCGACCGAAGGAGCGCAAATAGCCAGGGGGTGTTGTCATGCAAGGCATCCCGTCTGTCTTCCTTGCGAATGAAGGTCCGATAAGGGAACAACCTATCCACCTCGGGACACCAGTCGGCCACAGCCGAGATGGGCTCCTCCACCGATAGAGGGAGTTGCTGAAGGACCACCCTCTCGCTACTTACCCGGCATAAACCCTGAAGGGTTTTCACATAGTCATCTTTGTTGATCGGAGGCAGCTTCGGGTCAACCTTCGTCCTGCGACTTTTTACTACCTTGCGGGCCTCCAGATAGGCCTTCACTTCCGTACGGGTCCAGGACTTCAACTTCTTCAAATAAGAAGGCTCAATATCAAAGACTGGCTCCGGCTGGGAGTCCAGGAACCTGTGCTCTGCCACGGCCCAGCACTCTCACCGGGAGCTCCTGTAGAACCCTATCCGCGCGTTCCACCACTTGATATATTCAGGCATGACGCGGGGGAAATGGGCAGGGGTTGGCACCCTGAAAGAAACATCTTTCCGGCAGTGGAAGAAGTCCCACCATATCTGGGCATCGTCATTTGAAACTTGCCCGGCCCTGTGCCTGTTGGGCAACGCAAACTGTGAAGAAGAATGTGGAATGTGCTGGTCGTAGCTAAAGTTCCGACTGAAGCGGAATGAGTAGTACGGCTCCAACCACAAAATGCCGCTCTTGCGGAATACAAGGACACTCGGCCTGATAGCCAGCGCCCAGTCAACCAACTCCGGCTCAAGAATGGGTCTTGTACATTTGGCCTCGGAAAGCAGATGGATATACTCCTCAGTCTCAAAAAGCTTGCACTGCCTCGTCCTGTTCACCAGCGGGCTGCAGTGGGCAGCTAAGCTCCAAAAGTGAAGAACCCAGGGTGAATCTATGGGAATACGGGCCAATTTGCCCTGAATGGCGTAGAGTTGCTCCGCTAGTAAGGAGGGCTCGGCACTCGCGAACTCTATCATCCGCGGAATAAGAGGAATAGACTGTAACGCCCGAGGAGCCGCCTCTGGGAACAGGGTACAAACCCAAGCATTAAAAAATGTAACGGACTGACCGTCTGAAGATTTATGGGGAGACGTGTCTTCTGCAGGTCTCCCAACATCTTGTAAATAAGACACAGGGCCACCGGGCAAAGAGATAGCTTGGTACCCCAAGCCATGAGACAGGCTGGATAAATGGCCTCCGCCCTAATCACGCTCTCGTCACCCTGCAGAAGAGCGAAAGAACAGAGCCAGTGAACCAGATATGCAGCACAGTGAGTGACTGCGTCAACACCGGTGGGGTTTGGGTTCTCCCCCTGCCCTCCTCTCGGAGAAGATGATGAAGCGGCCTGGCGTCGCACCCTCTTCTTCCGCTTCTGAGCCACTGGCGCTATCGGGGGAAAGTCTTCATACTTATTCTTCCCATTGAAGAAATATTGAAGCCAGGTGCCCATCCACACCCTCCGCTTCTCGCCCGGCTTACGAGCTTCCCTCGTGTCGTGCGACGAATGATAGAGGGTGCGGTACGCCTTCATCAGATATCGATAAGCATAACCCGCCAGATACCGACCCTCACCATCGGTCTGATCCTTCAGCCATTCAGGCTAGCAAACCTCTTCATACGGTTCTCCGTCAATGGGTAAGCCGCTAAGCTGTGAGAGGCTCCACAAGTCTAGAGAGGTCTCTCCTTCCGAAGTATAGAAAGTGTTATATTCGGGGCAGAACACCTTGATCATACCGCAGCACAAGCCTCGGGAGATGGGGTAGCGGTACCTTGAAGCATACACGTTGTGGTATATCCCGGCCCTGGTCAGGAGGGGAGCATAATGATGCAGCACATAATCTATGAACTCCACCGCTCCAGGTCTAAATGTGTGGGCATCGGTGGCCCTCAGCTCGGCAAACCACCCCACAGATATCTGGTGCTTGAAGCGGATCGCCAGGCAGTCCAGTAGAAATGATTCTTCTCTGTACCCCCACTTCAACGGGGCAAGGAATAGGCCAAAGATTGGCTTCTCCCGGTCCACCCTGCCTGCGGAATCATTCCATCGAGCGGGTACAAATTCAAGGGCCCTGGTCAGCAGCCCGTCTTCTGGAGCCAGATCTTGCAGTCCCAGCACGACGCTCCATTTCCTGACCTCTCCGGGGAGATAAATGGGTCTTCCCCGCACCACATAATCTGTCAGACTGTCCCTCTCCACCAATAGGGCCTGCTCGGCTTTTCGACAAGGAACACGTCCCTCTTCCCTTGGAGGTTGAAGCGTTGGAGAAGGGACATCAGGTGTTTGTCTTTGGGGTAGTCCCTCCTGGCGACACCTTCCCTATCATAATGAAAGGAGTCACCCCCAAGAATGAGGAGACGGCTGGTGTCCATAGTATCTGTCTCCGAATCTGAGGATTCCGTAACCACAGCCACTTGACCGTGCCCCCGATCAAGGGAATTGACATTCTCCCATGTCACCACGGCACGAGAAGAAGAACCGGATGCAATGATAGCTGCAAAGAAGCGCATCAAACAATAAGCAAAAGTCAGAGAATAGCTGATTAAAGGCAGATTTCTGACAAAATTTTGGCAGAGTTTTCCCAGCACGGGAGATTGCCAAGGAAAAGCGGAAACACGTCCACTAAGGGAACGGTCCCTAAAAGCAGCCACCGGCATTACACCGAGGCCAAAAGGAACACCCGGAGAAATAGCTCCGAGGGCAAGCCCTACTAGAAGCCTCCCGGGGCCCAAAGAATGGGTTTGAAACCCAAAAAGGGCAGCATTTCACTCACCCCGAAGGAAAAGCCACCATCGCTCTCGCCCTCACCTCACTCGGCACCACGGGAAGAAAAATGGGAGGAGAGAGAAAGTTTTTTTGCAAATGAGGGATGAAGAAGAAAAATGAAAGGCGAAAGCCTTATATAGAGGATGGCTTCGGATGTTAATCCGGCACGCTATTTAGCGCGCCGATTTAACGTCCAATATACAAAAAGCGCGCCGATTTTAAGCGCGCCGGATTAACTACTATCAGCATCAGGGCCGCGCCGTATTAAAAATGCAAAGGGGCCAGGAGCGCGCCGGATTAACGTCTCAAAGACAAGAGTGCACCGAAGCAACCCCGCGTCGTATTAAATTGCAAACGGCGCCAGATTAATGTCCATGCCAAATTAAGGGCCGTCCCAAGCACCTATCAACCGAAGAGGAGATCATTCCGGGAGAAATTCATCTGTCGGCCTTGCTGCACTCGTGCCTTGCTCGCAACACCCACGTCTTGCAAAATATGATCGTCGGCGACCAAGCCACAAAGACAAAGGACCCGGCCCGCTGAAGCACGGAAGCTGATAAAGATCAACATATTGAAGACTTCTCAAGCTGCCAGAGCCTCGAGTCACCCCGCATGAGCATGTGGACTTCACCTCATGAGAGCCGAGATGAACTCACAACCAACCGGTAGTGCGACCAAGCCTGCCCAATGAACCGGCATCGACTCCGTCGTGCCGCATACACTACACCCGTTGTCTGACCAAGGACGACGGTCTACCCAGTGGCCACCCACCTCATGAAAGGCTCTCCTGAAGATGAAAGAGTCCCCCTAGCTCTCCAGGATGGAGGACCGAAAGCTCTGTCGGCAGAAGATCCCGATCACCCGGCACGGGTACGGCTTCTCGCCAAGATGGGCCCGTTAGTGGCCGAATGATCGCCCAGCTCAGGCAGAACTATCCCTGGTATTATCCCACCCCCTAAGGAGCTTTGGGCACAAGCCAGACCGAGCCAGCAGCACGAATCATAGAGCCGAAGGCCGTGTCAGCGGAAAGCCCGCATGATCAAATCAAAGCTATCTGGAGTCTCGGGAATGGCCGTACGTCGACCTGGGAGCTTCGACAACACATCTCATCAAGGTTTCAAGGAGCATTCGTGAGATAAATGTTTCTGGTGACCCCCGGAATCATCCCTGGACTCATCGACTGACTCGCGATGTGCGAGGAACATTAACACGGCGCGCCCTAAACCGGCGCGCCCCCATCTGGCGCCTCTTATTCCGGCTCGCAAAGAACCCCACCTGGGCCCGTTATTCCGGCGCGTAAAAGGCCATGGAGCCTTCCCCGGCGCGCCATTTTCCACGCCGGATCAAGACTTCGAACCTCCTATATATATATGCAGGAAGCTATTCGATTGAGGAAAAAAAATGAAGGAGAACGGGACGAGAAGAAAAAATGAAGATAGAAAAAAGGAGAGGAGAAGAAGAAAAAGGGGAGGGTCGGAGAGCGAACCAGATTCTGGGAGAGATAGAGCTCTTGGGAAAAGGGGTTTCATCTGAGCGTCCTCCGCCGGCCATCTTCCTCTGCTTTAGCTGAAGATCCGATACTCTATTCCGAGAACAGGTGGGCACCGGCGCTTTCGTGGATTCTTTTTTTGGGGGGGTTTCTATCTATCAAATGTAAGCGAGAGGGGGAGGGATGGTGATGATACGAGCCGACCCCCCCCCTTTCTCTATGATTCTCTCTTCCCTTTTGTTTTGTTGTTGCGCCTCTGCGCATCCCTCTGCCTCTGTAACTGATGAACGGCGACCGAGCGACGATGCCGGCAGCGGATTTGTAATGTAAATGTTAGTCCATCCCCGTCTACTGGGTGGTGATATGTATATAGATGCGTGGACCAATAGGTCGAATGAATGCTCGAAGCTTATTCCTCTTCTCTATCTATGTCAATGCATATGTATGAGTTCTTCCGCGCGTGGTTCCCGACTCCGATTTCCTCGAGTCCCGATCATGCCCCGAAGCATCGCGGGCTACAGAAATGACCCCTCCCTGGGTCTGTCCCATCGACCGCTTCCATGTTTGTTTTAAGGATCTTTGTATCCCCTCCGTGGACAGAGCTGTGCTCATGCGCATGCTTCTTCCCGCCGTGGTATCGAGGGTCCAACTCCCATTAACTCCTCCCTTCGTACTGCTCTGTTGCTCGCGAGGTGGGAGTCGCCTTTGGGATGGCAGGATCCATCGCCTGAATGTTGCATCCTAGTTGTTCGAGCATATGCTTCTACGATTGGCTCATCTCATCTGTGCATTGACTACCCCTCTGCATCACGGTCAGTTGAACCATTCCGAGATTCTTTCATTCCGTCTTAATCGCCCGGGGAGGGGGACATTCCCCATTGCTTCATGGAACTACTGGGTGATCGAGGGCTCTACCTCTCGATGGTAGATGCTTCCTCAAGGCCACAGCAGATAATAACAGGGGTCCTAGCCTAACGAGCTTAGCCCCAACAATCTGGAGACCCGATAGAGGCCAAGGGATGTGTGCTCCTAGTAGGCTAGCCCTCGGAGCTTCACTCTCTTAATGGTCGGTCCCTCCAAGGGATGTGTCATAGGCTGTGGGTTGCCCACCCCTCGTAGGCTAGCCCTCGGGGTGCCGCTCCCACTATCAGTGGCCTCATCCCTCTATCCTCACCCACGGAGCCTTGGTGCCCCTCGCAGGCTAGTCCTCGGGGTACCCTATCCGTTGGGAGTTTGCTAGCTGCCACTGTGCAGACCGACGGTTTAGGGGCTTACTCCACAAGTGGGTATGACCCCGTTCCTCCCCTGCAACTCTTCATGTTCAGGGGAGATGCTGCCCAATTTTGGGCAGACTCAGAATAATTAAGCCGTAATCCGATGCTCATTCTGAACCCAATCAACTCAGTGCTCGAGTGTGAACCTCGCACTGACTTACTGCATCATTTCCGAGGGATCTTGGACTTTAATCAAACAAGTAATTGGTCTGGTTGACTTGAAACTATCATAAGGATCTTGAATGAACCAAAATACTGTGAATTTCTTCTAAAATTGACTAAAACGGTGCGGCCCTAACCCAATGCGCCCTAATACGGCGCGGTACCCTACCACGCCGTATCAACATAAGACTCATTTTCTTCTTCGTGCTGGTTGCCCCGTTCTCGGCACGCCCTAAACCGGCGCGCCCCAGGACCTTCGCGCCGGGCTAACAGTTGCCCATGGCCGCGCCGGTTTAGCCCTTTTACCTACGCCTGGCCGCGCCGGATTAGTTCTATTTGCCCACATTTGGCCGCGCCGGGGAACCCTACCCCTACGCGTGACTACATCGGTTTTAAGCCCTGATGTTGTTTTAATCATTCACCCGCCCTCGGGGTGACCTTCGTCTCCCGTGGCCGGAATTAATGAATCCTAATAAACTGAATAAGAGAAGTGACGTTCGGATTCGAATCGTTTTACTATCAGGTTTGTGCTACTATCCTTGCCTCACTTGGCGGAGATTAACAGACGTGATTGATCACTGCTTACTTTCATAATTTTGTTGCCATGCTTAGCATAGTTATCATCATCATGCATGCATGCTTGCATAGACCCTCGAGTATATCAAATGGCACTGACGGAAGACCGGGTTACGCCCGATCGGAAGTCTCCGCTATGCGCGTTGGTGGTCTTTGGACCTACGTCCTCCGCCCTGTACCGAGGGTCACTAATTCAATAAACCACGCTCCCCTTGCATGATAGATAGACATATTCCGTGTGATCTTGTCATGCGCATAACGTCGCATCTTTTATTCCGGCCTCGACAGCCCACTATCTCGGTAATTAATCAAAGGTGTTCCCTCCTCGCGGGGAATGTAATTAACGCCATAGCCTTTATGGTATGGCGGACTGCTGGCCCCGACCGAACCTCACTTTTGCCCTATACGGGTCAAGATGAGCGCATAATAAACTTGTCACGTACGTGACTGGCACGCCTGCGCCGTCAATCAGTCAGTTAATTATCAGTTAGTTAATTGGTTGATCGACACGTGAAATAAGATATATATATATATATATATACATAAAATAATAAGAAGGAATAAACCCATCGCAAACAGTCACGTATATAAGAGGGGTAAATTGTAACACCCTCAAATATAGCTAAGTTGTACTCTATATCATCGAGGTGCCTCCCCAAGTTCGTGAGTGGATACCAAGAAGAGAAGCAGACCAGCCACGATCTGAGTTCAGATCACCATTACAGTTTCATGAACTTGTTCTAAAGCTACAATTATTTTTCATTATTCCATTTTTGTGTTTTTCTTTTGAAACTCTGATTTCTGTGTGTTGTGCTACATTGACAGCAGCGTGTTTTCGGTGCTCTATTTAGAGACCGGAGTGTTTTTCCAGCTATTGTGCAGCCGTGTATGTTAGTGGGGCTTGTCCACGTTGTTTTATTACATCTGTGCAGTGTGCCTTTGTTTTCTTCCTGTGGGGCTAGTCCCCATGTGTAGCAGTTAGTCAGCAAGAAGCTGTGAATCAGCGGAGAGGACCGTGTCCTCGTGGGGAAGCTGTGAATCAGTGGTCAAGCTGTTACTCAGCGGTGTTCAAGCTGTTAGTCAGCGAGAAGCCTCACCAGGTTTTGGTGAGGGGTGGATGTAGGTCTGTGGGTTTGCAGACTGAACCACCTTAAAAATTCTTGTGCAGTGTGTTGAACCCCCTCCTTGTGTGCATGTTTAAATGAGATGGATTTTGATGATGACCAAACACTATATTTGTATAAATTGTATTTGAACTGTTCTAACATAAAACGTCTTGGCAATGCTCAACATCTTTCAAGAAGTCATGGAGTTTTGAAGGTTCAAGAACAACCTCATCTGGTAAGAGTTGTGGGTTCAAATTGAAAGACTAAATCTAACTCAGAGTTTGTGTTTTTACAGGATAAGGGATGTGCCTCAATGTTTAAGAACTTCAAGGACGTTTGGTGAGATCAACCCTAACCCTTATTCCTTGGTCATTTGATTATCAAGGTTGAAATTCATGTTTTGATTTCAAAGGGCGAATAAGCTAGACCTTGATCTAAATTCATTTGAGTTGGACTTTGCTCATTCATGCCTTAGAATCAAGTAATTTGATGGAGTAAACCTCAACTTCAATCCCCCTAGGTTGCTCCTTGGACTTAGTGTGTTTTTTGGTCTCATTTTGGAAAGTCTAGGAACAAGGGTCGACCCCAAGGGTCGACCCCTAGATCCTCTATTTCAGCAAGGGCACGGGTTCTCCAAACCCAGCTGCAAGGGTTGACCCTTGGGGTCGACCCCTGTGCTCAATTTCCTCATACCCGCACGGGTAACCGCGAGGGTCAACCCCTTTTGCCCAGAAATTTGAAACCTGCACGGGTCTTCAATCCCAGCAGCGAGGGTCAACCCTTGGGGTCGACCCCTATGGAATTTTACACCAAACCCGCACAGGGGGTCACGAGGGTCAACTCCAAGGGTTGACCCATTGTTCCTGAACCCATTAAATCCTCTCACGAGGGTCGACCCCAAGGGTTGACCCTTTCAGGTTTTGGGCGGCGCCGTAACAGAAGAGCTTCGTGCCGACGCACCAAAAGTCCATCCAGTCAAGTCCAACTTCCCTTAAATCACTCCAGAAATTGTGGATCTAGTCCCTAGGCTGTTCTTGACCATCCTAAACTAATAAATATATCTTATTGGGTTGTAAACCCTAAGACATTCAAGTGAGATCTGAACTATTGCTTTTGCTCTAACTCTTGTGAGTGTAGGTCGCAGGCAGAGGTTCCAGTGCTTCTTCCACCTTGTTCTGAGCGTGAATGTGAAGGGAAGAACCTTGATTCAAGTCTCCAAACCATCCTCTACTGGAAGCTGCGTGGGGAATAAATCTATCACGTCGTTTGTGCAAAGATCGGTCATCTTCCTTCAAGAACGGTCTTCATCCTGTTGAAGTGTTCAACTACATTCGAAGAAGTGAAAGGGGGAGCTATAAACACGGCAGAATCTTCTTCATTCCTAATTCTCAAATCCTTGCTGATTGAGTTTTTATATTTGTTGAAACACTTAAATCTGATTCTTGTGTGTTGCTCGTGATCGGAAACACGAGCATGTGTGTGGGTGTGTGTATGTGGTGGTCAGAACGACTGCCGTGTGTGTGGTTGCTGTTCTACACAGTGTGTGTATGTGACTCACTTCATAGTGAAGCGTTAATCCTCACGTGTGAGGGGTGGACGTAGGGGACATTGTTGTGTACCCGAACCACCTAAAAACTCCGTGCTTCATTTGTGGTTTGATTCTTCGTATATTTCTATGAGTGGGCTTCACATTGAGCTGAGTGTTTACCATTTCCGTCATCGATCACCTACCTTCATCCGCGTACATTCACGAGTGTGATTCTGTTCGAGTGAGGCTGAGTGCTTGAGTGTTTGTTAAACAAGCTTTTCATTTGTAAAGAAAGTTTATTTGGTCAATCAATTCACCCCTCCCCTCTTGATTGCCACCATTCGGGACTCAACAATTGGTATCAGAGCTTTGGTCTCTGTTTAACTCGACCACACGGTCGTAGAGCTTGATCCCATTAGATGGCAAACAAGGGGTTGATGCCCGAAGGGCATTCAATTCAAAGGCCTCCATATTTTGATGGATCTAACTACCCATATTGAAAAAATAGGATGTACGCTTTCCTACGAGCCTAGGATTATGATGTGTGGCATGTCATTAGTAAGGGTCCATATGTCCTACCTGAAAATGAGGATGAGTGGGAAGAAGAAGAGATAAAGAACTGTTCTGCAAATTTTAAAGCTATGAATATAATTCAGTGTGCCATTCATCCTAACGAATACTCATGAATTTCTATGTGTTCCTCTGCGCAGGAGATGTGGAACAAGCTGCAGTTGATCTATGAAGGAACATCGGAAGTAAAGGAAACCAAGGCGAACCTGTTAGTCTGGGATTATGAATTGTTCATGATGAAACAAGAAGAGTCCATTTCTGAAATATTTGCAAGATTGACGGAAATCATGAATGGACTAAAGAGTCTTGGTAAAGAGTATTCCAACAAGGAACTCGTCAGAAAAGTACTAAGATCCCTATCACCACAGTGGCATACAAAGGCCATTGTAATCGAGGGTTCAAAGGATCTCAGCACTTTGACTCTGGACGAGTTGATAGGCTCCTTGTTGACATACAAAATCAACATCAAGAGGAGTGAGGAGGACCACAAAAAGAAAAAGGTAGTTACACCACTAGCCCTGAAGGTGAATCCACAAGATTCAGAGGGTAGTGAGGAAGACTCCACGGGTAACACCGAGGATGAGGAGCTGGTTGTGATGATCACCAGGACAGCGAGAAGATTCATCAAAAGAACCAGGAAGTTCAGTGGTCAATTCAGAAAAGGACCAATAAAGCAAGGTCCTAACAGAGGTGAAAGTAGCAAGAAAGAAGAAGTCATTTGCTACGAGTGCAAGAAACCTGGTCACATGCGGGGTGAGTGCCCCGATCTGATGAAGAAGTTCAAGAAAGGAAAATTCAAGAAGCCAAAGGCCATGGTGGCCACATGGAGTGATGAAGATGAGGAAGAGTTCGGGAATGAAGATGAACTGGATGAGCTGATTCAGAATCTGTGCTTCATGAAAAATGAAGATGACGCCAATGAGGTAGACTCTGAAACCGAAACTCTCACTTGTGAACAATGGCAGATTGCTTATGAATCTTTGTATGAAAAGTGCAAAAAATTCAAATCTGAAAATAGAAATCTGAAAAAGAAAATTGACCATTTTGTGCGTGCTGCAAAGTCTTGTGAAAACTGCCATGTTTTAAAATCAGAAACTGAAAACTTGAAACAAGAAAATGAGATTCTAATTCCAAAGTTGAACTAATTGAAGAAGAGAGTTCATGCATGCGAGAAGACCAATCTACACTAATTAAAATGCATGAAGATTTGAAAAGGAATCTAGAACAAGAGAAGCTTGAAAGCATTGCATGCAATCAAGCCAAAGAAAAGGCTGAAAACAAGGTCCAATCACTAATGGTTGAAATAAATGAGTTGAAGGATGCGCTTGCCATCCTTGAGAGAGCAAAAACATCACAATCAAAAACACACACAACTCATTGGGCCCCCAGAAGTTCGTCTCCCTCCATGTCTAAAACACATGTGCATAATTCATTCTTGAATGTGGGTAGGAGGAGAAACAGAGATAGAGCCATTATATTTTTTTATTGTGGAAGGTTGGGCCATGACATGTATGATTGCAGAATTCTAAAATTTGATGATGAAAATTTTGCTAGAATGAGAAATAGAACATACATGTCCCATGTCTCTAACCATCGTGGACCCAAGCTTGCTTGGGTACCAAAATCTGCATAAGTATTCTTATTGTGTTTGCAGGTCTGCTTGAGAGCTTAAAGGAATAAATGGTACTTGGACAGCGGATGCTCTTGGCACATGACAGGAAACAAGGAATTATTCGCGAACCTGCATGAAAAGGATGGTGGGATAGTAGCATTTGGTGGAAAAGACAAAGAAAAAATTGTCGGAGAAGGTAAGATAGGTAAGCATCAAACTCGCACTATTGAAAATGTTCTACTTGTGAAGGGGTTGCATCATAATGTCTTAAGCATAAGTCAACTCTATGACAAAGGATGCAACGTGACTTTTGATTCTACCCACTGCACTATTGTAGATAGAAAAACTCATGAAATAAAGTTCATAGGTTTTAGGCATAATAATGTGTATATGATAGATTTGGATGATGCTTCTCATGATAATTTATGTTTGGATTGCAAGGAATAATGATGATGCTTGGCTTTGGCATCGCCGTCTTGGGCATGCCGGTTTTAATGTTTTGTTAAAATTGTCTAGAAATGATTTGGTGATTGGTTTGCCTAAGTTGAAGGTTGTTGATGAAGGAGTTTGTGGGGCATGCAGTAGGGGTAAGCAAACAAGAACATCATTCAACTGTAAGAATGATGTAACCATATCGAGGCCCCTTGAACTAATCCACATTGATCTTTTTGGACCAAGCACAACACACAGCTTGGGTGGTAAACTTTATGATTTTATAATTGTGGATGATTTCTCAAGATTCTGTTGGGTATATTTCCTTTCCCATAAAAGTGATGCCCTAATGGAATTTGAAGGATTTTGCAGGCAAGTTCAGAATGAAAAGGAGTGCTGCATCAAGACCGTGCGGAGCGATCATGGTAAGGAATTTGATAATCATGAGTTCAGCAATTTTTGCAGAGCTTAAGGTTATATGCACGACTTCTCCGCACCAAGAACCCCTGAACAGAACGGAGTTGTTGAAAGGAAGAACAGAACGTTGATTGAAATGGCCAGAACCATGCTGAATGAGAATAATTTGCCGAGGTACTTCTGGGCTGAAGCAGTGAACACTGCCTGCTACATAATCAACCGTGCCATGGTAAGACCATTGTTGAAGAAAACACCCTATGAGCTGTATCGAGGTAAGAAGCCAAATATTTCTTATTTCAGACCTTTTGGCTCCATTTGCTACATTCATAACAATGGTAAGGTGGACTTGTCAAAATTTGATCCCAAAAGTGACAAAGGAATATTTCTTGGGTACTCTCTTAGCTCAAGAGCCTATCGAGTGTACAACTTGAGAACTCTTGTAGTTGAGGAAAGCCCCCATGTCATTATTGATGAATCATCATCTGAAAGAACTAATGAAAAATCTATTTTACAGGATGAAGAGTTTAATGATGATGTGTAGCACCCCTGAAAATTTTAAAAGAATAAGATAGATTTTTTTTAATAAATAAAATCTATTTGTGCAAATTTGGTCGGGAAGTAAATAAAATAAAAATTCGATAAATAGAAAATAACCCAAACTGATAATGGGCTTTGCGTTTAAAAGATATAAATGGGCAAAAATGAAATAACGCCTTTCATTAAGGCGCTAATTTATCTCAAGAAAATTCGGAAGAAAAAGACGCCCTTCACCTGGGCGCTATTTAGAATAGTAACGCCCGTATATAGGGGCGCTAATTCATACCAAGAGAATTAACGACTAAATATAGAAAATAAAATAACGCTTTCAGCATGGGCGCTAATTCGTACGAAGGAAATTGGAAATAAAGCGGAAAAATATAGAAAAATTAAGAGACGACCTAGGTTAAGGCGCCACTTAATGAAAAGACGCCCTCTGTTAAGGCGCTACTTAAGGTGAAAACGCCCTTATCTCTACCGTCATTTTCTTGAGAGTGAAATAAGGAAAACCAGGCTCGGTCATAGCAGGCGGCTGGAAGGGGAGCCGACCATGCATGGTAGGTTTTAAACCCTGCCAATCCCACACGTAAAGCTTTCCAATATCGAGCATTAGAACCCTCCAGAATGTTGCCACCATTAGTTCTATCACCCCGTTAAGGCCTTTCCTCCTCTATAAAAGTACTTCCCGATCGAACAAGACATGGCTTGTTGATGCTGCTACACTTAGTTGACGACCACGAAGGGGCGTGAGGCGTCATCTTGTTGCTGTGTTCGTGAAGAACGTGGAAGTTCTTCCCTCTGCTTCCTGTTGCTGCGGACGTGAGGAAGTGGCAGAAGTTCTTCTTCCCCTTCATTCTTCTTCCTCCTGTGAACCACCTGCAGGCTTGGAAGGAGCTCCATCCATCCTCTGTTTCAAGTTACAAAAACAGAGCATCGTATTCACGGAGTTCTTCATCTTATTCAACACCCGATCCCCTCTAAAGGTAGGTTTTCTCAAGTTTCGTAGCCCAAACAAAGTTAAAACATGATTTAAGGCCAACATGATAGATAAAATCATCTTATATCATGCACTTATCTCATGCATATGATTATCGATGTGTTCTGTCGAGAGTTTAATTCTTTACAGTAAATAACGCCCCTTTCTAGGGCATTAATTTGAAAATGACGACTTGATATATGTCGTGTCTCCTGAAATTGACGCCCCTTAAACAGTCGTAAATTCCTATTTGATTTAATAACTACACACGTTAGAAATTTAATAGCTGTATGAGGAAATGACGCTGTGCACTGTGTCGTTTATTTGAATTAACGACCCTACCTAGGACGTTATATTCATAGAAGATGGCAACATATCAGACGTCACTTAACAAATTCTAAAAACCTTATCAAAGACCAGTCGTCAATTGTAAATATGTTAGTTATAAATTTTTCGCATTATTAGTCATACATGGGTATAGTAGTATTCTTTCGCCATGAAAATTTATGGACGTACTATTAGGGTGGAGACCGAGGTAGTAAAAGTGGTTGCGCCGTTTTTCGTGCCCCCAATCGCAAGATCCCTCGTCTCTCAACGAAAAATTATTTTGAACTTATGGTTAGGTAGAGTTTTTCGAGCCGGTCATTTCGGTATATTATAAGCTAGATTCTGACATTGTTTAGTATAGAAACCGAAGATTTGAAAAATCAATTTTTTGTGAAATAACGACCCACTATAGGTCGTTACTTTAAAAAGGGACGCCACTGTTACTAGGCGTCACTTTTAACTAAAATATATGTATATATAAATATATATATACATATATCCTGTATGTGTATCATTAAAAATTCATTATTATTAAAATATAACAGAGTACTTCCCGGAGTAATTTTCAGTGATGCCCGTCTAACTAGAGCTAAGGCTAAAATTTTAGCAGCTCATATATCATCTTCTTCTATTCATGATAAACTCAGTACTGATATGGAATGTTAGAGGTATTGGCAACAAAGCCACTGTCAGAAGCATGGCCCAGCATATTAAAGACAATGACATTCAAATTGCTGCTATTCTTGAACCCCGTATTGACTTCAATCGAGCCCAGGGTGTTGCCCATCGCATACATCTTCATTCTTTCTTGGGAAACAATGGTGATATCTCTAAAATTTGGTTATTTTACAAGCCCAGCATATGCTTTGATACTATACAATCCCATTCTCAATATCTGACAGTAGCTCTTAAAGATAATAATTCTGCAATTCTATATTTTACAGCAGTGTATGCTTCTTGTAGTCTCAATCAGCGCAGGAAAATGTTTGAATCACTGATGGAATTCAGCCAAGGGGTGACTATACCTTGGATAATAGGTGGGGATTTCAACTGTATAGTATCCCCTGAGGAAAAGATTGGTGGCAATATTTCTTCCATGGTAGCTATGACTGATTTTCAAGGCTTTTTAACTGCCATTGGTTTAACTGATGCTGGGTATACTGGTTCAAACTTTACTTGGTCTAATAACCAAACAGGAGGCTCTCATATTCGAGCTCGTTTAGATAGGGTCTTATATAACCCTCATTGGCTGAGCTCAAATCATAATCTGTCTGTTAGGCACCTTGTTAGAGGTCCCTCAGACCATGCTCCTTTATTACTTTCTGTAAATTCCACCACCCCTTCTCCGGGAAGATTCATCTACCAACACATGTGGCATACTCACCAAGGTTTCTTGGATTTTGTGAAAGATCAGTGGAAAAAATGACCTCAAGAGGAAATTCATCCTTTCAAAGCCTTCCAGAAGAAGTTAAAATTTCTGAAAGATGCTTTAAAGGTTTGGAATAAAGACACTTTTGGGAATATTCATCAAACCAAAAAGAAGATAGAACTTCTGATGGAACAGGCCCAGTCTACATATGATGCTGATCCCTCAGTTGAAAACAGAATGAATCTTAATAAAGTTAATGCTGATATGCGTTCTATTCTATCCCAAGAGGAGATCTTCTGGCATCAGAAATCTAGAATTCAATGGATCACCAATAGAAATCGAAACACTCAATTTTTCCATCATTACACTAAGGTTAAAAGACAACAGAACTTTGTTTCAAAACTGAAGATTGATAACCATTGGGTGGAAAATTAGGAGATTTTGTTGAAAAGTGCAACTGAATTTTTCAAAAATCTTCTTTCAACTGAAGCCCACAGCATTGATGACAGCCTCCTCTCACTGATACCCCGATTGATCACTGAAGAGCAAAATAATTCTCTTTCTACTATTCCCACGGCTGATGAAGTTAAAAATTGTGTTTTCTCTATGTCTGGCAATAGCTCCCCTGGTCCAGATGGTTATACTGGGGGTTTTTACACTCACTGCTGGGATATTATAAGCTTGGATGTCATTTGTGCAGTCCAGAGTTTTTTCCAAGGGTGGGGGCTCCCTCAAGGTGTTACTTCTACTTTACTTTGTTTGATTCCAAAAGTTAAAAGTCCGGTCACTTATGCTGATTTCAGGCCCATCAGTTTATGTAATTTTACATGTAAAATTGTATCCAAGATCATTAATGACCGGCTGCGGACTGTGTTGCCTCTAATCATATCAGATGAGCAGAGTGGCTTTATAAGTGGCAGGCATATTACTGATAATTTTCTATTGGCCAAAGAACTTTTTATGGAGATTGACAGACCTGTCAGAGGTCATAATATCATGATTAAACTTGATATGGCCAAAGCTTATGACCGGATAGAATGGGATTTCATTTTTCAGGTTATGAAAGGCTTTGGCTTCTCAAACAGATTCATTTCTCTTGTTGCTCAATTGATAGTCAATTGCTGGTTTTCTATTTCTTTGAATGGTCGCATTCATGGCTACTTTAAATCTTCAAGAGGAGTTAGGCAGGGTGACCCATTAGCACCTGCATTATTCATCCTAGCTGAGGAGGTTCTAAGCAGGGGCCTCAAAAATATATTTTCTTCTGGACTGTGCAAGTATTATCATCTCCCCCGAGGTGTTCCTCAAATCTCCCATATTCTTTATGCTGATGACTCCATCATTTTTATGAATGGAGGGATATCTTCAATAAAACAGCTGCTCCTGTTTCTGGGTAAATATGAAGCAGCATCTGGCCAAAGAATTAATGCCTCTAAAAGCTGCTTTGTGACTGCAAAGAAAATGCCCACTTCTTCCATCAGCCGAATCTGTCAACTTACTGGTTATCATCACAAGATAGAAAGTATTAGATACTTGGGAATCCCTCTGTTTAAAGGTAGAACTAGAACCCCTCATTTTAAATATCTGATAGACAAAGTCAATTCTAGACTTGCAGGTTGGCAAAGTATATTGTTATCTCAAGCAAGGAGATTGGCTTTGATCCGATCAGTTCTTGCCTCGATTCCCATATATTCTGCTAGTGCTGTCTCCATTCCCTATACTATACACAAGCAGATCAATAGAGTCTGTGCAAATTTCTTCTGGCAGGGCCTTGAAGTTGCTCATAGAAAACATTGGGTTTCTTGGGAAAAGATATGCTGCCCTATATCCACTGGAGGATTAGGCATTCGAAGCCTTTCAGACATTCAAACTTGCTTCCTTGTTAAATTGCTTTGGCACTCACAATATGGAAAGTCTCTATGGGCTAATTATATTAGAAGGAAATACTGTCATGGGCTTCATATTTCAGATTGCAAAACTCCTTTCCCAGTTGGCATCAAACAGTGTGACTTTGATAAAGCTAGATCTATTCTGCTTACTGGATCCCGCAAGATCATTCAAAATGGGAATGCTACAAATTTCTTCAAAGATATCTGGTATAAAGACAAGGCACTGGTGGATTTATTTCCTTTACAAAGCAACATTCTTTCTGCTGATTGCTCAGTCAATACAGCATTAACAAATATTCAGCATCCAATCTGGGATCCTATAACAGACCTTCAATTGTGGGAAGACATTCAAAACTTTTCTCTTCAGAATGGGGATGACATCCATGTTTGGTCATTTACCAATTCAGGTAATTACAGTATAAAATCCACTAATAGTTTTCTTAGAGAGCAGACTAAAGATTCTATATATAGCAAATTATGGCAGCATAGACTTCCGCCAAGGGCTTCTCTATTCTGTTGGAAACTTCTGCAGCAAGCTGTTCCTGTTGATAGCCGTGTTCAGTCAGTTGGCATTAATATGGTTTCTTGTTGTGTTTGCTGTACATCCTCCCACTCCACTGAAGATGAAGATCATCTCTTTATTCACAGTGATTTGGCAGTTTTTCTATGGAGCAGTTTTAGCCCTCTATTTGGAGTTTCCTGCCTAGAAGCCTCTACAATTAGAAATCGGCTGAGACTTTCCATCAACAGAGCCAATATCAGTAAACCTAAGGGCTTCATATCCTTGTTAGCTGCTCTCCTGATCACCTGGGAAATCTGGAAATACAGGTGCCAGGTCAAATTTGAAGGCTGTAGAATTAAACTCCACAATGTCATTAATCATATCCTTGCTGATATTAATCAGATTGTCAACCATATCAAATTTAAACATAGCCCAAGCTCTAAGTTGTGCAATACTTTACAAAATTTGGGCATTGTTATCAGATTTAGCAATCCAGTTTACTTCACTGTAATTTGGAATGCCCCTTCATATGATTACTCCCTTAATGTTGATGGAGCAAGCAAGGGTAACCCTGGACTATCCGGGGGAGGGGGATGTTTCAGAAATAAACAGGGACATCTTTTATTGGGTTTCTCATATTTCTATGGTAAGGGATCCAACATGGTGGCTGAAGGATGTGCTCTTTTAGACGGACTCCGTCTTGCCCAGTTGCACTCCATTCCAATTTCTGTCATTTACTCTGATTCAATGGTTCTTGTGGATTTGGTGAATAACAAGAGAACCCTACCATGGCATCTTCTTCCATGGTGGAGCCAACTTCAACAACTAGTCTTATTTTTCAATTGTCCCATCAAACACACATATAGAGAGGCAAATCAGCTTGCCGACATGCTTGCCAACCATGCCGTCTCCATTGGGCACAACATGGAATTCTCCTCTTTCAAAGAGTTGCTTACTCTCGCTAAAGGATATGCCACTGCCGATGCCCTATGTATTCCAAATTTTCGTCGGCGGCTTGTATAGATTCTTTTATCTTTTCTTGTAAATATAGAGAGCGGGCCTCTCTCACTGATATTGTACATTCCATTCTCTCCTCTTCAGTAATAAAATAACACTAGTGGTTTGAAGGTGGAGTGAGAACATTCTCTTCCTTTGGAAGAGGGTGCACTCTCCCCTTGTTCCCACTAGATGTGTTTGATGATAATATATATATATATATATATATATATATAAAACAAAAAAATATGAAAAAATATATATTTGGAATCCTTGTATTTTTCTCCTATTTATCATATATTCTTTTTTCTTAAATTATTTTAAATAAATCAATGTGCCTTTTAATGTATGTTTTTGAATTTATTCAATTAAATAGATATAAATGTAAATTCTTGTTAAATAAATTGAGTTAAAAATCATGAAAATTAACGTTCCCCAAGAGGATGCTAATTAATAAATGACGGCACCCACGGGCGTTAAATAATATAAGTTGATTTAATTATAGAATAGGATGGACATGAATTCTATGATTAACGTATACATTTTCTCACCGTTTTTGTCCGTTTTTTACCCATACCTCGGGTCCTGTGGCACTCTCATCTCACGTCCGTAGATGGAGTCTCTGTTTCATGATTGGTTCACGCATACCCCTCAACTCTTGGTGACATACGAGCCCTCCGTTGGACATTCCGTTCCTTCGGACTGGCGAGTTAGTCATTGGGACCTCCGTAAGTCTCCTCGTAGCCTTGGATTCCCTCAAGGCCGACTGAGCTGGTTGTACCTTAAACACCTTGTACCTTTTGATTGCCACGTCTTGTGGTAAACCGGCCCTCTCATGGTGCCATCTTGGTCCATGAGAGAAGAATCTTAGCCTGTGGAATGATGATATTCCACTAGGCAATGTCTTGGATTGAGTCCCTTATAGATAGGGTCAATCTCTTAGCTTGATTCATGTCCCTTGATTGGTGACAGGTTTAGTCATCCACTCGAGTTATCACGGCTACCTAGTTAAGGTACCGAATCTACCCAGGTTATCGACACGTCATGATTCTCGTCCATCTAATGTTCTTCCTTGAATTCCGTGGAACCTATCCACGAATCTGCCTTGATATCCTACATAAGTTTGTTCTTGGAAATCCATGGCTATCACTAAAGTGGTTGTCTAGATATTTACATGTAACAATGCCTGCGCATTTAAGGGCCCGATCTGGTCTTGGGAGGAGCACCCGAAAGTACTTGTGCCCATGGGAGTTATATTGATCATGGTGTGGCATTGCACCGAAGTACTCGCTTGAATCTACGACACTCCACTATATCTCTATCTCTCTCTCACGTGGTAGACTTGATTGACTTGACATGACTTGCGTGGCCCGGAATGGGCAAAGTACTTGCTTGCTTGCTAATAGCCATTATCTCATGACATGAAAGACTTTATTGATATACTTGGTACTCGTTCAAATACTTGAAATCTTGAATACTTGAAATTCCCTATCTTGGATCAACAGTTATTTCCTCTCGTTATCATGTTCAAATTCCATAGCACTTCATTTTTACATGATTTACATGCTAAACTTGCATTTTCATTTGAAAAAGGCAATTACTTAAACCAGTTGCTAGTTCTTGAGATATAATTCCTACTGAGCGTTCGCTCATCAAGTTCTTTTCCCCAACTTTTCAGGTAATACAGACCCTGACTCGGACTCGGATGGGCAGGAGCAAGAGTGATGAGCGTAGAACCTACAAGCGTCATGCTATTGCACTCTATCGTGTCATGTCGTCCCTAGTTTATTCTTGGAGTCTTGTTATTGGAACTTGTGACATTGCAAGAATTGTAATAATTAAGGCTTGCGGGCCTGATTAGACTTATTAAGTCTTGGAATTATGTGACTTTGTTTAATGGATTAGGTGGTTATCAATGGTATCAGTATTTGGTTATGTTCTTGTCTTATTGCGCACTCTATGTTGATGTCGAAATTCTATTTGCTCTGATTGACATGATTGATATAAACTCGTCACGCTCTTCCCGGGTTCCTTCCGCGCTCGGGGCGTGACAGTTTTTGTGGTATCAGAGCCTAGGATTTCAAATTTCTAGGAAACCCAAGTCCAAGGATATGTCTATTCCTAAACCGTGAGGATGGGTAGTACCATGGGTACAAGTCCTTGTAGGGCATCCGACTACAAATTTCAACATGAAACTAATTAAGGTTCACTCCTTGTAGGACTATGGCTACTGAACGCGCACAATGGCGTGAGATGCAACGAACTGTTCAAGGCCTGACCCCGGCCTTGCAACAGGTGGCTCAGGGTGGGGCACACCATGGTGCTGGAGACCTCCATCAGAGCTTTAGAAATCTCAACCCTCCGAGATTCTCAGGTTCATCAAATCCCGAGGATGCGGAGAATTGGATAAACGAGATCGAGTGAATCTTCCACGTCATGCAATGTGCGGATGGTGAGAAGGTGCTCTTGGCCACGTTCCAACTAGAACGGGACGCCCGTGCTTGGTGGGAGTCCGTCGAGGCCACCCTGCTTGAAGATCATGTTTCATGGGCCAAATTTGTCGAGCATTTCAATAGCAAATACTTCTCAGACCGTGTTCAGGAGAAAAAGGCCGCGGAATTTGCTGCCTTGAAGCAATGATCCCTGTCGGTAGCTGACTATGAAGCCCAGTTATCTAGGCTATCTAGATATGCACCACATTTAGTATGCACTGAAAAGATGAAGGCAAGAAGGTTCTTGAATGGGTTACGACCCCAGTATATCACCCAGCTCGCTCCCTTGGATATTCAAGTGTACTCAGAGATGGTGCGTCGTACCCAGTTGCTAGAAGACGCCACGGAACTGTCTGACAAAATCCGTGGTAAGGATAAAAGGGAGAATGTCACAAGCCCCAACACTTTTAAACCATCCTTCAAAAAGCGGACCAATAATGAGGCGAACCCTCCAAGGTGAAGAAATTCAAGAAGGGCAACAACAAACCTTTCTCCATCACGGCACCGCCAAAGGAGAATTGTAAATATTGCGATAAGCCGGGTCATCAGGCTGCGGAATGCTGGAGAAGGCTCGGAGCATGCCTTCGTTGTGGGAGTAAAGAACACAGTATTCCCGACTGTCCAATGATGAATGAGAAAAGTGAGCCGGAGACAAAGGAAGAGAAGCGTCCGGCAAAGAAGCAAGGACGTTTACAAGCTCTCCAAGAGACGGAACCAACCGAGGGAGGGTTGGTGGAAGGTATTTTGACTGTCTGTTCTAAATCTGCTCAAGTACTGTTTGATACTGGCGCCACACATTCTTTTGTTTCAAAGAAATTTGCTGCTTCATTCTCTATGGAACCTGAATGGATAGACTTGGTAATTTCTACCCCGTTAGGGAATGAGTCTGATGTCACTTTCCATTACCCAAACTGCAAGATAATAGTTAAAGGCCACAACTTACCTGCAGATTTAATCTGCTTAGACTTGAAGGAGTATGATGTAATTTTAGGGGCCGATTGGCTATCCACCCATCGGGCAACTGTAGACTGCCGAAATGGAAAAGTAACTTTTGTGGATTTCCTGGAGTTAACTTACGTTACTCCCCGGAAGAGATCGCCAGTCATCTCTGCTCTTCGAGCCCACAAACTTATCAACAAAGGATGCGAGACATTCTTAGCATTTGTAACTGCCACGGAGGCTAAGATAGCTAGACTAGAAGACATTCAAGTGGTTCGGGAGTTTCCTGATGTTTTCCCTGAAGACTTGCCTGGTTTGCCACCAGAGAGAGAAGTCTCATTCACTATAGACCTTGTCCCAGGTGCAGGACCTGTCTCCAAAGCACCCTACAGAATGTCCCCCGTAGAATTGAAGGAATTGAAGGAACAGTTAATGGAGCTATTGAAGAAAGGATTTATCAGACCAAGTACTTCCCCATGGGGAGCACCAGTGCTGTTCGTCAAGAAGAAGGATGGATCGATGAGGCTGTGCATCGATTATCGGCAAATGAATCAACTCACTATCATCAAGAATAAATACCCATTGCCGAGGATTGATGAACTCTTCGATCAGATTTTTGGAGCAAAGTATTTCTCAAAAATTGATCTTCGATCGGGTTATCACCAATTAAGGATCAAGGACGAGGATATTCACAAAACTGCATTTCGAAGCAGGTACGAGCATTATGAATTTACTGTTATGCCTTTTGGACTAACAAATGTCCCTGCAGCTTTTATGCAGCTTATGAATAGCATCTTTAGACCGCATCTGGACAAATTTATTGTGGTTTTTATCGATGATATCCTGATATATTCAAAGTCTGAAGAGGAGCATGAAGTGCATTTGAGGATAGCATTACAGATATTGAGGGATAATCAATTATATGCCAAACTTAGCAAATGCGAGTTTTGGTTAGAAGAAGTGTCCTTCTTAGGACATGTAATTTCAAAGGATGGAATCTCAGTGGACCCCGCAAAGGTCGAAGCAGTAAAGAAATGGGAACAACCGACTAACGCAATAGAAATTAGGAGCTTCCTTGGTCTTGCTGGGTATTACCGGCATTTTATTAAAAACTTCTCGAAGATTGCAGTACCACTCACTAGGCTGACTCGCAAGGAAGTGCCATATGAGTGGAATGAGGAATGTGACCAAAGTTTCCAAACGTTGAAGGACCATTTGACCACTGCTCCAGTCTTGGCCCTTCCTATTGAAGGAGAGAAGTATGAGGTATATACCGATGCTTCCGGTATTGGCCTCGGTTGTGTGTTAATGCAACAGGGAAGGGTTATCGCATACTCCTCTAGGCAGTTGAAGAAGCACGAGGAAAACTACCCGGTGCATGACTTGGAGTTGGCCGCGGTAGTATTTGCACTAAAGATCTGGAGACACTATCTCTATGGAGAATAATTCACAGTATTCTCCGATCATAAGAGCCTCAAATATCTATTCTCTCAGAAGGAGCTTAATATGAGGCAACGTCGATGGCTGGAATATTTAAAGGACTTTGATTTCACTATTCAGTATCACCCCGGTAAAGGGAATTCGGTAGCCGACGCCTTGAGTCGAAAGCCGAGAGCCCTTATAGCCAGCTGTATGATACGGGAATGGAAACTATTAGAAGAATTCTCTAGATTAAATATAAGCACGGACCAGAAAGACGGGTGCATTACTCTCTCTCACATGAGTGTACATCCAGACTTGCTATCCGAAATCAAGAAGTCACAAGATGAAGATCTTGGAATGATTGAAATCAGGGAGAAACTAGGTCAAAGAACCGGGTTCAAGCTAGCAATTGATGGAAGACTAATGTTGCAGGAAAGGACATGTGTCCTGAGTTGAAAAGGAAAATTCTAGATGAAGCTCACCACTCTAGGTATACCATTCATCCTGGAGCAACTAAGATGTACAAAGATCTAAAAAGAACTTTCTGGTGGCCGAACATGAAGAGGGAGGTAGTGGACTTTGTATCTCGCTGTCTCACGTGCCAACAAGTGAAAGCGGAACATCAAAGACCCGCCGAAAAGTTACACCCCCTGGATATTCCTAAATGGAAATGGGAAGGAATTGGTATGGATTTCATCATGGGACTGCCTAAGTCTAGAGGCGGACATGATGGTATTTGGGTAGTCATCGACCGACTGACCAAGTCAGCGCATTTCTTGCCAATTAAAAGTTGATGGTCGGTTGATGTTTTGGCCGCATTATATATTAAGGAGATCGTGAGATTACATGGAGTCCCAACATCAATCGTGTCTGATCAAGACCCTCGCTTCACTTCTCATTTCTGGAAGGGTCTACAACACTCTTTGGGGATAAAGCTCAACTTCAGTACTGCTTTTCATCCCCAGACCGACGGTCAGACCGAGAGAACAAACCAAATAGTTGAAGACATGTTACGGGCTTGCATTATTGACTTTGGCGGAGGTTGGCATGATCATTTGCCCCTAGCCGAGTTTGCATACAACAATAGCTATCAAGCCAGTATACAGATGGCTCCATTTGAAGCCTTGTACGGCAGGAGTTGCCGATCTCCTATATGCTGGGATGAAGTTGGCGAGAAGCGACTACTAGGGCCAGATATGGTAAGAAACACAACAGAAAAGGTTGGACTTATCCGAGAAAGACTCAAAGTAGCACAATCCAGACAGAAATCTTATGCAGATAATAGAAGAAGGGAATTAGAGTTCCAAGTTGGAGACCATGTATACCTCAAGGTCTCACCCAGTCGAGGAATAAGAAGGTTCGGAGTTAAAGGCAAGCTTACACCGAGATTCATTGGTCCATTCGAAATATTGGAAAGAGTTGGCGAGGTAGCCTATCGTCTTGCTTTGCCTCCATAACTGTCGGAAGTGCACAATGTGTTCCACATTTCCATGCTGAAGAAATATGTGCACGACCCTTTCCACGTCATTGATCATAGTAACTTAGTGATTCAAAAGGACCTCACTTATGAACAGAAGCCAATGAAGATTCTTGATCGAGAGGTCCGAGTCTTAAGAAACAAGACCATTCCCATGGTAAAAGTGCAATGGAACAAATGCTTGGAGCAAGAAGCCACATGGGAAACTGAAGAATCTATGCGAAAGAGATATCCGGAATTATTCTAAACCGTAAGTACTCTATACCCTCCATGTCTCCATTCACGCAATTGAATTTGGGGACCAAATTCTTTTAAGTGGGGGAGGGTGTAGCACCCCTGAAAATTTTAAAAGAATAAGATAGATTTTTTTAAATAAATAAAATCTATTTGTGCAAATTTGGTCAGGAATTATATAAAATAAAAATTCGATAAATAGAAAATAACCCAAACTGATAATGGGCTTTGCGTTTAAAAGATATAAATGGGCCAAAATGAAATAACGCCTTTCATTAAGGCGCTAATTTATCTCGAGAAAATTCGGAAGAAAAAGACGCCCTTCACCTGGGCGCTATTTAGAATAGTAACGCCCGTGTATATGGGCGCTAATTCATACCAAGAGAATTAACGGCTAAATATAGAAAATAAAATAACGCTTTCAGCATGGGCGCTAATTTGTACGAAGGAAATTGGAAATAAAGCGGAAAAATATAGAAAAATTAAGTGGCGACCTAGGTTAAGGCGCCACTTAATGAAAAGATGCCCTCTGTTAAGGCGCTACTTAAGGTGAAAACGCCCTTATCTCTGCCGTCATTTTATTGAGAGTGAAATAAGGAAAACCAGGCTCGGTCATAGCAGGCGGCTGGAAGGGGAGCCGACCATGCATGGTAGGTTTTAAACCCTGCCAATCCCACACGTAAAGCTTTCCAATATCGAGCATTAGAACCCTCCAGAATGTTGCCACCATTAGTTCTATCACCCCGTTAAGGCCTTTCCTCCTCTATAAAAGTACTTCCCGATCGAACAAGACATGGCTTGTTGATGCTGCTGCACTTAGTTGACGACCGCGAAGGGGCGTGAGGCGTCATCTTGTTGCTGTGTTCGTGAAGAACGTGGAAGTTCTTCCCTCTGCTTCCTGTTGCTACGGACATGAGGAAGTGGCAGAAGTTCTTCTTCCCCTTCATTCTTCTTCCTCCTGTGAACCACCTGCAGGCTTGGAAGGAGCTCCATCCATCCTCTGTTTCAAGTTACAAAAACAGAGCATCGTATTCACGGAGTTCTTCATCTTATTCAACACCCGATCCCCTCTAAAGGTAGGTTTTCTCAAGTTTCATAGCCCAAACAAAGTTAAAACATGATTTAAGGCCAACATGATAGATAAAATCATCTTATATCATGCACTTATATCATGCATATGATTATCGATGTGTTCTGTCGAGAGTTTAATTCTTTACAGTAAATAACGCCCCTTTCTAGGGCGTTAATTTGAAAATGACGACTTGATATATGTCGTGTCTCCTGAAATTGACGCCCCTTAAACAGTCGTAAATTCCTATTTGATTTAATAACTACACACGTTAGAAATTTAATAGCTGTATGAGGAAATGACGCTGTGCACTGTGTCGTTTATTTGAATTAACGACCCTGCCTAGGACGTTATATTCATAGAAGATGGCAACATATCAGACGTCACTTAACAAATTCTAAAAACATTATCAAAGACCAGTCGTCAATTGTAAATATGTTAGTTATAAATTTTTCGCATTATTAGTCATACATGGGTATAGTAGTATCCTTTCGTCATGAAAATTTA
This sequence comes from Amorphophallus konjac, assembly GCA_022559845.1. Taxonomy (NCBI): domain Eukaryota; kingdom Viridiplantae; phylum Streptophyta; class Magnoliopsida; order Alismatales; family Araceae; genus Amorphophallus; species Amorphophallus konjac. The sequence continues at coordinate 23,113,929 of CM040129.1, forward strand.
TGGACGTACTATTAGGGTGGAGACCGAGGTAGTGAAAGTGGTTGCGTCATTTTTCGTGCCCCCAATCGCAAGTTCCCTCATCTCTCAACGAAAAATTATTTTGAACTTATGGTTAGGTAGAGTTTTTCGAGCCGGTCATTTCGGTATATTATAAGCTAGATTCTGACATGGTTTAGTATAGAAACCGGAGATTTGAAAAATCATTTTTTTATGAAATAACGACCCACTATAGGTCGTTACTTTAAAAAGGGACGCCACTGTTACTAGGCGTCACTTTTAACTAAAATATATGTATATATATATATATATATATATATATATATATATATATATATATATACATATATCCTGTATGTGTACCATTAAAAATTCATTATTATTAAAATATATAACAAAAAAATATGAAAAAATATATATCTGGAATCCTTGTATTTTTCTCCTATTTATCATATATTCTATTTTCTTAAATTATTTTAAATAAATCAATGTGCCTTTTAATGTATGTTTTTGAATTTATTCAATTAAATAGATATAAATGTAAATTCTTGTTAAATAAATTGAGTTAAAAATCATGAAAATTAACGTTCCCCAAGAGGATGCTAATTAATAAATGACGGCACCCACGGGCGTTAAATAATATAAGTTGATTTAATTATAGAATAGGATGGACATGAATTCTATGATTAACGTATACATTTTCTCACCGTTTTCGTCCGTTTTTGACCCATACCTCGGGTCTTGTGTCACTCTCATCTCACGTCCGTAGATGGAGTCCCTGTTTCATGATTGGTTCACGCATACCCCTCAACTCTTGGTGACATACGAGCCCTCCGTTGGACATTCTGTTCCTTCGGACTGGCGAGTTAGTCATTGGGACCTCCGTAAGTCTCCTCGTAGCCTTGGATTCCCTCAAGGCCGACTGAGCTGGTTGTACCTTAAACACCTTGTACCTTTTGATTGCCACGTCTTGTGGTAAACCGGCCCTCTCATGGTACCATCTTGGTCCATGAGAGAAGAATCTTAGCCTGTGGAATGATGATATTCCACTAGGCAATGTCTTGGATTGAGTCCCTTATAGATAGGGTCAATCTCTCAGCTTGATTCATGCCCCTTGATTGGTGACAGGTTTAGTCATCCACTCGAGTTATCACGGCTACCTAGTTAAGGTACCGAATCTACCCAGGTTATCGACACGTCATGATTCTCGTCCATCTAATGTTCTTCCTTGAATTCCGTGGAACCTATCCACGAATCTGCCTTGATATCCTACATAAGTTTATTCTTGGAAATCCATGGCTATCACTAAAGTGGTTGTCTAGATATTTACATGTAACAATGCCTGCACATTTAAGGGCCCGATCTGGTCCTGGGAGGAGCACCCGAAAGTACTTGTGCCCATGGGAGTTATATTGATCATGGTGTGGTATTGCACCGAAGTACTCGCTTGAATCTACGACACTCCACTATATCTCTATCTCTCTCTCACGTGCTAGACTTGATTGACTTGACATGACTTGCGTGGCCCGGAATGGGTAAAGTACTTGCTTGCTTACTAATAGCCATTATCTCATGACATGAAAGACTTTATTGATATACTTGGTACTCGTTCAAATACTTGAAATCTTGAATACTTGAAATTCCCTATCTTGGATCAACAGTTATTTCCTCTTGTTATCATGTTCAAATTCCATAGCACTTCATTTTTACATGATTTACATGCTAAACTTGCATTTTCATTTGAAAAAGATAATTACTTAAACCAGTTGCTAGTTCTTGAGATATAATTCCTACTGAGCGTTCGCTCATCAAGTTCTTTTCCCCAACTTTTCAGGTAATGCAAACCCTGACTCGGACTCGGATGGGTAGGAGCAAGAGTGATGAGCGTAGACCTACAAGCGTCATGCTATTGCACTCTATCGTGTCATGTCGTCCCTAGTTTATTCTTGGAGTCTTGTTATTGGAACTTATGTCATTGCAAGAATTGTAATAATTAAGGCTTGCGGGCCTGATTAGACTTATTAAGTCTTGGATATATGTGACTTTGTTTAATGGATTAGGTGGTTATCAATGGTATCAGTATTTGGTTATGTTCTTGTCTTATTGCGCACTCTATGTTGATGTCAAAATTCTATTTGCTCTGATTGACATGATTGATATAAACTCGTCACGCTCTTCCCGGGTTCCTTCCGCGCTCAGGGCGTGACATGATGATACCGGGAAGATGGAAGAGAAACCTAAAAACAAGAAGTTAAAGAACCATAAGAAGATGATGCAAATCAGGAAGATCAAGTTGAACAGCAGCTACCAAGGCAATGGACGTTTCCAAAGAACCATCCACCAGAGAATGTCATGGGCAATGTAGAAGAAGGAATAAGAACACGGGCCTCCTTCAGGGAAGTAAAAAATATGGATTACATAGCATTACTTTCCCAATTTGAACCTTACTCCATAGAAGAGGCCTTGAAAGATGAGTCCTTGATCATGGCTATGCAAGATGAATTACACCAGTTCCAAAGGAACAAAGTGTGGTTCCTCGTGCCATGTCCTAGAAACCACTCAGTGATCGGAACAAAGTGAGTTTTTCGAAACAAAATAAATGATCAAGGAGTGGTAACTAGGAACAAGGCCAGGCTAGTAGCTAAAGGCTGTAGCCAAGAGCTTGGGATTGACTTTGATGAGTCTTTTGCTCCTGTAGCAAGACTCGAGGCAGTGAGAGTTTTATTAGCATTTATATGTTACAACAATATTAAATTGTTTCAAATGGATGTTAAAAGTGCTTTTTTGAATGGCTATATCCAGGAGGACGTGTATGTGGAGCAACCACCAGGGTTTGAAGACACGAAGCATCCAGACCACGTGTACAAGCTAGACAAAGCACTCTACGATCTGAAACAAGTACCCCGTGTGTGGTATGAACGGTTAAGTGATTTCCATATTCAAAATGGATTCAAACGAGGTAATGTTGATCAAACTCTTTTTACAAAACTGAATGGTAAGGAAATCCTAATTGTTCAAGTATATGTAGATGGTATCATTTTTGGCTCTACTAAAGATACTTTAAGTAAAGACTTTGCTAAATTGATGCAAAGTGAATTTGAAATGAGTCTTATGGGAGAGCTAACATTCTTCTTAGGATTGTAGGTCACACAGACGGTTGACAGTTTATTCATACACAAGAAGAAGTACGCTATGGAGTTGCTGAAGAAATTCAATTTGACATCAACCGAACCACAACCAACTCCTATGTCCACTTCAATAAAATTGATCAAGATGAAACAGGTAAATCCATGGACCAAAAACTTTTCAGAAGCATGATAGGTTCATTGTTGTACTTAACTACTAGCCGGCCTGACATTCAATTTATTGTACGCTTATGTGCGATGTTTCAATCTAATCCAAAAGAATCACACATGTTGACCGTGAAATGAATTTTCAGATATATTGCTGGTTCAGTTAATTTGGGATTGTGATTTTTGCGTAATTCAAGCTTTGATTTAGTTGCTTATTCTGACGCCGATTATGCGGGCTGTAAAGTGGATCGAAAAAGCACCAGTGGGTATTGCCAATTTCTTGGGGGATGCGTTGTCTCATGGGCCTCCAAGAAATAAAACTCAGTGGCATTATCAACAGCCGAAGCCGAGTATGTGGCTGTAGGTAGTTGTGTTACCCAGGTGTTATGGATCCAACAATAAATGATTGACTATGGCATTTTTTTCAAAAACACCTCAATCCTTTGTGATAACACATCAGCCATAAATCTGTCAAAGAACCCTGTTCATCACTCTCGCACGAAGCATTTTGAAATTATACATCACTTTCTTAGGGATCATGTGAGCAAGGGTGATGTAGAAATTAGTTTCATTGAAACAGACCGACAAATTGCCGACATTTTCACCAAACCTCTAAATGAAGAAAAATGTACAACATTCAGGAGAGAATTAGGGGTTTGTAGGATAGACGAGTCTGAGTCATGATAAGTTGCATTATTGTGTGTATAAGTCACTGCATTTCAGGCATTTGCATTAGTGTGATGCACTATTGGTTTTTCCTTCATCATGCATAAGCATTTTGTTGCTTCAAAAACAAAAATAAAAATTGAGCTTGTGTGAACAAGCATCTTGGTGTGTATGGCATTACTTCTATTTATAATGTATACACATGCTCATTGCTATTTCTATGGCCGATATCACCTTGAATATATTTAAATGCCGACAAACGAGCGAAAACTACTCAAAATCTGAAATCCGGAGCGTTGGACAATAAACGTCTATTATGATCTTAGATTTACTTGAAACATGTTCCCCAAGTAATTTTAACCATACAACACTCATTTTTCCTTGATTCCAACATAATTTTACTATTGGGGACTCGAGCCAAACTTTCTTTGGCCCTCTTCATACAATTAACTCATTTTTTGCTGAAAACCAGAGGAAGGGTCGACCCCTGGGGAGGGTCCTTGGGTTCTGTTCGGGGCTGGGGTTACAGGGGTCGACCCATTGGGCCGACCCGTTACGGTCGGGTGGCTTAGCCGCATCCTAACCATCTGCAAACGGGGTGGAAACCCTATGTTTACCCCTCCACACCTTATATAACCTCTCAAGCCCCCTTCTAAGCCTAGCCACCACCTCTTGCAAGTCCTAAAACCCCATCTTGGCCCCCAAATCCTCAAGCCCTAATCGCGAGTTTCTCTGGTGGCGTCTCGTGGAATCTTCCTTGTTGAGGCTCCAAGCATCGTTCTTGATCTCCAATCCCTCTGAGGTAAGCTCTTGGTGTGTGGAGGATCATTTATCCATGGTCTTAGCTTTCCATTCTTGTTGAACCATCTCGATCTACAACCCCATCAAGCGGTTCTTTCGGTTTGTGTTTTAGATGGCCCCAAAGAGGCGTTCTTCTCGCAGAGGAGGGGAATCGAGCTCAACAAGGGAGCCTCGATCCAAGGAGGCCGCGCACAGTGTTCCTTCCAGCAAGGTTTTGGATAGGAAAGTACTCCGTCCACGAGCAATCGATTTCGGTAACCTTAGCCGCCATATCCCAAGCCTTGTAGATCTCCTTTGCAGTCAACCAAATCTGGAAATTTTTATGTCTGCACATCGTCGCATTTATCCAAACTTGGTGCATTAGTTCTACAGTAACTTGTCAATTTCGGGTGACATTCTGACTACTGTGATAAATCACCTACAAATTACACTTTCCCCAGAAATTTTAGGCGTAGCTCTTAATTTACCACATGAAGGATATGCATTTGGAGATATTGTGGTACTGGACGCAACGTTATATCAATTCATGACATCTGAAGACAAAGGTGATAAATCGGTCGCTGGATTGAATGCAAACCACTTTCCTCCCATGCAACGCATATTGCATAGACTGATCACAACCATTTTGCTATCGAGAGGGGGAGGCATGACAAGGTCACTAAAATCCACATGTTTTTATTCTACTTTTTTTTGGTGGCATTCCTATCAACTTTTCGGTAATTATTTTGGATCACATCTGTTCAAGCATGAAGCACAAAAATAGGACTTTACCATATGCCGCATCCTTAACTACTGTTTTGAATACATGGAGCTTAATCTTACAAAAGAGCCATCACAAACAATCCGCGAAGCTGATATTTATACCATACATTCCATCTGTTACAATATGGGCTATGAAATGAGAGATGGGGAATTGGTTCGCCAATTGAAACGGGTTGCACAAGCTGTCAGCTCTGAAGAAGATGAAGATGATGATGAAGAGCAGGCCGGAGAACAACACTCACATGTTCTTGCTGCAGGGATGCCTTCCGAGGCGGTTCAACTGATCATCGATCGATTGGATACCATTGATGGTCGTTTAGACAGGTATGGGGAGACAATGGAAGCTAAGGAAAAAGAATTGTCTGATCTGAAGCTATCTCACCAAGAGTCCACTCAGTCCTTCACTGACGCTTTGGCCAATCAAGCCTATATGTTTGAGGAAATTTTGGATTATGTTAGGTGTCCACCAAAGCCACCAACTCCGGATGACGACTAGATGTTTGCACTCCTGCAGAATGGCACACTTCTTATCCCATATTCACCCCCTCCTTTTTTATGATGCCAAAGGGGGAGAAATTTTGTACTATGTGTGTGCCCGACAATCGGCTATTTTACTACTTTATGTGTGGTGTGTGCTTGCATGCATGTGTGTTTTTCATTCATCATCCTAGTTAGCAAAGTTGCATATCATTGCATTGCATAAGTGTTGTAGTTTGTTTTATGTACCAAGACTTTGTTGTCCTTTAACTAAGTTGTCGGCAAGCATTTTGGAAACTGCCCTTGTTGGTCAATCTTACAAGTTTGAATGGCATTATGTTTCATTGTTATGATGCTTCTTAATTGGTTCATGCTGGTGAAATGGAAAGGTTGTGTAATTCCAATTGTGGTTACGGTTCAATGTTACCATCTGAAATTGTTTTTGGTGTGGAGATTGAATTTACTAATATATTATTTTGTCATCATCAAAAGGGGGGAGATTGTTGAACCCCCTCCTTGTGTGCATGTTTAAATGAGATGGATTTTGATGATGACCAAACATTGTATTTGTATAAATTGTATTTGAACTGTTCTAACATAAAACGTCTTGGCAATGCTCAACATCTTTCAAGAAGTCATGGAGTTTTGAAGGTTCAAGAACAACCTCATCTGGTAAGAGTTTTGGGTTCAAATTGAAAGACTAAATCTAACTCAGAGTTTGTGTTTTTACAGGACAAGGGATGTGCCTCAATGTTTAAGAACTTCAAGGACGTTTGGTGAGATCAACCCTAACCCTTATTCCTTGGTCATTTGATTATCAAGGTTGGAATTCATATTTTGATTTCAAAGGGCGAATAAGCTAGACCTTGATCTAAATTTATTTGAGTTGGAATTTGCTCATTCATGTCTTAGAATCAAGTAATTTGATGGAGTAAACCTCAACTTCAATCCCCCTAGGTTGTTCCTTGGACTTAGTGTGTTTTTGGTCTCATTTTAGAAAGTCCAGGAACAAGGGTCGACCCCAAGGGTCGACCCCTAGATCCTCTGTTTCAGCAAGGGCACGGGTTCTCCAAACCCAGCTGCGAGGGTCGACCCTTGGGGTCGACCCCTGCGCTCAATTTCCTCATACCTGTACGGGTAACCGCGAGGGTCGACCCCTTTTGCCCAGAAATTTGAAACCTGCACGGGTCTTCAATCCCAATAGCGAGGGTCGACCCTTGGGGTCGACCCCTGAGGAATTTTACACCAAACCCACACGAGGGGGCACGAGGGTCGACCCCAAGGGTCGACCCATTGTTCCTAAACCCATTAAATCCTCTCACGAGGGTCGACCCCAAGGGTCGACCCTTTCAGGTTTTGGGCGGCGCCGTTAAAGAAGACCTTCGTGCCAACGCACCAAAAGTCCATCCAGTCAAGTCCAACTTCCCTTAAATCACTCCAGAAATTGTGGATCTGGTCCCTAGGCTGTTCTTGACCGTCCTAAACTAATAAATATATCCTATTGGGTTGTAAACCCTAAGGCATTCAAGTGAGATCTGAACTATTGCTTTTGCTCTAACTCTTGTGAGTGCAGGTCGCAGGCAGATGTTGAGTGAAGGGCCCGGATTCAGAGGGGAGGTGAATGAATCCCAAAAGAAAATTTGCCCAATTTGAAACTTAGATCTTGATTAACACTGAACTTACAAAATCTTGCGGAAATAAAACTTTGATTCAGTAATGCAGGTGTTCTAGCAAGATCCACACTCAAGCACTCAATGGGTCAGCCTAATGCGAGCACAAATAGCGTTTTAGAAGAATGGAATGCAGTAAATCAGCTTGATCTTAAGCAGACGTTCTAACGAGACACAAGATAGAACACTTAACCTGCATGCCCAGTAAACCCGACGATTCTAGGCGATCGAACTGATCTTAAGCATTCATTCACCGTGGCTGAAAGGCAATTAGGTCGCGATCCTAAACATGCACTTAATAACTTCAGAGAAGAAATCAGATCACAATGCACAAGGGGTTTTAGGTGGTTCGGTCATTAAACCTGTTGGGTTAGATGGACTCAGTCTATCTCCACAGAGTGTGGATCTAGAGGGGGGTGAATAGATCAACTTGCCTAATTTAAAACTACTTCAAGTTCTAAAGCGGAATTTAGGTAAACATCAGTTAAGCTAAACAAAGGATGCTAAACAAAAGGTCGAAAGCTAGACATGAGCATAAGCGATGCAATCAAATAAGCTAAGCAAGAAATTCCCATCGCACACAGATCACACAAAAACACAAACACACTGCACACACAATTTTTAGGTGGTTCGGTCAACGACCTACGTCCACCCCACACTCAACCGAGTATGGCTTCCTGCTGTGCAGCACAGCTTGCGTCTGCTGGGCTTTACAGCTTGGCCAAACAATCCACTGATACACAGCTTCGCTGGGCACTACAGCTTGCCAACCAGAGGATCTGATCCTCTGCAACCGCTGGGGAAATACAGCTTAACCCGTCCAGTGGAGACTACCACTGCAAGACCGCTGACACACAGCTTGAAGAAACAGTATTCGGAAATGAAAGACAGAGTCAAAACGAAAATAGAAAAACTCAAAAGCAATATAGCTCTAAGAGCAAAGCTCAGCTCTGGTTTTGAACCATGAGACTGAGATACATACTCTCTCACTCTCACTCTCAATCAGCTCTCTCTCAACTCAATCTCTCTCGATCTCTTCCTCTCTCTTCTTCTCCTTCTTCTCTATTTCTTCTTCTTCTTCTCTGTATCTTCTTCTTCTCTCTTTTCTCTCTTTGGATCGAAGGCTCACTGATGTATAGACTTTCTCTTCTTTTCTTTCGATCAGTCTTCTTCTGTGGAAGAAGGCTTGTTTATATAGCAGCAACAGCAGCAGGCGTGTGCTCTCCACGTTTCCCGCCCAGCAATTTGGACCACGTGGCAGCATCCAATGGAGTGTCAGTACACGTGTCCTCATCTGGATACCTTGTCCTTCTAGGATCACGAGCCAGGTATCTCGGGTCACGTGCCCCTCATTAGCTTCTTCAGTCCGATGTATAGAGTTCTCCATTCACGTACACAATGACAGCAATCTGACTTGCTGCGTCGACGCTGTCAATCAATGGCGTTAACGCAGTGAGGCATTCCAGTAGCCATTAGCCTCGTCTCTTTAGCTGCTGCGTCGACGCTGCTCAATTGTGGCGTTGACGCAGTGGAATAGCCTGTGAAGATGAATGCTTCTTCAACTGCTGCGTCGACGCTGCTTGCTTGTGGCGTTGACGCAGTGGAAGATATCGTGAAGGCTTCATCAACTGATGCGTGGATGCTTTAAGCTCCCAGCGTCGACCCTGTTCCCTTCAGCAACAAGAATGAAGTCATAAGATTTAAGTATGTACATTGCAGTGTATATACTTCGTTGTATAGACTTGTGAAGGCGAATGCAACGTACAGACTTGCCCAATGTATGGACTTCATGTAATGCAAACGAATGTGAAGACTTCAGTGTATAGACTTTAGAAGACGAGTGTAATGTATAGACTCCATGAGACTCTAGTGCAGACAGACGATGTATAGAGTTCTCAGTTCAGCCGTCAGTGTATAGACTTGAAAGTCTTGAAGCCAATGTATGGACTTGAGCAAGCTAAAGGGCTGTATAGACATCGAAGACAAGGAACGATGTATAGACTTGCCAAACAGTTCAGTGTATATACTTTATGCAAGGAGGCCAATGTGTAGACTTGAAAAGTTGAGGCCAGTGTACAGACTTGCCACCGACCATTGTGTAGACTTGATCAGCATAAGACACAGTATAGACATCAACTCTGCACATCAAATGTATGGACTTCAAGTGTGAAGACCATTGTATAGACTTTGGTTTCGAAGACAATGTGCAGACTTTGAGTTTGAAGACCAATGTCCAGACTTCAAATATCAAGACGCTAAGGAAGATGGACAATGTACAGACTTGCTGTAACAGTCTGATGTATAGACTTCATGAAGCTCTAGACATTGAATGCTGTACAGACTTAGCCCAATGCCTGAGACGCTAACAAAGACGGATGATGTTTAGACTTGCTGACAGACCGATGTACAGACTTTGAGGTTCAAGGCCAACGGCTGTACATACTTAGAATATTAAGACTGATGTACAGACTTCATGCGTTGACGCTGTACACACTTAGCGAGTTGACGCTCTACACACATCCAATGAAGTGCGTTGACGCTGTAACATGATGCGTTGATGCAGTACACACTTAAGCAATTCAATTGAAATGCAGTGTGTGGACTTTATCCAAAATGGATGATGTATAGACTCAATTGATATGAGAGCTTCCAGTGTATAGACTCATGACAGTAAGAAATGCAGACAGCAGTGTATTAAATGCAAAGAACACATAGTCAATCTGATAGAGCAATTTCATCAAATCAAAAGCAGTTGCCAATCAATCAAAACAATGGTGTTGCCAATGAAATAAAGCAAGTGTCAACATCATCAACATAGAGGGGTCACAATAATCTCCCCCTTTTTGATGATGGCAACCCCATATGAAGTAGAAAAGTAACATCCTGTCATATAGATATATGTTTGATGAAAGACATGATGTGTTATGCAGATTGACATACAGATGCTATGAAGGCATGCAACTCACTGCCTCAAACTCTCCCTTGGAATGAATTCAGAATTGACTTCAGAATTCAGACAGATATGTATTCTCCCCCTAGACATCCCCTAGACAATATTCTCCCCCTTTGCCATCAACAAAGAGGAGGGAAAAATTAAATACAATGGAGGAATCAAGAGAAGAGCTGACTGGCATTCTGAACAGGTAGTTCATGAATAAGCATTCTAAAGCATAGAGTCTTCAGTCATATGAAATTAGAAACTGCTGTCAGAAAGAGTTCTGGTTTAAAGATGATAAAATTTGGAGTTCATGCACTACAAGCAATAGATAAGTTCACTGTGCATGATAAAACATAAACCAGAATCATATTTGCATGAAAGATTCAGTTTCATAATATCTTACTTTCATAGTCTCATAAAAAATATTGAGAGAAATCAAGTCATGTATTGAAACTAAACAAATTGACACTCATGAACTTTTCTTTTGAAGGAGCAGCATTATCAATATTAGATCATTTTGGGCATTTAGGTACCATAAGTCTTTCTGCGTAAGGGTATACGTTTATAAGATGCCAATACCCCTAGATACTCAACAAGATGGACCATTCTGCCTATGATCAAATTCAACAGAACTGAATTACACCTTTTTGTGTGAGGGTACACGTTTATCAGACGCCAGTTACCCCCAGGTACTCAGTGAAACCAGCCTGCTATTTTGAACATTTTAAACAGAGATAGCTGATACACTTCATGACATGAGTGTTGTCAACTTCTTTGATGGATCACTCAGTTTCTCAGTGATTTACTAGTCATTGCTCTTCCAATATTAATTTCCAATGGTTTTCAATGTTTTCAATAGCTTTCTTAGCTGTCCTTTTTATGTTTCAGAATGACTTGTTCAAGAACAATACACATACTTAACCTCTCTAACATGATTTCAGATGAGTTTTCAGATTTCAGATATGATTAGCTTTGTCTGACATGAAATAAGAAAGAGGTTGAGAGTTTTATCAATTTCCAACTTACTTATATACTGATTGCAATCTTTAAACTCCAACCATTATAAGATTTAAATCATTACATCAGTCTTTGAACAATTCAAATTCTTATAAATGAAGAAGTTCATTTTCTACTGCTTAGAAATCAGAACTGACCAACAGATTGCCATAATGTCAGAGACAAGTATTCAGAGTTAAAAGTTGAATGACTTCAAGAAAGTTGAAACCACTCTGAATTTCTAGCAATACTCCCCCTGTCTATATGCATGCAACATGGCAAGAATCAATTGAGAGAGAGCTTATGCATAGGTCATGAATGAATGATATGCGAAGATATGCAAAGACTCGACAAGCTCCCCCTGAATATATGCAATGCAGGACAGTTCTACATCCACATTCACATCCACATGATTTATCCAAGCAATCAAAAACAAGTCCACATCAGAGATTTTATTCACAGCAATTTAAACAATCATTCATCATGCTGAAATTTACATAAGCCAAGTTCTCTTCTAAGAAACTTAAATTTTTCATTCCCAAGAGGCTTAGTAAAAATATCAGTAATTTATTTTTCAGTTTCTATGAAATTCATTTCAATCTCCTTTTTATTTACTGCATCTCTAAGAAAATGATGTTTTATCTCTATATGCTTAGTCCTAGAATGGTGAACAGGATTTTTAGCAAGGCATATAGCACTAGTATTATCACATAAAAGTGGAATGCATCCCAGATTTATCTGATAATCAGCCAGTTGGTGCTTAATCCAAAGTACTTGGGCTGCACAATTACATGCTGCAACATACTCAGCTTCAGCTGTGGATAATGCTACAGTGTGTTACTTCTTAGATGCCCAAGACACTAGACAGCCACCAAGGAATTGACAGTAGCCACTAGTGCTTTTTCTATCTACTCGACACCCAGCATAGTCTGCATCAGTGTAGGCTAGAAGCTCTAACTCACACTTAGCAGGATACCAGAGACCTAGTTCTTGGGTTCCTAGTAAATACCTAAAAATCCTTTTCACAGCTTTAAACTGATTTTCTTTAGGACTGGCCTGAAATCTAGAGCATAAACACACAGCAAATTGAATGTCAGGCCTAGATGCTATAAGATAGAGAAGAGATCCGATCATACCTCTGTATAGCCTTTGGTCCACAGGTTTACCTTTAGAATCTTCATCCAAGCTGGTTGATGTACCCATTGGAGTGGCTATTTCCTTGAGGTTGTCCATTTTGTACTTCTTCAATAAATTCTTTACATACTTGGACTGAGAGATGAAGATGTCATCTTCTGTTTGTGTAACCTGCAGTCCAAGAAATAGTTTGAGCTCACCCATTGAGCTCATTTCAAATTCATCAGTCATTATTTGCGAGAATTCCTCACACAATTTGGGGTTAGTTGACCCGAACACAATGTCATCCACATAAATCTGAATGATAAGAATATCTAGATGGCTTACCTTGGTAAATAATATTTGATCAACTATACCTCTTGTGAAGTTCTTGTCGGTGAGAAATTTACTCAACCTGTCATACCAAGCTCTAGGAGCTTGCTTTAAACCATAGAGAGCTTTATTGAGCTTGTACACATGATTAGGGAAATCTAAACATTCAAACCCAGGAGGCTGTCTCACATAGACATCCTCATTAATTTCCCCATTTAGAAAAGCAGATTTCACATCCATCTGCTGAAGATTTATTCCTAGGGAACATGCATAAGCCAATAAAATTCTTATTGCTTCTAACCTAGCTACAGGGGCAAAAGACTCTTCAAAGTCTATTCCAAATTCCTGATTGTACCCCTGAGCTACAAGTCTGGCTTTATTTTTAATAACATTCCCCGCTTCATCAGTTTTGTTTCTAAATACCCATTTAGTCCCTATGACTGTTTCATGATCAGGAGGTGGAACCAAATGCCACACCTTATTCCTGTCAAACTGATTGAGCTCCTCATGCATGGCATTAATCCAATGCACATCTTGGAGAGCACAGTCAATGGACTTGGGTTCTATGTTTGATACAAAAGCATAAGCATTCAGTTCATGTTGAATTCTTAAGTGGCCTCTAGTCCTAGGGGGGTCATGCAGATTTTCAATAACATTTTCTACAGGATGATCCTTGAGATATCTAATATTTGCAATTGGAGTATCATGAACTTGATTTACCTCCCCCTGAACTGTAGGCTCCTCTTCATTAAGCTCTTTATGTTCTTCTTCATCCTCAGATTTGTCTGCAGGATCTCCTTCCTTCAGAATTTCACCATTATTTTCATTCCTGCGTTGACCAACATTAGAATTTGCCAAGAATTCATCAAAAACTATGTGTGGAGATTCTTCAACAGTTTTAGAGTTCAGATTGTACACTCTGTATGCTCGGGTGTTTTCAGAATAGCCAAGAAAAATTCCTGATTCTCCTTTAGGTTCAAATTTATCAAGGTCCTTTTTATCATTTATGTGAATGAAACATTTACAACCAAAAACCTTGAAGTGAGCAATAGAAGGTTTCTTACCTTTTAATATCTCATATGGTGTTTGCTGGGTAGAAGGTCTTACCATGACTCTGTTAATTACATAACAGGCAGTGTTCACTGCTTCAGCCCAAAATTTCCTTGGTAGACCACTTTCGACAAGGAGTGTACGACCCATTTCTACTAGGGTTCTGTTTCTTCTCTCCACAACTCCATTCTGCTCAGGTGTACTTAGTGAGGAATACCTGTTGTTGATTCCATTTGACCTGTAGAATTCATCAAATTGTGAGTTTTCAAACTCACCTCCATGATCAGACAAAATGTTTTCAATTTTTTGATTTGTTTTAACATAGAACTCCTGAAATTCTGAGAAAGCATCACTCTTATTAGATAAGAAATAAACCCTAGTATACCTAGAAAAGTCATCTACCATGACAAACCCATATCTCCTCCCTGATAGGCTGACAGATCTAGTTGGCCCAAAGAGGTCCATATGTATCAGCTCATAGGGTTTGGAAGACAGATTTTCAGTTTTAGACTTAAATGATTTTCTAGTTATCTTTGATTGAGTGCATGCATCACAGATTTTGTTTTCTTTCTTGAATGAGACTTCAGGAAGTCCTCTAACCATGCCATGCTTATTTAATTTGTGCAAAACAGTGTAGCTAGCATGACCTAACCTACGGTGCCATAAAAATACTATGTCTTCTCTACTGGCAGTAAGGCAAAGGTTAGTGTGTTGAATTTCATCTAAATTTATCATGTAAGTATTATTTATTCTTTTTCCAGAAAATTTGACAATATCAGAATCAGGTTCAAAAACCTTGCAGCATTGAGAGTTAAATAGAACATTGTAACCTTTATCACATAACCGGCTGATGCTAAGTAGATTATAGGCTAACCCTTCAACCAGCATAACATCATCAATGCAGCAGGTAGAACACTTACCTACCTTACCTGATCCGATAATCCTACCCTTTGTGTTGCTTCCAAAGGTGACAAGGCCTTCTACTTTCTCAGTCAGTATGCAAAATTTGGCCTTATCTCCTGTCATATGCCTGGAGCAGCCGCTATCCATGTACCACAAGTTGTTCTTGGCTGCCAGGCATACCTGCATACACAATTAGGTAGAGAAGTTTGGAACCCAAGACTGATTGGGCTCCAATGTAAATGAACTAGAAGCAAAGCAGGAAAGCAAATGTTTCGGAATCCACATTTGTTTAAATGAATTTTGTTCAGTGGATCCTACAGATTTTCTTCTGTTGTTGTTCCTTTTCTTTTTATTTTTCTTTTTCTCATTGGCAGCAGCATGATTATTGACAGTATTGTTATTTCTGTGCCAGTGCCTTAGCCTGGGTATGTCTACAAAATTTTAGCCATAGTAGTTCCTGGGCTGGCTATGAAAATATTGATTTCTAGATGTCCAGTAACCATACCCATTTACCCAATTTCCACTGTAAGGTCTTTGGATTTGAGCACCCTGGTATGCAAGACCTGTAAACCTACCCTGAGTTCTAGACCAATTTGACCTATTGAAGTAGGTTGGCTATGTATTATAGTGGGTCTGAGCTCTGGGTTGATAAAAATAATTGGGTTGACTCCTAGCTGCACTTTGTCTCCCCTGTACTTTGGACCTTGCTGACCTATACACAGGTTTGTATTGGGTCTTCTTAAGAGGTGGAGGTGTTGGTGGAGATTGGGTTACCTTGACCTGGGGTTTACTGGACTGTGTAGGTTGACCCCTAACCTGAGTCTGAGCCCTAGGATTCTGCTTAGATGTGCTAGCTCTACTAGGCTCACTGAGTTTTTGTTTATCCTTCTCCTCAGCACTGGTCTTTTTCAGATTAGTAGTTTTGTTCATTAAATTTGTTGAGTTCATGCTAATTAGAGGTCCCTTTTCCTTTTGAGCAACAAATGAAATTGTTTTCATTCCGAAAGTTTTTGTTGCACTAGAATTAAATCCTAGGCCCTCTTTTCTGAAATTAACCTTTGACTGATGAGGACATCTCCCGGCATTCCCTATGGCACGAGGCGACTCCGACTTCGTGACCCCTTGGAGATGTGGTCCTCATGGCTATCTTTATTTGTTGCTTATGTAGTTTCTTTATTTGAGTCATATCATGTGTAATTTTCCTTTATTTGAGTCCATTATCTAGGTCTTAGAGTTAATTATCCAAGTCTTGAGTCATTTGGACCCTTAGTTGAGGACATTGGGCCCAGTTAGTGGGCTTGGCCCATGGGCGCCCCCCCTGTCTCTTGGTCTTTTGCATTTATGCACTTTGTTAGGGGGTTTTGTGCAAATGGTCCAACTCTATATAAGGACCCCCCCCTCTCCCATTTGTAACAACTTTTGATGAATTGAAAAATTAAACCCTCAAGTATTCTCTCTCCCTCTCTCTATAGTTCTCTCTCTCTCTCTCACTACTTCTCCCTCTCTCTCTCTAAATTCGTAATCCTTTCTCTCTCCTCCCTTTTACCTCTAATTAAGACCCCTCCCCCTTCCCTATACACTCATTCAATTCCCCCTCCAACCCCTAGGTGGAAACCCCTTCTCCTAGGCACCCTTTCATCTTCCCAGGCACCCTTTCACCTTCCCAAGGCCACTCCCCACCCATCCCAAGCCATATTCCTCCACCCAAGACCCCTTTCCCCTCTCCAAGGGACCCCTTCACCTCCCTAGGCCGTCCATCCCCTTCCCCTCCCTCCTAGGGTCGCACCCCCCTCCATCTCCACCCACATACACCACCACCACCTTAGCCTCCCCTCCACAAGACAACTCCCGCCCACAAGCAGATCCTGGTCCGAAGTTGCAGCTCGTTTTCCAACCTGTTCCAGGCAGAATCGGCGTCCAAGTTCTTCATCAAAGTGGTTGGTCTACGGGTCCTCTTCGCAAGAGAGTTGGAATCGTGTCGATCCGAGTTTGTGGCCGCCCACAGGAGACTTTCTTTCCTGACTGCGCAGAGGAGACCTGGCAGCGACCTGAAGCAGTTTGAGGCAGCAACCACGACCACTTCTTGAAGGATCCAGGCTCCAGGGTCTTCATCAAAGTTCTCCATCGTCAAGTCAGCTTCCAGGATCAGAAGCCGGAGCTGCGTTTGGAGGTTGGTAGACGAAGTTACGAATTTTCTTCTCCGAACAGTCATTTCTGCCTCCCTTCAGTCCCCTCCGACCAGTCCCCCTTCAACGGGACCTCCCAGTCTCCATCGGTGTCAGAACGCAACAAGACCAACTCTGCTGAAAAATAGTCTTCCCCACGGTTCCAACGCCACCCGCCATTTGCAAATCGAAGCTCGGGAGTGCTCGTGACCCCTCCGTCAATCCACTGCTGAAGTTCAGGCCGCATGTGGACCAGAACCTGAGCCATTGTTCTTCCCTCTGCCACGCCCGGTACCAACAGCAGAATAAATCAATAAAATTCCACGAAGTTCGGCATCCAGCTACAAAAAGAACCCCACTGGTCTCAACATCAGAAAAAATCAGGAGCTCAATCTGCGTCCTCTACACCGACTGTCTGTCAGCAGAACCAGCAAGGAGGGTGATTCTTCCATTGGGCCCATTGCCCGCCGTCCCACCTCGTTTCCCCTCCCCGCCTGGCCGGCTTACCACCCCTCCCTGCGTGGAGGTAAATTTTGGTTGTAACAATTTAACCCCCACCCCGAGGTCACCCCTCCTGCGTGAGGCGTAGTTGTGTAACTTAATTAATCCGCAGGTCAAGCTACCTCGCCGCGGCGTTCGGGTGCATACCCACGCCTCCCGGCGCGCCCGTCGTCTCCGGCCGGGATCGGTGTCTTCACACCGATCAGGTAAGCGCTGAACCCTCCTGGATAATATCCTTGCTCCTTTAGTATTGCATACTATTGCTCGTCGGCGGAAAGGGAGAGCTCGATCTTGAATGTGTTTGTGCCCGTGTGCGCCACCGTGGCAAGTGAAAGAGAGTGCCACAAAATCCCCACGCCCTAGCGTGCTGGCCCGCCCATAAATTGGGTATCCCAGGCCCATTAGGGGTCAGCCACAAGCCCACCATCCGGTGGAGACCTTAGGGTCCCACCCCGGACCCTCACCCTCATCACTCGGGCCCACCGGGTGCGCGTGTGCGTCGTGTGAGATAGGCCGCACGGTGAGCCGAATTGAGAGCTTGTATGCTTGTGGATGCATAGGTCTAAGGGTCATTATCATCCTAGGTAGACCGTGTCACATCAAATGGTATCAGAGCAAGTTTTAGACTTGTCTCTACTAAGTCTAGTCCTAGGGCGCATTGTCATCTAGTTCATGAATCATGGCTACCACATACCCATCCCACTCGGCCCACTACCGGGATCCGATCAACCCAATACTTTGGGACATTATTCGAGATGAGGGTGTTACCTTTGATGGGTCGCATGCTAGTGATTACCTCAAGTGGGAGGCTGCAATGGAAAGGAACTTTGAGAGGAATCGGGTATACGGACACACAAGAGTTTGTAGGGCCAAGGGACAAATTCGGGGTCAAGCCAAGATAGAATTGGAACACATAGAGGCCATAAGAAGGATTGAGAGGCAAGAGCCCATTCACTCGTGGGAAGAGATGACGAGAGAACTTAGGAAAATCTACATTCCAAAACCTTCCTACTCTTCCTACTCACACACCCCTAGCCCGAGGAGCACCACCACTACTCAATCCCAACCCGGCCAACTTAAGACCATCCATAGGACTCCGCCCCCACCACCCCTAACCGATCCCCTCTCCACATTTCGCCACCAACTCCTCTCCCTTAGAACCCAACTGTCCCAACTACCCACCCCTCCACCTAGGCCCCCAAAGACCACCACCCTCCAACCCACAAATCCCTACCAAACCCCTCCACCCCAAAGAGTTGAGAAAGTGATTGAAGTTCATGAAGCTCCCCTTGAATGGGAGGAAGAATTTGAGGCACAATGCCAAGAGTCAAGTCAGGAAAACCCAATCCCCACCAACCTTCCCCAACTAAAACTCACTTCCATAACCCTCACCGTTCAAACCCAAGTGGATCCCGTGCCCACCCCTCCACCTAGGCCCGCACCGGTCACCACCCCGCAACTCACTATTCCCCATGAGACCCATACTCCCCAAACCCCCGTAGCCCCTACTACTACCCCTCCATTATCCCCTATAAGGGATGCCCCACCCAAGATCGACCAATCCAACTGTCTTCACCCAACCCACCTTCCACTTCCAACTACAAACCTACCCCAACCTAGACTCCCACTACCTCCACTTCCAACCCCAACCCAATTCCGACCTTGCTCATCACCTTGGGGGCGCCATGCACCTACCATCACCACCCCACCCCGAACATACTCTCTCACCTCTTTGGAGGAGGAACCCATACCCGACCCCAAAGTGGTGAACACCCCGGACCCAATTCCCAACATGGAGACCACACATGTCCAAATTGAAGAAAAAAACTCACATGGTAACCTTCACCCTACACCACCCTCTCTAGATGGGACCGAGCTTATTTTAGGAGAGACCCTTGTTAGCTGGTTGATGGGTAGCCCAATTAGAGAGATAATGGCCCATGCCTACCCTCCCATGGAACAACACCTCCCCATAGTCCCTCTCTCCTCTTATCACACCACTATCCAATCCTCCTATGAGGTTGAGAGTTGGGATGACCTTCTTAAGGGCCTAGCATGGCAAATAGAGTTGACCGACATGTTGGCCACAATGGCTGACCAACCTAGGAGCGTTGACCTCCTACATCTATGTGTCGGATCCATCACCACAGCTTACACTGTAGGTTGCTACACTAGCGACCTCCTTCTAATCCTCCCTACACCGGATGAGCCTGCTGCTCTCCATGAATTAGAATTGCTTATCTCGGGTAGAGTGTCAAACCATCCCTTCCTGGCTGATCCACCCACCAAAGACTTCGGCCCAATTATTTCTTTAGAGAAGGATGACTCACCGCTACATGAGGACCTGGAGTTCCTCTCCCTAGGGGACCCTTACCATGACCCCTTTGACCCCTTCCTATGGGAGTCTAGACCCCCATGCAACCCACCCCCCTTACCCACCACCCACCCTTTCCTACCCTCACCCACCTTAATAGACCAGGCCCACTCTATTTTCCCAGACCCATTTGACCCCTATGAGAGGAAACTCCCACACCAAGCCATACACATTAGGGATGCCATTTGGGAAGGAATGCATGTGTCTAGACACACCACACCGCTTGACATGATTCATGAGTCGGGTCCATTCATTCAAATCACCCACATGACATGTAAGAAGTATGAGTGGTCTATGTACGGATGTAATGGCCCACCCTCGTTCGTCGCAAGTCTTAGGCATGAGAGAAATATTCAAGGAAGTTCGGGTTCCCCGGTAATTATCACCACCATGCATGATAGATCCATCTATGGTTGTCCTGGCCCACCTAGGTCTATTAGGGCCTACATGGCATTGCATGATAGGTCCCTTTATGGGTTTTCCGGGTCTTCCATCCCCACCCCCTTTGACAAGACGCATAAGCCTCCTAGGTCTACCAAAGTCTGTGTAGCACCACTGCATGATAGGTCCACTTTTGGTTGTCCAGGACCCCCATTATCTCCTAGTGAGTCAACATCCACAAAGATACATGAAAACATCCGCAAGCATATAGGCAAAAGCAATGAGGCTTACAAAAGGCAGGCCGATGCTCATCGTCGTCACTATGAATACCAAGTGGGAGACCATGTGATGGTGAGAACGGAGCGGCTCCTCCCAGGGCCCGCCTCCAAATTGAGGACACGGGGTTTGGGACCCTTTCGGGTTCTAAGACGGGTTGGTACCAA
Source organism: Amorphophallus konjac (assembly GCA_022559845.1). Classification (NCBI taxonomy): domain Eukaryota; kingdom Viridiplantae; phylum Streptophyta; class Magnoliopsida; order Alismatales; family Araceae; genus Amorphophallus; species Amorphophallus konjac. The sequence goes on from CM040129.1 coordinate 23,134,792, forward strand.
TGCTTATGAGCTCGACTTACCTAAGGGCTTTGGGGTTCACCCCACTTTCAATGTGGCGGATCTGGTTCGCTATAAGGGCCCCACGGTGGAACCCAGTCAGGATCTCGAGCCTTTACCCCCCCTTGTGAGTGACCCTCCCGGAGCGAAACTACCACCCCGATTGAGAGGCCGACTTGAGCAAGTGGAGGCAATACTGGATGAGCAGAGCACACTTACCAGGAACAGGGTCTACCAGCGCTACCTCGTGAGGTGGAAAGGCCGTTCCCCGACCGAGGATGCTTGGGTAAGCCGAGAGGACTTGATGCGCCTAGACCCGGACCTGCTGGTGCAGTACGAGAGCCGATTGGACCCCTACTCGACGGGGTCGAGTTCTCCCCACCCCGGGGGATTTGATGAGGACATCTCCCGGCATTCCCTATGGCACGAGGCGACTCCGACTTCGTGACCCCTTGGAGATGTGGTCCTCATGGCTATCTTTATTTGTTGCTTATGTAGTTTCTTTATTTGAGTCATATCATGTGTAATTTTCCTTTATTTGAGTCCATTATCTAGGTCTTAGAGTTAATTATCCAAGTCTTGAGTCATTTGGACCCTTAGTTGAGGACATTGGGCCCAGTTAGTGGGCTTGGCCCATGGGCGCCCCCCCCTGTCTCTTGGTCTTTTGCATTTATGCACTTTGTTAGGGGGTTTTGTGCAAATGGTCCAACTCTATATAAGGACCCCCCCCTCTCCCATTTGTAACAACTTTTGATGAATTGAAAAATTAAACCCTCAAGTATTCTCTCTCCCTCTCTCTATAGTTCTCTCTCTCTCTCTCACTACTTCTCCCTCTCTCTCTCTAAATTCGTAATCCTTTCTCTCTCCTCCCTTTTACCTCTAATTAAGACCCCTCCCCCTTCCCTATACACTCATTCAATTCCCCCTCCAACCCCTAGGTGGAAACCCCTTCTCCTAGGCACCCTTTCATCTTCCCAGGCACCCTTTCACCTTCCCAAGGCCACTCCCCACCCATCCCAAGCCATATTCCTCCACCCAAGACCCCTTTCCCCTCTCCAAGGGACCCCTTCACCTCCCTAGGCCGTCCATCCCCTTCCCCTCCCTCCTAGGGTCGCACCCCCCTCCATCTCCACCCACATACACCACCACCACCTTAGCCTCCCCTCCACAAGACAACTCCCGCCCACAAGCAGATCCTGGTCCGAAGTTGCAGCTCGTTTTCCAACCTGTTCCAGGCAGAATCGGCGTCCAAGTTCTTCATCAAAGTGGTTGGTCTACGGGTCCTCTTCGCAAGAGAGTTGGAATCGTGTCGATCCGAGTTTGTGGCCGCCCACAGGAGACTTTCTTTCCTGACTGCGCAGAGGAGACCTGGCAGCGACCTGAAGCAGTTTGAGGCAGCAACCACGACCACTTCTTGAAGGATCCAGGCTCCAGGGTCTTCATCAAAGTTCTCCATCGTCAAGTCAGCTTCCAGGATCAGAAGCCGGAGCTGCGTTTGGAGGTTGGTAGACGAAGTTACGAATTTTCTTCTCCGAACAGTCATTTCTGCCTCCCTTCAGTCCCCTCCGACCAGTCCCCCTTCAACGGGACCTCCCAGTCTCCATCGGTGTCAGAACGCAACAAGACCAACTCTGCTGAAAAATAGTCTTCCCCACGGTTCCAACGCCACCCGCCATTTGCAAATCGAAGCTCGGGAGTGCTCGTGACCCCTCCGTCAATCCACTGCTGAAGTTCAGGCCGCATGTGGACCAGAACCTGAGCCATTGTTCTTCCCTCTGCCACGCCCGGTACCAACAGCAGAATAAATCAATAAAATTCCACGAAGTTCGGCATCCAGCTACAAAAAGAACCCCACTGGTCTCAACATCAGAAAAAAATCAGGAGCTCAATCTGCGTCCTCTACACCGACTGTCTGTCAGCAGAACCAGCAAGGAGGGTGATTCTTCCATTGGGCCCATTGCCCGCCGTCCCACCTCGTTTCCCCTCCCCGCCTGGCCGGCTTACCACCCCTCCCTGCGTGGAGGTAAATTTTGGTTGTAACAATTTAACCCCCACCCCGAGGTCACCCCTCCTGCGTGAGGCGTAGTTGTGTAACTTAATTAATCCGCAGGTCAAGCTACCTCGCCGCGGCGTTCGGGTGCATACCCACGCCTCCCGGCGCGCCCGTCGTCTCCGGCCGGGATCGGTGTCTTCACACCGATCAGGTAAGCGCTGAACCCTCCTGGATAATATCCTTGCTCCTTTAGTATTGCATACTATTGCTCGTCGGCGGAAAGGGAGAGCTCGATCTTGAATGTGTTTGTGCCCGTGTGCGCCACCGTGGCAAGTGAAAGAGAGTGCCACAAAATCCCCACGCCCTAGCGTGCTGGCCCGCCCATAAATTGGGTATCCCAGGCCCATTAGGGGTCAGCCACAAGCCCACCATCCGGTGGAGACCTTAGGGTCCCACCCCGGACCCTCACCCTCATCACTCGGGCCCACCGGGTGCGCGTGTGCGTCGTGTGAGATAGGCCGCACGGTGAGCCGAATTGAGAGCTTGTATGCTTGTGGATGCATAGGTCTAAGGGTCATTATCATCCTAGGTAGACCGTGTCACATCATTGACCCTAACAAAGCATTTAAGTTATATGTTCCTTGGGTCATTTTCTCAATGGTTTTCATTTTATCCTCATTGTCTTTCTGAAGTTCATTAATAGCCTTTTTCAGCTCATTGTTGACATTGAGGACAGCTTCATATTTTTCAGAGATAATTTTGACTTCACTTTCACATTTCTGAATCTTCAGCTTCCATTCATCAATTTCATTTTCAAGCCTTAGATTCTCTTCCTTAGAAGCTTTTAACTCATTTTTGATTTCATCTTCTTCAGAGCATGTGAGTTTCAATTCATCAATCTCAGATTCCAAACATGCAATTTTATCAGATAAAATTTTATCATTTTGCATGGAGTTGATTTTTCTTCTAAGATGCCTATTCTCTTTTCTAATATCATCAGCTCTATCAGCTATGTCATGATAAGCATCTACCCAATCAGCAATTGTGAAGTTTTCAAATCTAGTGATTACCTCATCTGTGTCCTCCTCTCTATCTTCGGAGCTTGTTGCCATAAGGCAAATGGGCTGTTCAGATTCGGCTTCACTATCTGAGCTGCTGCTGAAAGAGCCTTCATCTTCATCACTCCATGTGGTGATCATAGCTCTTCCCTTCTTGATTTTCTTCTTTGACCTGTCCTTATGTTTCTGATTGTCTGGACAGTCAATTTTCAGATGTCCTGGTTTCCTGCATTGATAACAGACATTAGCTTCATCTTTCTTTGCAGGTTTATATTTATACCTTTTATCCTTTCGGCCACCACTGTATTTCTTCTGGCCGAACCGTCCTGCTCCCTTTCTGAGAAATCGCCTGAACTCTCTAGTCATCATGGCTATCTCAGATCGAGTCACATCTTCTTCTTCATTTAGGCTCTCCTCTGATGATGAAGAGCTGCTGGAGCTGGATTTTGTTGATTTGCTGGAACTAGCCTTCAGCGCTATCGGCTTCTTCTTCCTCTCGGCTTCATCTGTCCTTGGCATGTTTATCTCATATGCCGTTAGTGAGCCAATCAGCTCATCAGCTTTAGTATTACGCAGGTCCCTTGACTCCTCTATCACTGTTGCTTTGGTGTGCCAATTGGGAGTCAGGGAGCGCAGAATTTTCCTCACTACATCATACTCTGCCTGAGGTTTCCCAAAACCTCTGAGGCCATTGGTTATGACAGTCAGCCGAGCGTACATTTCGCTGATGGACTCGTTCTACTTCATCTTGAAGGCTTCATACTCAGATACAAGAAGATTGGCCTTCTACTCTCTTACTTGAGATGTACCTTCATGAATTACTTCCAGCGCATCCCACATCTCCTTAGCTGATTTGCAAGCAGATACACGGGAGAATTCTGTAGGATGCAGAGCGCACTGGATAGCATTAATAGCACTCCAATTCAGCGTGGACCTTCTGATCTCTTCCTTGGTCCATACATCTTCATTTGGGGACAGCTCATAAGGTCCCTTGCTGACAATCTTCCAAATCTCATAATCCTTAACCCTGAGGAACACTTGCATACGGTTCTTCCAGTATGCGTAGTTTGATCCATCAAAGAATGGGAGCTTCGTTGTTGAGTGACCTTCAGCAGTCATCCCTCGAGCATCCATCGGGTGAAGAGTCCCTGTAGAAGAGTTAGGCTCTGATACCAAGTGTTGGGTTAGATGGACGTAGTCTATCTCCACAGAGTGTGGATCTAGAGGGGGGTGAATAGATCAACTTGCCTAATTTAAAACTACTGCAAGTTCTAAAGCGGAATTTAGGCAAACATCAGTTAAGCTAAACAAAGGATGCTAAACAAAAGGTCGAAAGCTAGACATGAGCATAAGCGATGCAATCAAATAAGCTAAGCAAGAAATTCCCATCGCACACAGATCACACAAAAACACAAACACACTGCACACACAATTTTTAGGTGGTTCGGTCAACGACCTACGTCCACCCCACACTCAACCGAGTATGGCTTCCTGCTGCGCAGCACAGCTTGCGTCCGCTGGGCTTTACAGGTTGGCCAAACAATCCGCCGATACACAGCTTCGCTGGGCACTACAGCTTGCCGACCAGAGGATTTGATCCTCTGCAACCGCTGGGGAAATACAGCTTAACCCGTCCAGTGGAGACAACCACTGTAAGACCGCTGACACACAGCTTGAAGAAATAGTATTCGGAAATGAAAGACAGAATCAAAACGAAAATAGAAAAACTCAAAATCAATATAGCTCTAAGAGCAAAGCTCAGCTCTGATTTTGAACCACGAGACTGAGATACATACTCTCTCACTCTCACTCTCAATCAGCTCTCTCTCAACTCAATCTCTCTCGATCTCTTCCTCACTCTTCTTCTCCTTCTTCTCTATTTCTTCTTCTTCTTCTCTGTATCTTCTTCTTCTCTCTTTTCTCTCTTTGGATCGAAGGCTCACTGCTGTATAGACTTTCTCTTCTTTTCTTTCGATCAATCTTCTTCTGTGGAAGAAGGCTTGTTTATATAGCAGCAACAGTAGCAGGCGTGTGCTCTCCACGTTTCCCGCCCAGCAATTTGGACCACGTGGCAGCATCCAATGGAGTGTCAGTACACGTGTCCTCATCTGGATACCTTGTCCTTCTAGGATCACGAGCCAGGTACCTCGGGTCACGTGCCCCTCATTAGCTTCTTCAGTCCGATGTATAGAGTTCTCCGTTCACGTACACAATGACAGCAATCTGACTTGCTGCGTCGATGCTGTCAATCAATGGCGTTAACGCAGTGAGGCATTCCAGTAGCCATTAGCCTCGTCTCTTTAGCTGCTGCGTCGACGCTGCTCAATTGTGGCGTTGACGCAGTGGAATAGCCTGTGAAGATGAATGCTTCTTCAACTGCTGCGTCGACGCTGCTTGCTTGTGGCGTTGACGCAGTGGAAGATATCGTGAAGGCTTCGTCAACTGATGCGTGGATGCTTTAAGCTCCCAGCATCGACCATGTTCCCTTTAGCAACAAGAATGAAGTCATAAGATTTAAGTATGTACATTGGAGTGTATATACTTCGTTGTATAGACTTGTGAAGGCGAATGCAACGTACAGACTTGCCCAATGTATGGACTTCATGTAATGCAAACGAATGTGAAGACTTCAGTGTATAGACTTTAGAAGACGAGTGCAATGTATAGACTCCATGAGACTCTAGTGCAGACAGACGATGTATAGAGTTCTCAGTTCAGCTGTCAGTGTATAGACTTGAAAGTCTTGAAGCCAATGTATGGACTTGAGCAAGCTAAAGGGCTGTACAGACATCGAAGACAAGAGCCGATGTATAGACTTGCCAAACAGTTCAGTGTATATACTTTATGCAAGGAGGCCAATGTGTAGACTTGAAAAGCTGAGGCCAGTGTATAGACTTGCCACCGACCATTATGTAGACTTGATCAGCATAAGACACAGTATAGACATCAACTCTGCACATCGAATGTATGGACTTCAAGTGTGAAGACCATTGTATAGACTTTGGTTTCGAAGACAATGTGCAGACTTTGAGTTTGAAGACCAATGTCCAGACTTCAAATATCAAGACGCTAAGGAAGACGGACAATGTACAGACTTGCTGTAACAGTCTGATGTACAGACTTCATGAAGCTCTAGACATTGAATGCTGTACAGACTTAGCCCAATGCCTGAGACGCTAACAAAGACGGATGATGTTCAGACTTGCTGACAGACCGATGTACAGACTTTGAGGTTCAAGGCCAACGGCTGTACAGACTTAGAATATTAAGACTGATGTACAGACTTCATGCGTTGACGCTGTACACACTTAGCGAGTTGACGTTGTACACACATCCAATGAAGTGCGTTGACGCTGTAACATGATGCGTTGACGCTGTACACACTTAAGCAATTCAATTGAAATGCAGTGTGTGGACTTTATCCAAAATGGACGATGTATAGACTCAATTGATATGAGAGCTTCCAGTGTATAGACTCATGACAGTAAGAAATGCAGACAGTAGTGTATTAAATGCAAAGAACACATAGTCAATCTGATAGAGCAATTTCATCAAATCAAAAGCAGTTGCCAATCAATCAAAACAATGGTGTTGCCAATGAAATAAAGTAAGTGTCAACATCATCAACATAGAGGGGTCACAACAAGACCCACATCTACCCCACACTCCAACCAGAGTGTGGCTTACTGCTGCCTCACAGCTTGAAACCGTTGGGCACCACAGCTTACCTACAAACGCTGCCTAACAGCTTGAGCCAGAGGAACACACTCCTCTCTTCTTCCAACCCGGAAGGAACCGCTAGTGACACCCAGTCACCAGCAACCAGAGACCCAAGTCTCTCTTCCCCAAAATCCACAAGAGGAATCCCAACCTCAAAACAGAGAATCAGATTACATAGTTAAGCAGAAGAGTAGCAAGGGAAAATAAACCAAACAAAAAAAAATTGAAAAGAAGTATAGCTCTCGCAGGAGCAGATTAATCTGGATCTGATCCAAAGAACTGACAGTTAGCTGGACACTGCCTGCTTTAAACTCTACCACTCTCTCTTCTCTTTCTCTTCTCAAAATCTTCTCTCAGCATAGTGTTGGCACCCAAAATGTGATCGTCGGCGATCAAGCCATAAAGATGAATGACGCGGCCCGCTGAAGCACGGAAGCTGATAAAGATCAACATATTGAAGACTTCTCGAGTTGCCAGAGCCTCGAGTCACCTGGAAGTGAACACCGGGGACTTCGCCTCAAGAAAGTCGAGATAAATCCACAACTAACTGACAGTGCGACCAAGCCTGCCCAATGATCCGGCATCGACCTCGTCATGCCGCAACCCTACACCTGTTGCCCGACCAAGGACGACGGTCTACCTGGTGGCTCGCCACCTGAATGAAGACTCTCCTGAGGAAGAACGTCCTCGGCCATTCACAACAAGGAGCTGAAGTTTCTGTCAGCAGAAGGTCCCGATCACCCGACACAGGTTCGACTTCTGGCCATAGTGGGCCCGTTAGTGGCCGATTGGTCGCCAGCCAAGGCGGAACTATCCTGGATGTTGTACCATCCCTCAAGGAAGCTTCGAGCACGAGTCCGTCTAAGCTGGAAGCACAAAGCATAGTGTCGAAGGCCGTACCGGCAGAAGACCCGTATGCTCGAGCCAGATACACGCGAAGTTCTGATTAAGGCCATTCACAGCGTGGAGAGCTTCTTCAACACCCGCCAAGGTTTTCCAAGGACCAAGGCGAGAGGAACAGTCAACGGGAGCCTCCGGAACCATCCCCGGACCCATCGGCCAGCCCGCGTCGAGCGAACAAGCTAAATCGGCGCACAAAAGGACTTCGGTGCCCCTTAATCCGGCGCCGCCAAATCCGGCGCGCCAGAATCAAGTGGGGACATGCCTCCCGGCGCCACTGAATCCGGCGTGCCCCTTTCCATGGCGCCGGATTAACGGTGGCTCTATATATATGCCATGGCCTTGAAACAAAAAGAGAGAACAGATGGTCAGAGAGAGGAGAGAAGAGAGGTCCTGATCGTTAGAGAGCCACGACCAATCGCAAGATAAGAGGGTTAGGTTTCGTGGGGAGGAAAGTTTTTCCCAGAGAGTCCCCCACCGGGCCGCCGTCGCCCTCTGCTGCGCACGAGTTCATCGGCGTCGGAGAAGAAGAGTTCCTCTGTTGTTTTCGTAGCTGGGTCACAGTGTTTTCCGTCAATCTTCCTTCGTTTGTTTTCTTCTTCCGTCGTAATGTAAGTGAAAGGGGGAGGGGCGATGATATGAGCCCGTCTCCCCCTTCACCATCTCTCTCTCTTTCTCCTTCTGTAGGCTTCCCTGTAATTGATAGTTGTGTTGCTGTGCTACAACGCCGGCGCCGACATATGAACTTGTAATATTTTCTGACTGTGGGATGAATGAATGCGTTATTTGTGTGAATGGTTCTGTTCCATCGCATCGCCTCTTCTGCTTCCCCCTTCGCATTTCTTCTCTCGGCCGCTAAAGCGGCGCCGTGCAACAGTGCCGGCGCCGGGAATGGGCGAAGTGTGTTTACGCATCACCCCGATGCCCATGGCGTCAGAACGAAATGTGTTCGAACGATCGCCGCCGTGGTTTTCCTCCGATGCATACGCCCTCGGACTCCCCGGGCTACAACGATATCCCCCCTCCCCGGGGTCTTCGCGTTAACGCCATGGCCGTGTTTGGCTCTGCTTTTCTTTCCTTTCTTTCTCGATGGTCTTGTGGCTGAGGGCATATCTGTATATGCCCCTCAACCCATCATGGTACCAGGAGGCTTCGATCGGGCCTCTCCGCATCCCTCAGTTGTACAGAGGTGAAGAGATCATCCTCGTGGCTGAATGGTTAATCCATTTATTCCTCTGTCCATGGATTCGCATGCTGACAGCATTCCCTATCGTTGAATATGCTGAATCTGGCTGAGTAAGCTGCATCTACATTCTCATCGTTTGTATACGGTTCATGCTCATTCGAGAGGGTTAAATCCATTAGCCCATCTCACTAATCCGGGGAGGGGAATATACCCCCACTGTTTCATCAAGCCACCACTTGGTCATGGGAACTCATCCATTAATGATGAGTGTCCTTACTGGCTATCGGGTGAATATCAAAATTGGGTTAATCCTGACATTTAAAATCCACAGTCCTTCACGGACCTCGTGGTGGCCGTGGGATGGGTGCCCCTCGTAGGCTAGTCCTCGGGGTTTTCCCTCTCTACCGGTCGTCCCAATTTGAGCCTTGAGTCAACTCGGGTCGCGTGCCCCTCGTAGGCTAGCCCTCGGGGTTTTTGCTCCCATCATGAGTCGAGTCACCCGCTCACTGTCGCCCACGGACTTGGTGCCCCTAGCAGGCTGGACCTCGGGGTTTTCCTTTCCGTTCGGGTTTTGCCAGCCGCCGTTTTGTCACCCGGCCCTCAGGGGTTGCTCCTCTACGTGAGTATTCCCCGCTTCTCCCCGACAATCCTCCGGGATGGGGAGATGCTGCCGAAATTCCAGCTAGAACGAGTCTGACTCGAAACAATCACCGCGCTCGAGTGTGAACCTCGCGCGTGCCTGTGACTCGGCTTCTGGATGTCCCGGGGTGATCCTTTGAATAAATGACTTAAATAAACTTTCAAAGTTTCCCAAAGTGTTTTAACAAACCCAAGAAATAACAAATAAAACCTCGATTTCCACGAAATTGGGCTAAACCGGCGCCGTTTGCGTCCGGCGCGCCTTAAAATGCGCGCCTTAAACGGCGCCCCATCCCGACGCGCCCCAAAAGGGGTCACGCCATTTTAACCCCCCTTCTACACCTACGATTCCCACGCCGTTTTAAGCCCTTTACCTACGTTTTCTGGCACCGTTTCAAGTATTTTAAGCCTTTTCTCTGCGCGTACCACGTCGATTTCATTCCGAATCGTGCCGTTGTGCCGTTCCGGTCCCCTCCCCATCTCTGGGGTGATTCCCAATGTTAATAACAGAATGAAGTAAACCTTTTGATCAATAAATTGAATAAATTAGCTTGTCTAAGCTTGAATTGATCTGCTTCGTATCATTGCCGTCATGCCTTTAGTCTAAATATTCATGTCACGTCAATGCATGCCTGAGTGTGCGCACCCTTGGTATATCAAATGGCATTAACGGAAAGTCGGGTTACGCCCGATCGAAAGTTTGTCACGCGTGATGGTGGTCTTCGGGCCTAAGTCCTCCGCCATGTACCGAGGGTCCGCCTTAATAAATTGTGTGTAGTCGATCGTAGCATCTTGCATGACCACTCGCATGCTCTGCATCTCTTATTCCGGCCTCGACAGTCCACTATCTCGGTAATTAATCAAAGGTTTTCCCTCCTCGTGGGGGATGTAATTAATGTCATGACCTTTATGGTATGACAGACTGCTAGTCCCGACCGAACCTCACTCTCGCCCGACACGGGTCAGAACGAGCGCACAATAAACTTGTCACGTACGTGACTGGCACGCCCGCGCAGTCAATCAGTCAGTTAATTGCCAGTCAGTTAATTGATTGATCGACACGTGAAATAAACCAACAAACAGTCAGGGACCTACTTAACAAAATACCCCTGGTAAAATAAACGATCGCAAACAGTCTGGCACGCCCGGTGGGACTAGTGTCACCTTTCATCTCTTTGCCGAGATACCTGGGCTTCGAGGCCCTCCCAAAGGCTGCTGATCGTTGGTTTGTCTATCTTTGCAGGCGAGCGATGACGATGAACTGGATTGACTGGCGTCGGCTTCGGTCCTTCGATTATTGCCGGTCATGCGCAAGGGTACCTGGCGGTGCCTATGGAGTTCGGCAGCTTCCCTGCCGCTGTTGGCTTCCCCAACTTCTTGGGGTTAGCCTTTGTGGATATGCTAGAAGTGGAACCCTCGGAGCCTGTCGAGGGAGCTACGAAGAATATGGAGCCTCTGAAGGCCCGATGCTGCCATGACTCGCTCAAGAGTCCAACCCCGGTCGCCAGCTGCCTGGTGCACCATGCGGTTCGTGGGGTTCACCCCAATGATGTCAACAGGAGCTCCAGAGGACGTCAACGCAGGCATATCCGGAGAAGTACTGCTGTGGTTACCGAAACCCTCTCCCTATCCGGCAAGTCTATGATGGTTGGTGGCATGCGCGTCTTCCTCAACGGACGCAGCACGCGGATAGTTCCGGATCGGGTTGTCCCTTCTATCCCCGTCCGCAACTCATATCAAGCCCTCGCTGGAAGGAGGGCGGAAAGAGAAGAAGCCGACCATTACGGTCGAGAGAAGTTGGCCCCCAGGCCAAGGAAATTGAAGCAGGTGTGGATCCCCAAGAGGGTCCAACCTATTCACCAAGCTGCACCCGTCCCCTGCCGTCTTGCTCACGACGGAGGGGAAGGAAAGAGAGGAAGGGCCTGGCCCCGAAAGAAGAAGAAGTGGTTGCGGATCCCCCGCGCCGCGAGAGTTTTCGGGCCTGCGCCCATCAAGCCAACGTCCCAGCTGTGGGACGAAGATTCCAACAACCTGCCGACAGAGCTCGGCTAGCTATACCCCTCCTGTGGGAGGTCGGCAACTATCCCCCTTGTTACATCAAGAGTAGGGTGAAGAAGAGATGACCTATCTGGTCAGAAACTATTTTCGAGGGTTAGGCAACCCCTCGCTTGGGCAACAACGACTGATGCAAGCAGCCGCCGCCAGTGAAGACTACTGCCCGTCAATGGCAGATGAAGAAGATGTAGGAGAAAGAATGATGGTGTTATCAGTCGACGATAATGGATATGATAACGGCTTCAAGATCGAAGCTGATGAAGCCGTCCCCAAGCGGGAAGAAACAAGAAGGGCTTCTCTGTTCGAGAGGCTGACCTTCCCGCATCAAGCTAAAAGGAGGGTCCATCGACAAAGGAGAAGGATGCAGGTCTTCACCTGCAACATGGCTGGTATATCCAACCGAAATGGGGGGCTTCCTGAAGATCCCGAGAATTGGCTCAGTTGGCCGCAAGGCCAGGGCTTAGCACTCGGAGGACAGAAGCCGCGAGGGAGCTCCTGATGATGACTAAGGGAAAACAACCCCGGGTCTACCATCAGTGGGATGATAAGGCCCCCGTCCTGACCGCCAATGTGGTGACGGCGGAAGAAGAAGACGACGTCCCCCTCGACATCCTGCCCGAGGGTACGTCCGGGGAGACGGCAGAAGTTATCCCCACTACAGCCACTATAGACCCATCAGTCTTGATACTACTTCAGAAATATCGGCAAGAGATAGACTTGCTAAAGAAGCAGCTGATGGAGAAAACTGAACAGTCCTCAGCTTCCAAACCACCCGAAGTCCAGGGTGAATCATCCCGGGGAGCGGTCCGTCATGACGGCCCTCCACCGCTCTACACACTGCCTCAGTCGTCAGAACCAAGCATGGCGACACTGCAACAGCGGCAACCACAGCTCCAGCCGCTGCTACCACCGGTGCTCCCTCAAGTGCACCAGACACCCCCGCTGCCACGTCCTCCACAGGCGACCACCCTGGTCACCCCGTACCTGCAGCCGGCGCACTTCTACCCAGAGCCAGTTGACCCTGCAGTCGTGAACCGGATGATGGTGGAAAGAATGATCGAGCTGAAGCTCGCAGAAAGGGGTGAAGGCGACTACGTCACGTTTGATGCATACCGGGTGCCATACCCGCAACACCATGCTGCTAAACGGCTTCCCCCGGGAATCAACAAGCCGCCCAAGTTTGACAAATTCAACGGGAAGGGGTCCCCGAGAGAACACATAGCCTATTATATGACTATCATGGGTGACTTGGCCACCGACGAGTCATACATGCTAAAGTTTTTCGGGTCCTCACTGACGGGGCTCGCATTTGAATGGTATTCTAGCCTCTCGGCCGGGTCGATCAGGGATTGGCCAGATATGCAGAAGAAGTTCAGAGAAAGATTCCATGTTACAGAGAGGGAGGTCACAGTGGCCGAACTCTACTCAAAAAAGCAGAGGGCCGATGAAACAGCCCTCGATTATATCAAGAGGTAGAGGAACCTCGGAATGAGGTGCAAGCGGCCCCCGCATCAGGAGGACGCTATGCAAATATGCAAACAGAATCTTAGAAGGGAGGTTCTGGAAAAGATGATCGGAATGGAAATACGATCGTTTGATCGATTGAACAATGTCGTGGCCGAGATGGAAGCTTTCCTGGCCAGACCTGCCCCTACATCTGCTGCCGGCACGACCCAGAAGGGCAAGGCGGTGGAGCGGCGCCCGTCGCCTAAAGAAGCGAACGCTCTTGACATAAAGGTGTTCGAACAACAGAAAAGTGAAGGCAAGAAGGGAGTCACCCCGCAGCCTGCAGAAGCCCTAGACGGCAAAGAAGGTCCTTCGCTGAGGGACAAGATGAAGAAGGCCTATTCATTTCCAAAGGACAAGACCCGGGTTCTGTTCGACTGGGTAACGGAATATAGCATGGTCACCCTGCCAGAGCCAAGGAGGCCGGAGGACCTAAAGAGAAAAGACAGCCCAAGATTCTGCCCCTACCACCAGATGTTGGGGCATCCAATCGAAGACTGTTATGTTTTCAAGGACATCATTGAAGGGATGGTGAAGAAAAATGAGATCGAGCTAGGAGAGTACAAAGTGGACCCTCCTCAGCCACATGAAGCCCCTCGAGGAGGGCAGGAGTCAACATGATCTCCCTATACCAGGCACTGCCCGAGGAGATCTCTGAAACAAGCACGCGGAGCACCTATGAATCTCATTTCTTGGAGCCCATGAAAGAACAGCAGGGATGGCAGTAGGTCCCTGTGAAGCATAAGAAAAAGAGGGCACCCCGCCCGAAAGAGGGGGCACATATCTGTGGTGTCACACCCCAGCCTGCTCCGCCGGTGGTAGCACCCGTATGGATCACTCCACCTACAACTGTCAGGATACCTACACATAATCGGAGGAGACAAACTCCGCTGCCAGTGGTTAAGGAGACCAATCCTAGGGTCCTTCGACTGCAAAACCTCATTGAGGGGCTGGACGAATACGTGCAGCCCGAATTGAAGTCCTTGCTGGTGCGGGATCACGTCCCGTGGCCAGAACTAGAGCAGCTCTCACTCGAACAAAAGGAGGAAGCTGAAGCGGCACCCGACAGAGAGGGCAGTCTGTTCTGGGGGCACCCGCCCGCAGAAGCAAAAAAGAAGAAGAAACAAAAGAAGAAGAAAAGGAAGGCTGCTGAGGCCGATGAAGTGCAGGTTGTCTCCTGTAATACTCTATCAGCACTTTTCAACCTATCCGGAGAGGAGGAAGAAGAGGAAATTTGCTTCACACCCCATGCTGAGGGAGGCAAGGCCAAGGCCGCAACTGCTGCACATGCCACGCGGTCAGGCCGAAAATGGGGGCGCCAGCCGCCACCCAACCACAACATCATGTTCAGGGGGGAGCAGCCCTACAAAACACCTCCGCCGGAGGTCAAGGGAGTCCAAATCCCTCCTCCGCCAGGCCTATATAACAAGAGTGGGGGCAAGGGGGTCCCTTCATTTCTTGAATTCATGAAGATGTCCAAGGGGAAGCAGCCTTGTCAGGAGACTAACCCTACACTCTGGGACGTCCACCCGCAGCTAGCACAATCTGTCGAAGACCCAAATGCAGATGGAGCTGGCCCTGCAGCAGCTAAAAAAGAACATCCAGGAGTCGGTACCAGCCAGAAGGGTGCCGAATCTGAGGAAGATGAAGCAGGTCCGTCAGGGCCCGCAAACCAAGACTTCCCCAAGCCCAGATGGGCTGAAGAGATGAAGCTCTCCAATGTCCGAGCTGGGAGCCGAATAATGAAGCTACTCAAGAAGCTCCCTGCTCGATTTACAATCTGGGAGATCCTTTCTTTGAGTGAAGAGACTCGACAGGCGATTATTACAGCTCTCCAGATGCCTGCTCATTTTGAGACATGTCTGGCTGAAGCAATGCCGGAGGCTAGCATGACCTTCACTCCAGACGATATGCTGCTGCCCACCATCAGTCACAACAGGCCGCTGTATATGAAGGGGCACCTGAATGGAAGGGAGCTGAACAGGATTCTGGTTGATCCCGGTGCAGCGGTCAACATCCTGCCTTATAGAGTATACGAGAGGCATCACTTTAACGTGCATCTCGAGAAAGTCGGAGATATGCGTATTGCCGGCTTCAATCAAAAATGTGAAGTGTCAATGGGGGTAGCAGAGTTCACCCTCACCTTAGCAGATTTCACTACGACGGTGCAGTTCCATGTCATTGACTCCCACACATCGTACAAGGCACTGCTCGGCCGCCCATGGCTGCATGAAAATATGGTGGTGCCCTCCACGCTCCACCAATGCATCAAGTACAGTCTCCAAGGGAAGGAGGAGAGGATATTTGCAGACCCCCACCCGTTCGAGGTGTTTGAATGTCATTTGGCGGATGCCAACCTATATACAGGGCCTTCCCAGAAGACCTCTGAAGCTAAGACCCCTACGGGGGCATCGAGAAGCACATCCGGCAGCAGTTGGTATCCACCACCGCCGCGCGGATATGTCAAGCCCAAGGTGGTCTCCCATATCACAGCATCCGGAGACATGGGCAGAATAGCACCCCCAACATTATACCCTGAAGCTAATGAAGTGCGGGTCGCTCGGCGGCACAATCATATTGAAATCCCGGATGGCCTCACCAAGCCAACTCCCGGCCTTGATAACCCTACTGTCGAGCCTTTCAAAACTTGAGAGGTGACACAGGAAGATGGACCTAGCAGCTTGTTCTATACGGCTGAAGAGCACCCAACTCGGGAAGACACAGACTGCAACCTCCCCGAAGATATAAGCAACCCGCCGGTTCCCGTCAAGGGTCTGGCATTCACGACTGAGCGAATGGCCAGGATGTTTCAGAAGCAACACATCCCCCCCGATCAGTCTCAAAAGCACAAGGAAGCTTTCCAGAAGATGTGGTATCCCGCAAATCTGGATAAGGAAATGAGATGTGTCTCTCAACATCCGGGGTTGGGCTTCACCCTGGAAGAATATTATTACAGTGGGCGATACGAGGTGGACACCATCTCCGCCTTCTATCCTACTGAAGATGGCCCGCTGGGGGCAACTTTTGATGAATACCAGGCGGAAGCTGAGCATGTTGAACTGGCTCAACCCGGAAATCAAGAAATAGAGACCTCGGTGCCCTGCCGATGCTGGGAGCATGTCTACCCTGAAGAGGCGGCCCTTCAAGCCAAATTTGATACGGCTAGCGGCAGTGAAGCCGAAGATACTGAAGAAGCAGGAATTTCTCCCTCCAGTAAAGTCCCACTGATGCTAACTTCAGCACCCCTTCTGCCAATCGGGGGAGCCTCGGTCGACTCCGATCAAGAGGAACACGCTGCCAAGAAAGAAAAGGCCACTTCTACGGAAGATACAACCGCCCCAGAAGGCGAGACCTCCTCAGCTTCTGCTAAAAAAGCGGGATGCTGTACAGGCCCGGCAATAAACAACTACCAGCCTATCGCGGCTGCAACCTCATCTACAAAGACTGAAGCTGCTCTCTCGCCCTTGGGAGCTGCAACGGCAGTGGATTTGTTAATAGAACAATCCGCGCAGCCGCTAGCACAAGAAACAGAGAATCCCCAAGAAGCTCTGGTGGTGTCTGACAAGGAAGTCTAAGTACTCAACCCTCAAGATGGTATTCCAGACTTCGTTGACCTCCAACCGGCACCTCCGGAGATAGAAGACGAAGGCCAAGCCACAGTCGATGAACTGATAGAAGTCAACTTGGGGAGTGAGGAGGACCCTAGGCCTACCTTCCTCAGTGCCCAACTGTCCCCAGAAGAACGGGAGCTGTACACCCAGCTGCTGCTAGAGTACCGGGATTGCTTCGCCTGGACTTACAAAGAAATGCCCGGTCTAAATCCCGATGTCTCACAACATGAGCTGGCAATCAGTCCTGAGGCCGAGCCGGTGAAGCAACCACCGCGACGCATGAGGCCAGAACTCATTACTCAAATTTGTGCTGAAGTCGACAAGCTTATTGACGTGGGATTTGTTGAAGAAAACCAGTACACCACATGGCTGGTGAATATCGTCCCCGTGAAAAAGAACAATGGACAGATCCAGATATGTGTCAACTTCTGAGATCTAAATAAAGCCTACCACAAAGATGACTTTTCGGTGCCAATAACGGAAGTCGTGATCGATGCTACAACCGGTCATGAGGCCCTATCATTCATGGACGGGTCATCCGGTTACAACCAGATTTGGATCGCGGAGCATGACAGGGTCCATACTGCTTTCAGAACCTCTAAAGGCATCGATCACTATAAGAGGATGCCGTTCGGACTAAAGAATGCTGGCGTAACTTATCAGCGCGCAATGACCAAAATCTTTGATGAGTTGCTCTACCACAAGGTCGAGTGCTACATAGATGATCTGGTGGTCAAAACATGAAGAAAAGAAGATCATCTGTAAGACCTCCGTATTATCTTTCAGAGGGTAAGGCAGCATGAGCAGAAGATGAACCCCATGAAGTGTGCATTCGGGGTATCGAGCAGAAAATTCTTGGGCTTCATTGTCCGATATCGGGGGATCGAGATAGACCCCGCAAAAATCAAAGCAATTCAGGAGTTACCACCAAGGAACCTCTCCGAGTTGAGATCACTACAGGGCCGCTTGGCTTATATCCGGCGGTTCATTTCCAATTTGTCAAGGCGATGCCAGCCTTTCCACAAACTGATGATGAAAGATGTTCCCTTTTATTGGGATGAAGATTGCCAGACAGCCTTCGACAAGCTGAAAGACTATCTGCAGACTCCTCCAGTGCTGGGCGCACCGGTGAAAGGACGGCCATTGATACTATATATAGCAACTAAACATAACTCCCTGGGGGCAATGCTGGCCCAGAATAATGAAGAGGGAAAAGAGCAAGCCCTCTATTACCTCAGTCAGAGACTGGTCAAAACTGAGGAGAAATATACTTATATTGAGAAGGTCTGTTTGGCACTGGTCTTCGTAGTTAAGAAGCTTCGACACTACATGTTGTCGCACGAAATCAGCCTGGTGTCCAAAGAGGACCCCCTGAAATATATTATGTCCCAGCCATCACTCAAAGGTCGCCTGGGCAAATGGCCAGTAATCCTTATGGAGTTTGACATCTCCTATGTGCCGCGCAAGGCCGTCAAGGGCCAAGCTATTACAGACTTCTTCACTGAGCACCCAGTGCCCGGGGACTGCCCGCTGGAACCGGAGCTTCCTGAAGATGAAACCCTGGAAGCCGTTCAGGTGCGGCCCTCCTTATGGCAGCAATATTTTGGTGGCGCTTCCAGAATTGACACCCCTGCCACTGGATCGGCCAGGGTCAGGGCAGGAGCAGGCATAGTCCTGAAATCCCCAGAGGGGGAAGTGGTGCACACATCTTGCTCGATAAACAAGCATTACACGAATAACGAAGCAGAGTATGAAACCCTGATAATCGGGTTGCAAATTACTCTATCCATGGAAATTCAGATGCTGGAAGCATTCGAAGACTCCATGCCAGTTATAAAATAACTGGAAGGAGAGTTCGATGTGCGAAAGCAAGAACTTCTCCCCTATCATCACCTGGCAACCCGCCTGATGTCGAGATTCTACTTCATCAGCATCAAGCATATCAACCGAGCCCAGAATGCTCAGGCAGACGCTCTCGCTAAGCTGGTCAGTTCATTGGCGGTCCCGCCAGACGCAAGCCTGAATATAACGGTGATCAACCACCGGCAAGTCCCCAGTGTAACAGAAGTCTTAGCCGACGAGCAAGAAATTGAGGTGGCAGTCGTCGAGGGGGTTCAGCAGCCCGATTGGCGAGAACATCTCCTGCGGTGGTTTCAACACCAACAACTCCCAAAAGAAAAAGAACAGAGAATGAAGCTCCTGAGGGTCAAGGACTCTTACGAGATGAGAAGCGGAACCCTGTTCCGAATGATGGCAGATGCTCGAAGGAAAGTCCTACTTCGTTGCTTGTCTTCAACAGAGGCGGGACAGGTGATGCAAGAAGTCCATACGGGATCAGCTGGAGCACACCAGGCTGGCCCAAAGATGAAAATTGAGATAAAGAAATTGGGTTACTATTGGCCCACTATGTTTGATGATTGCTGCAAGTTCGCCAAGGCTTGTCAGAAATGTCAAGAACACGCTAACGTGGCAAGGAGACCTCCAGTGCCATTACATCCGACCCTACCAAGCTGGCCGTTTGCTCAGTGGGGCACGGACGTGGTAGGGCCGCTACCAGCATCTTCATCAGGGTGCAAATATATCTTAGCAGCTACAGACTACTTCTCCAGATGGGCAGAGGCGGTAGCACTAAGAGATGTAACGGGAGAACTAGTTGCAAGATTCTTCCGCCAGAACATAATATTTCGGTTCGGGATCCCCAGCCGAATCATCTCTGATAATGGCAGCCATTTCAGAAACCAAAAGGTTTATCGACTAGCCGACAAGTACAAAATTGACTGGAGGACATCATCCCCTACAACCCTCAAGCCAATGGACTTGCAGAAGCCTTCAACAAGACACTATGCACGTTGCTGGCAAAGACTGTCAAGTCTAATAAATAAGATTGGGAAGAAAGGATGTATGAAGCGCTCTGGGCCTATCATACTGTCTACAAAACCCCAACCGACTGTTCAGCTTTCTCCCTCGTCTATGGGTCAGAGGCTGTGGTGCCGATCAAATTAAAAGTTCCTTCGCTGCGAGTCACCATCCAGCATGGACTAGCCAGTGGTGAACAGATAAATGCGGAAAGAAGATTGGAAGAGCTCGCCGAGCTCGAAGGAAAATGCCTCCGGGCACAACAAAACATCCAACTCTACCAAGCTCGCATGGCCCGTGCTTTCGATAAGCTGGTCAAAGGTCGAGAATTCAAGAAAGGAGACCTGGTGATGGTTAAAAGAAGAGAAGTGATGGCCTCCAATCCCAAGGAGAAGTTGGTCAAAAACTGGATCGGACCATATATCGTCCGCCGAGTATATGAAGGGGGTGCCTACGTCCTGGTGGACCACAAAGGAGTCATCCAGTTCTCTCCCCTCAACGGAAAGCATATAAAGCTGTACCACACAGCTCAACCGGCATTCCCAGAATGACCGTCACCCTTATCTTGGTCTGGCATTCCGCCCTAGCCGAGCTACCCTTATCTTGGTCTAGTGGCATTCCGCCCTAGCCGAGCTACCCTTATCTTGGTCTAGTGGCACTCCGCCCTGATCGAGCCATCTTTCCTTGGTTTAGTGGCATTCCGCCCTAGCCGAGCTACCCCTATCTTGGTCTAGTGGCATTCCGCCCTAGCCGAGCTACCCTTATCTTGGTCCAGTGGCACTCCGCCCTGATCGAGCTACCCTTATCTTGGTCTAATGGCATTCCGCCCTAGCCGAGCTACCCTTATCTTGGTCTAGTGGCACTCCACCCTGATCGAGCTACTCTTCCTTGGTTTAGTGGCATTCCGCCCTAGCCGAGTTACCCTTGTCTTGGTCTAGTGGCACTCTGCCCTGATCGAGCTACCCTTATCTTGGTCTAGTGGCATTTCACCCTAGCCGAGCTACCCTTATCTTGGTCTAGTGGCACTCCACCCTGATCGAGCTACTCTTCCTTGGTTTAGTGGCATTCCGCCCTAGCCGAGCTACCCTTATCTTGGTCTAGTGGCATTCCGCCCTAGCTGAGCTGCCCTTATCTTGGTCTAGTGGCATTCCGCCCTAGTCGAGCTACCCTTATCTTGGTTTAGTGACATTCCGCCCTAGCCGAGCTACCCTTATCTTGGTCTAGTGGCACTCCGCCCTGATCGAGCCATCTTTCCTTGGTCTAGTGGCATTCCACCCTAGCCGAGCAACCTTATCTTGGTCTAGTGGCATTCCACCCTAGCCGAGCTACCCTTATCTTGGTCTAGTGGCACTCCGCCCTGATTGAGCTACTCTTCCTTGGTTTAGTGACATTCCGCCCTAGCCGAGCTACCCTTATCTTGGTCTAGTGACATTCCGCCCTAGCCGAGCTGCCCTTATCTTGGTCTAGTGGCATTCCTCCCTAGTCGAGCTACCCTTATCTTGGTCTAGTGGCACTCCACCCTTATCGAGCCATCTTTCCTTGGTCTAGTGGCATTCCGCCCTAGCCGAGCAACCTTATCTTGGTCCAGTGGCACTCTGCCCTGATCGAGCTACCCTTATCTTGGTCTAGTGGCATTCCGCCCTAGCCGAGCTACCCTTATCTTGGTCTAGTGGCACTCCGCCCTGATCGAGCTACTCTTCCTTGGTTTAGTGGCATTCCGCCCTATCCGAGCTACCCTTATCTTGGTCTAGTGGCATTCCGTCCTAGCCGAGCTACCCTTATCTTGGTCTAGTGGCATCCCGCCCTAGCCGAGCTACCCTTATCTTGGTCTAGTGGCACTCCGCCCTGATCGAGCCATCTTTCCTTGGTCTAGTGACATTCCGCCCTAGCTGAGCAACCTTATCTTGGTCCAGTGGCACTCCGCCCAGATAGAGCTATCCTTATCTTGGTCTAGTAGCATTCCGCCCTAGCCGAGCTACCCTTATCTTGGTCTAGTGGCACTCCGCCCTAGCCGAGCTGCCCTTATCTTGGTCTAGTGGCATTCTGCCTTAGCCGAGCTACCCTTCCTTGGTCTAGTGGCACTCCGCCCTGATCGAGCTATCGTTCCTTGGTCTAGTGGCATTCTGCCCTAGCCAAGCTACCCTTATCTTGGTCTAGCGGCATTCCGCCCAGATCGAGCTACCTTCCCTTGGTCTAGTGGCACTCCGCCCTGGCCGAGCTCTCAAAAGAATACATCGTATTGCCATTAAGGGCCTTACGCCCGAATCGGCGAAGAGATCATTCCTTTGCATTAGCATCCAGCCCTTGCTAACGAATGAACCGCTCTGCTCGGCACAAGGCCCGGTGCTCCGACCAATAGCCGTCTACTATCAACCAAGGGTCGGACATCATACTTCGACCTACCACCCTTTATATCCAAAAAAAAAAGAAGAAGAAAAGAAAAGAAAAATAGGGTTAAAAATAGAGATACCCCGCCAGACTTGCTCCTATATTAGGACAAGTGCTAAAATGTCTATAACCCAACTGTGGCGAAAACCCGAAAGGGCGCTACAGGCAAAATCGGGTACCCCACCACGCGAAAATCCGAAAGGGCGCTTGGGCAAAAGCAAGAGGGGGATGGCTTCGACGAAAACCCGAAAGGGCGCTTAAGTCAGTAAAGTGATAATTTAAAAAAATGTCCTCTTTTGTTCTTCCCCGACGAAGCTCCAAAAGTGACAATCATCAAAAGTCCCACCGGAGATCCTCTAACAAACCCATGTTCGACCCTCGTCATCATCGATGAGATCGGCCAATCTCTACCCCTAACTTGGACCTTCCGTCCCTGTTAATAATCCTACCTTTGCTTCGGCATGTGACCCATGCTGATGAATAAGCCCATGTTCGACCCTCCTCATCATCGGCGAGATCGGTCAATCTCTACCCCGAACATGGACCCTCCGTCCCTATTAATAATCCTACCTTTGCTTCGGCATGTGACCCATGCTGATGAATAAGCCCATGTTCGACCCTCGTCATCATCGGCGAGATCGGTCAATCTTTATCCCTAACTGGGACCTTCCGTCCCTGTTAATAATCCTACCTTTGCTTCGGCATGTGACCCATGCTGATGAATAAGCCCATGTTCGACCCTCGTCATCATCGGCGAGATCGGTCAATCTCTACCCCTAACTTAGACCTTCCGTCCCTGTTAATAATCCTACCTTTGCTTCGGCATGTGACCCATGCTGATGAATAAGCCCATGTTCGACCCTCGTCATCATCGGCAAGATCGGTCAATCTCTACCCCTAACTTGGACCTTCCGTCCCTGTTAATAATCATACCTTTGCTTCGGCATGTGACCCATGCTGATGAATAAGCCCATGTTCGACCCTCGTCATCATCGGCGAGATCGGTCGATCTCTACCCCTAACTTAGACCTTCCGTCCCTGTTAATAATCCTACCTTTACTTCGGCATGTGACCCGTGCTGATGAATAAACCTGTGTTCGACCCTCGCCATCATCGGCGAGATCGGTCGACCTCTACCCTTAAACTCGGATCTTACGTCCTTGTTAATGAACCATGTCCTTTGCTTCGACATTTAACCAGTGTCGACGAACTACACCAGAGACCAATCCTTGTCATCATCGGCAAGGCCAGTCAGCGTTCTAGTAGTTAAGTTCTTCTGTACTCTAAATTCAAAAAAAAAAGAGAAAAAATGGGGTTAAAAATAGAGATACCCCGCCAGACTTGCTCCTATATTAGGACAAGTGTAAAAATGGCTATAACCCAGCGCTGGCGAAAACCCGAAAGGGCGTCGCGGGCAAAATCGGGTACCCCGCCACGTGAAAACCCGAGAGGGCGCGTGGGCAAAAGCAAGAGGGGGCTGGCTTCGGTGAAAACCCGAAAGGGCACTTAGGTCAGTAATGTGAATAAAAAAAATATATATGTATGAATGATGAATAGTGATGATCCATCCTCCGTCCTGAAGACCCTTTATAGGGTCGAAGCGGAGTCTTCATCCAATGTCCCACCTATATATGTATATATTTCCTACCCTTTTCGACCCTTGTCACCATCGGCAAGATCGGTCGCTACCCTTTCCGGTTCTTGTCATCATCGGCGAGACCGTCTACCCTTTTCGACCCTTGTCACCATCGGTAAGATCGGTCGCTACCCTTTTCGGTTCTTATCATCATCGGCAAGACAGTCTACCCTTTTTGACCCTTGTCACCATCGGTAAGATCGGTCGCTACCCTTTCCGATTCTTGTCACCATCGGTAAGACCGTCTACCCTTTTCGACCCTTGTCACCATCGGCAAGATCGGTCGCTACCCTTTCCGGTTCCTGTCATCATCGGTAAGACCGTCTACCCTTTTCGACCCTTGTCACCATCGGCAAGATCGGTCGCTACCCTTTCCGGTTCTTGTCATCATCGGAAACACCGTCTACCCTTTTCGACCCTTGTCACAATCGACAAGATCGGTCGCTACCCTTTCCGGTTCTTGTCATCATCGGCAAGACCGTCTACCCTTTTCGACCCTTGTCACCATCAGCAAGATCGGTCGCTACCCTTTCCGGTTCTTGTCATCATCGGCAAGACCGTCTACCCTTTTCGACCCTTATCATCATCGGCGTGATCGGTCGCTACCCTTTCCAGTTCTTGTCATCATCGGCAAGACCATCTAGCTAAGGGTGCGCCGAAGTAACCCCGTGTCGTATTAACATCAAACGGTGCCAGATTAACTTCCGTGCCGAATTAAAGGCCATCCCAGACCTCCGTCAACTGAAGAGAAGATCATTCGGGGTGAAATTCATCCGTCGGCCTTGCTGCACTCGTGCCTTGCTCGCAACACCCAAGTCTGGGAGGCATTTGTTGGCACCCAAAATGTGATCATCGGTGATCAAGCCATAAAGATGAATGACGCGGCTTGCTGAAGCACTGAAGCTGATAAAGATCAACATATTGAAGACTTCTCGAGTTGCCAGAGCCTCGAGTCACCTGGAAGTGAACACCGGGGACTTCGCCTCAGGAAAGTCGAGATAAATCCACAACTAACCGGCAGTGCGACCAAGCCTGCCCAATGATCCGGCATCGACCTCGTCATGCCGCAACCCTACACCCGTTGCCCGACCAAGGATGACAGTCTGCCTAGTGGATCGCCACCTGAATGAAGACTCTCCTGAGGAAGAACGTCCTCGGCCATTCACAACAAGGAGCCGAAGTTTCTGTCAGCAGAAGGTCCCGATCACCCGACACAGGTTCGGCTTCTCGCCATAGTGGGCCCGTTAGTGGCCGATTGGTCGCCAGCCAAGGTGGAACTATCCCGGATGTTGTACCATCCCTCAAGGAAGCTTCGAGCATGAGTCGGTCTGAGCTGGAAGCACAAAGCATAGTGCCGAAGGCCGTACCGGCAGAAGACCCGTATGCTCAAGCCAGATACACGTGAAGTTCTGATTAAGGCCATTCACAGCGCGGAGAGCTTTGTCAACACCCGCCAAGGTTTTCCAAGGACCAAGGCGAGAGGAACAGTCAACGGGAGCCTCCGGAACCATCCCCGGACCCATCGGCCAGCCCGCGTCGAGCGAACAAGCTAAATCGGTGCACAAAAGGACTTCGGCGCCCCTTAATCTGGCGCCGCCAAATCCGGCGTGCCAGAATCAAGTAGGGACATGCCTCCCGGTGCCACTGAATCCGGCGTGCCCCTTTCCATGGCGCCGGATTAACGGTGGCTCTATATAAATGCCATGGCCTCGAAACAAAAAGAGAGAATAGACGGTCAGAGAGAGAAGAGAAGAGAGGTCCTGATCATCGGAGAGCCACGACCAATCTCAAGATAAGAGGGTTAGGTTTCGTGGGGAGGAAGGTTTTTCCCATAGAGTCCCCCACCGTGCCACCATCGCCCTCTGCTGCGCACGAGTTCATCGGTGTCGGAGAAGAAGAGTTCCTCTGTTGTTTTCGTAGGTGGGTCACGGTGTTTTCCGTCGATCTTCCTTCATCTGTTTTCTTCTTCCGCCGTAATGTAAGTGAAAGGGGGAGGGGCGATGATATGAGCCCGTCTCCCCCTTCACCATCTCTCTCTCTTTCTCCTTCTGTAGGCTTCCCTGCAATTGATGGTTGTGTTGCTGTGCTACAACACCGGCGCTGACATATGAACTTGTAATATTTTCTTGACTGTGGGATGAATGAATGTGTTATTTGCGTGAATGATTTTGTTCCATCGCATCGCCTCTTCTGCTTCCCCCTTCGCATTTCTTCTCTCGGCCGCTAAAGCGGCGCCGTGCAACAGTGCCGGCGCCGGGAATGGGCGAAGTGTGTTTACGCATCACCCCGATGCCCATGGCGTCAGAACAAAATGTGTTCGAACGATCACCGCCGTGGTTTTCCTCCGATGCATAAGCCCTCGGACTCCCCGGGCTACAACGATATCCCCCTCCCCGGGGTCTTCGCGTTAACGCCATGGCCGTGTTTGGCTCTGCTTTTCTTTCCTTTCTTTCTCGATGGTCTTGTGGCTGAGGGCATATCTGTATATGCCCCTCAACCCATCATGGCACCAGGAGGCTTCGATCGAGCCTCTCTGCATCCCTCAGTTGTCCAGAGGTGAAGAGATCATCCTCGTGGCCGAATGGTTAATCCATTTATTCCTCTGTCCATGGATTCGCATGCTGACGCCATTCCATGTCGTTGAATATGCTGAATCTGGCTGAGTAAGCTGCATCTACATTCTCATCGTTTGTATACGGTTCATGCTCATTCGAGAGGGTTAAATCCATTAGCCCATCTCACTAATCCGGGGAGGGGAATATACCCCCACTGTTTCATCAAGCCACCACTTGGTCATGGGAATTCATCCATTAATGATGAGTGTCCTTACTGGCTATCGGGTGAATATCAAAATTGGGTTAATCCTGACATTTAAAATCCACAGTCCTTCACGGACCTTGTGGTGGCCGTGGGACGGGTGTCCCTCGTAGGCTAGTCCTCAGGGTTTTCCCTCTCTACCGGTCGTCCCGATTCGGGCCTTGAGTCAACTCGGGGCGCGTGCCCCTCATAGGCTAGCCCTCGGGGTTTTCGCTCCCGTCATGAGTCGACTCACCCGCTCACTGCCGCCCACGGACTTGGTGCCCCTAGCAGGCTGGACCTCGGGGTTTTCCTTTCTGTTCGGGTTTTGCCGGCCGCCGTTGCGCCACCCGGCCCTCAGGGGTTGCTCCGCTACGTGAGTATTCCCCGCTTCTCCCCGACAATCCTCCGAGATGGGGAGATGTTGCCGAAATTCTAGCTTGAACGAGTCTGACTCGGAACAATCGCCGCGCTCGAGTGTGAACCTCGCGCGTGCCTGTGACTCGGCTTCGGGATGTCCCGTGGCGATCCTTTGAATAAACGACTTAAATAAACTTTCAAAGTTTCCCAAAGTGTTTTAACAAATCCAAGAAATAACAAATAAAACCTCGGTTTCCACAAAATTGGGCTAAACCGGCGCCGTTTGCGTCCGGCGCGCCTTAAAACGGCGCGCCCCATCCCGGCGCGCCCCAAAAGGGGTCACGCCGTTTTAACCCTCCTTCTACACCTACGATTCCCACGCCGTTTTAAGCCCTTTACCTACGTTTTCTGGCGCCGTTTCAAGTATTTTATGCCTTTTCTCTGCGCGTACCACGCCGATTTCATTCTGAATCGTGCCGTTGTGCCGTACCGGTCCCCTCCCCGTCTCTGGGGTGATTCCCAATGTTAATAACAGAATGAAGTAAACCTTTTGATCAATAAATTGAATAAATTAGCTTGTCTAAGCTTGAATTGATCTGCTTCGTATCATTGCCGTCATGCCTTTAGTCTGAATATTCATGTCACGTCAATGCATGCCTGAGTGTGCGCACCCTTGGTATATCAAATGGCATTAACGAAAAGTCGGGTTACGCCCGATCGAAAGTTTGTCACGCGTGATGGTGGTCTTCGGGCCTAAGTCCTCCGCCATGTACCGAGGGTCCGCCTTAATAAATTATGTGTAGTCGATCGTAGCATCTTGCATGACCACTCGCATGCTCTGCATCTCTTATTCCGGCCTCGACAGCCCACTATCTCGGCAATTAATCAAAGATTTTCCCTCCTCATGGGGGATGTCATTAACGTCATGACCTTTATGGTATGACGGACTGCTGGTCCCGACCGAACCTCACTCTCGCCCGACACGGGTCCGAACGAGCGCACAATAAACTTGTTACGTACGTGACTGGCACGCCCGCGCAGTCAATCAGTCAGTTAATTGCCAGTCAGTTAATTGATTGATCGACACGTGAAATAAACCAACAAACAGAATAGAAATCCCGTCCCAAACAGTCAGGGACCTACTTAACAAAATACCCCTGGTAAAATAAACGATCACAAACACATAGATGTTAGACTCGGGTTTTCTCTCTTGGTTCACATCACTCTTCTCACACTTTCTTCTTCGCTTCTCCTGGTCTGTGTGTATCCTCTCTACACCATTTCCTCAGTATATATATATATAGATATATATATATATATATATATATATATATACTCCAGAGGCCTGGGTGAGTGGATACCACGTTTCCCGCCTTAAAGGCTGGAGCACGTGATGGAACATTCTGGAGGTCTATCTTCCTCAGATCACGTGCCAAACACCATGGTGAATGCACAGACAAATTGTCAGAAAAGAGACAGTCATTTTATCACAAACTTAGCACAATTCGTATCAGTGTAATGAGTAAGAAGCCAGAAACTGCACTGAGTAGAAGTTCCCAAATCAACAGTTGCACTGACTTGCAATAAGGTGAACAAGAGGTTGCACCGAGTTGAAGTGAGCAAAAGCGAGAGATGCATTGACTTGATTTTGCCAGAGAGAAAAAATTTGCAGCGAGTCAAAGGAATAAGCATCGACTAAGATGGGCAAGAAAGGCACCGATGTGAAATGAAGCAAACGTTGCACCAATCCACTTTAGCTGTCTACAGGACTTGCACCGAGTCTAGAAGACATTAAATAGGAACTGCACCTACCTCATTGCTAAAGGGATTTGAATAGACTTGGTGTGCATGCAGAAAAAACATGCACCGACATCTACAGTGAATTGTATAGAGTAAACTATGCACCGAAACATGTTTTTATCTGGAGCAAGGTATGCACTGAGTTCTGTTCCTCTACCCACG
The DNA here is from genome assembly GCA_022559845.1 of Amorphophallus konjac. Lineage (NCBI taxonomy): Eukaryota > Viridiplantae > Streptophyta > Magnoliopsida > Alismatales > Araceae > Amorphophallus > Amorphophallus konjac. The sequence goes on from CM040129.1 coordinate 23,163,455, forward strand.
TCTAAAAGAAGGATGCACCGACTTTGAGTATTTCAAAAAAAAGAGAATGCACCGAGATAAGGTGAGTAAAAATGAGAAAAGCACTGAACTAGTGAAAAGATGACAAAGAAAAGATTGCACCGACTTGGGTTAGGCTGTCCAAGCAAGATCTGCACCGAGATGCCAGACAGAGATGAACATAATAGAGAGAGATGCAAGATAAAGCTTGCACCGAGTGAAGATTTCCTATCCACGTAAAAACTTGCACTAAGATGGCAGAGTGAAATGCACTGGTACAAAATGAGGAGACTAATACAGTGCGTGCTGGTCAAGAATGGCACTGACCCACAAATTGCACCGACCCCTGGAGGTGAGATGCAAGGGTAAGGAATGCACCGACCTTGATGCGCATGATGCATTTGGATGCACCGAGAAAGAAGCTAATCGACAGTATGTGGGCATGAACAGAAACTTGCGCTGAGGCAAGCACTTATGCGTGAAGTGCAGAACTAAGCGAGAGTTGCACCGAACAAGATTATGAGTGAGACACTGCATGCACTGACTATGACTTAGTCTATGAAATAGCATGGACCATACAACAGATAAAATTGGAGAATTAAAGCACCAACAGCTAAGCATGATTCATCAGAAAGTCACTATCAAGACTAGGGTTTCCAGACAAGAGCAATCCACCATGCAAACAGTTCACATGAATTAATCAGATATTCTAATCAGATGCACTGACCATAATTCTATCACACATGACTCAGAAATTGTCATTATCAAAACCAGCGTTCCAACAATCTCCCCCTTTTTGATGATGACAACCTAATGAGTCATGTATGATAATTCACATAATGAATTAAGCAAAATCAATTTCTGTCATACATATAGCAACCACTATTTCAGCACAAAAAGTAATAAGAATCAGGTGTAAACAGTTACCCACCAGAACTCTAAGATTCATCCAAAAACTTAAAGTCATCCATAAGGAAGGTTTAAAGTTATCCACAAAAGGAAGTTTAAAGACATCCACCATCCACACAACAACAAAAAATTAAAGTCATTAAAAAACATCATCAAAAACCATCATCAGCAGATCACAACTACATGACATTTTCTCTCCCCCTTTGTCATTATCAAAAACCGTGGGAGCTTCTGGGGTTTCTCGGATCTCTGGGAGGAGCAGAACTTGAGCTTCCTCATTGAGGGGGTCTGTCTAGGATGGAATTCTGAAGAGACTGCAGAGACTTGGACAGCAGCTCAAAGCAGTAGAAAATAGTGCCGCTAATACTGGCCGAGAGAGAGGACATATCTGCTTGCTCTGTTAAGACATTTTCAAGTCTGGATACAACAGTATCAACTTCAGATTGAGTTTTTTCCAATGTTGTACGGATCTCCTGTTGACCAGTGAGGAAGGGATGATCCAGAGTCCTCATCTTCGCAAGCTCAATGTTGATATCGTAGGTTTTGTCAAGGATAGTGACAAGGGTCTGGTAAGAAGTGGTCTGAGTGCTTTGAACACTGCTAACTGCCTCTCCTATTCTATTAATCAGTGCTAAGAGCTTTCCTAAGAACTCTTGCATCGTATCATCTGCCCTCCATTTGTCAGCCACAAATTGTGTCCACTGCGTATTCACTCTATGCTCTAGAAGATGTAGTCTTGTGCTCATTTTGTTCAGATGAAGGTTTGTGTACAGAAGTTGGGAAGATAGTATCTTACTCTGATTTTGAACCAAAGTTGTCAGATTGAGCAGATCAGAAATATTCGGCTCACTATTGGCCTCAGTTGAACTTGCAGATGGAGTGCTTGATTCAGGATACTCGACATTGTAAACTGGATGTTCTTCCTTAAAAATTTGTGTATCCTCGACAAATGGTTCAACTGGTTCCTTAGACACTACAGAGCAATAAAGATCAATCAATATCAATGCTTTCCCAAAAACTTTTTCATCTCAGAGACCCCCCCAAAAAAAATTTTACCAGTTCAGAATGCTCTGCGGTCAGCTCAATATCATGAGTATCCACTAAAGGCAGAAGAGCAAACTTCAGTTTCCAGAAAACATATCAGCTTTACGAGGGGATTTTGTGTACCTTTATTTCCAGAAGATTCACCCACTATCTCTTTTCCTTTTCTTTTCTTTCCTTCGGGGACTTCTTCACTTTTCTCAACCCTTGCTTCCTCGAGAGGGACGAGCTCATCGGCCTTCCTTTTTCCTTGGGCATCTCCAGTAGGCCCCTCCTTACTTTTGCTCTCATAATCATTTTCTCTTTCGGACATGCTGATGTATTGAGTTGGTGGCAGCTGCTCCTCTGACACCTCTTCCTTCCCCTTGTTCTTAGTTGACGGAGTAGACATCACAGAAGTTTGTGATTGAGACGAGGACGTCCTCTTTCGAGAACGACAAGGGTGGATGCTGAACCAGGTGATTGGCACGTGAAAAGGCGAGAAGCAGAAACGGCGGAGAAGAAGAACTCAAGCGGGAAACTGGAGAGACGCTTACGGCGGGAAGTCATGAGAGAGGGAATGACCTGGCTTGTAAAAGGGCGGAAGTTCAATTAGCACTTTTAGGGTTAAACAATGTATAAAATACATTATCCCCTTTTTTTTGACGTACACTTTATCCCCAAACTGCCCCTCTTTTGTATAAAATATTTTTTCTTCACCTCCTTTATGGTCTTTGGCGTATTAAACTTATATCTTATATGTTTATCGCTCAAAGGTTCATATTTTAACGCATACCCAATGGAGATAAACACTTTTACTCATAGAACAATATCCAGTTAATAAAAATCACCAAAGTAACTCATTATTTTCATAAGATAAAGCTGGTTTTCAGACATATGTCTTATATTGTGTTTTAAGTTCAGTTTCAGCCCCTGAGGAAGAACCAGAGTCAACCACATCTATTCTTTCTTCTGCCCCTCCTTTTTTTTTAACATTTTTTTTATTGGAGCATTCCAGTAAGACTGGCCTTTTTACTCAAGGAGACATGTTTATTAGACACCAGAAACCCTGGTTACTCAGCACAGTCTACCTTCTTGCCTCTTTTTTATGAACAGAGATAGCTTATTTCTTCATGACATAATTTCTAGATTTCTTTGATCTAGACGACTAGTTTCTCATAAATTTGCCATTGCTCTGTCATTAATGTTTATTTTACTTGATGGTGTATTCCCTGGTCTACTTCATATTAGCTTGGAAGCATGATTTAAAAACACTTTATAAGACATTTTCTTCTACCAGATTATCCCAAAACTCATGAATTTCAGATTGATGAATTTTATTAGGTTGGACTTTTCCAGTCATTAAGAGTGTTTTCAGCTCCAGTGAAAATGCTTTCAAGAGTTCTCTTGAACAATTAACCATAAGATATAATCTTTATAGGCCGAAGATCACTTAATAGGGAAGGCCAACATTTTCATACACTATTGGGAGTGGTTTTTGGTCATAATAATGCACGATGGACAAGAATAATAATGTTCCATATATTGCTCCCCCTAAGTGTCAGCCCATGGGAAAGGAATTTAAATGAGAAGAGATGGATCATATGTTGATAATAAAGATGAAGGATGAAGAAGTGAGCTTTCCAACGACATTAGAGTAGAGGTCCAAATTGGTGTAGAGTTGCAGACTGCTTTAATCCAAAGATATCCTCAGTCAAATCCTGACCCAAACACTTCTGATCAGACCTGACAGTTTTAGCTCAACATCTCATCTTAAACACCACTAGCTTTCAAACTCATAATGTGCACCAACTACTTCATTTCCGCTCAGAATAGTTCAGCTCCCCCTCACTGAGTTCTAAGGTCCATAATTAGGCAGCACTTTGTTTTTCTTGCAAATAGAGAGAGGTATATACATGTTTTATTTCTAGACTTTTATGCAAATGTTCAAGTGACTCCTTTTAGATTTTCATAATAATGTTCTGTGCGAAGAGCTAACATGCAGAGAGTGTGACAATTCATGTAGTAACAATTCAGAAACACTCTTATTATTTGCATGCATTTATCTAGAACATATAACTTTAGTACGATTACCTGAATAGAAATCCAGGCATGGGGTTTTCTCCTTCGAATGTCGTGGCTCAGTTACCCCTTTATTTCATTCCACGGCATACCTGCAAGTTAGCACTCTATTTGGCATGGGCAGGTACCCAAACGGTCTTGGGTCCTGCATGGTTAATAGCACCTTTGATGGGTGCTTTCCACAACTTTTGGGCCTCTGTATCATCATGTATCATTAAAGAGTAATCATTCATCATGTGTCCAATTCGCCCACAATAATAACAGAGAGCATCATGCTTTGATTTCTTGTTGTGCATACAATTATTTGCATGGAGTTTTTGTGCAGGTGCATACTGGTTTCTATTTTTATCATGGAAGTTGTTCCTGTTGATCTTACCAAACTTGTTTTCCTTAACAGGATGTCTAGCATGTTTGAAATTTGCCCGCCTATTTTGAAGGTGCCAACAGTCCTTGACTGTATGGCCATGCTTTCTACAGTGAGAGCATTTGAGAGAATTTCTTCTGAACGAGCCTGACCAGCATTCAGTGGCCTTGTGACCAATCTTGTTACAGTTAAAGCAAGTGATGTGCTGGTTCATTGAAACAAATTTACTCTTATTAAAACCATGTTGGCTTTCAGGGAATTTAGCATGATATGAATGAGATCTTTTCTTACCATTTCCAAATCAGCAATGAGAAGCAGCGTGTCCTACTTTACTACAATTAGAACATGTGACACTCTTTTTCTGAGTGATAGGGAACTTGTCCTGAGGGTCCCTAGCATGCATTTTTCTAGCATTCAGATCATCTGATTCCATTAAGTTACATTCATGCATCAAGTGACCAATCTTGTGACAGTAATAACATTTCATGAGTTCCCTTTTATGTGCATGTCTAGGTGTATCAGTGTGTTTTACAGCATGCACATTTTCAATATGAGTGTGATTCAATCCTTTCTTCACATGACTGACCTTTTCCATTTTTCCAGTTTGTTTCTGATTTTTCTGAACATTGGGTTGTTTATTTTCTGAGGTGGTGGCTACATTTGATGCTTTGATAAAGGATGTCATTAGCTTGTTTTTAAAAGCCTTTTTATTGACATTGTTGTAGCCTAACCCTTCCTTTTAAGCATTCACCTTAACTCCTAGCAACCTGTCCAGATTTTTTTGTCCATCAACAAATTTAGACAAAACTCTATTCAAATCCTGAATTTTATTTTCAAGAGATGCAATGTGTATTTCATAACTAGCAATCTCTTGATCACTGCAATTAACAGCTTCATTCAACACTTTGTTGGCATTTTTGTATACTTCGATCTCTTTTCTCAGCTCATCAACTTTTTCAGTTTCGTTTGTACAGATGATTTTCCCTTTTTCCAATGTAAGAAGTCTTTCAGACATGGCATTGTTCAACAGTTTCAATTTTTTAATTTCTTCTTTAAGCTTATCATTTTGAACCAACTCATTTATTAGGAGCTGATCTTCTGAATTGACCTCATGCTTTCTTCCATTTTCAAATTCCTCCATTTCTCTTTGTTGTTTTTCAACCTTTTTCTGCAACTCCATGTTTACAGATTTGATGGCTTCAAATTTTTCAGCTAACAAATTCTTCTCTTGCTCAAGTTTCCCAAAATTTTTTTGGTTTCCTTTAACAGATTTTCTAAGGGAATCATTTTCAGATTTTACCTTATTTAAATCTGAGTTAACTTGTTCAAGATCCTTCAAAAGTTTCAGCAACTTTTGATTATCAGACATACACGCATCATGAGATTGTTCCAGCTCCAAGTTATTATCATCTGTGAGATCAGAGATATTCTGACTAGTTTTCTTTTTCAACCCTTTGTATTGTTTTCTAAGTTTTTCATTTGACTCTAGCAGATCACCATATGCATTCTGCCAATCATCCAGAGTGTAATTCTCGAAGGGGTTTACTTAATCATCATCCTCGTCTTCATTTTGGCTGCTACTTTCACAGCTTCCATTAGCCATCATGCAACTGTCCTCCCTTTTCCTGTGAGCTAGCTTTAGCTTCTCCAGAACGTCCTTGGCAGACCTGCAGTCAAGAAGGGAAGGATGTAAGACCTTGTCAGTAGCTGCTTTCATCAGATTCAAAACTTTCTGATTTTCCTCATGCTTTAATCTATGACTGTCGATCCACTTGGACATTTTCTTTGGTAATCTGTGAGGACCAAGTGAAATTAATTTCCACAGATCAGGATCAGCTGAGATTACACTTCTGCGCAGACTTATGAACCACGAATCAAAATTTGAACTGTTGAAGATCAGTGGATGAGCCATGGATCTAAACAGCAACAGGATACCTACCACACAAACGTAGGATCTACTGAGAATCGTTAAATCTGGGCAGTAAGAACCCGCTCTGATACCACTTGTTGAGTGAAGGGCCCGGATTCAGAGGGGGGTGAATGAATCCCAAAAGGAAATTTGCCCAATTTGAAACTTAGATCTTGATTAACACTGAACTTACAAAATCTTGCGTAAATAAAACTTTGATTCAGTAATGCAGGTGTTCTAGCAAGATCCACACTCAAGCACTCAATGGGTCAGCCTAATGCGAGTACAAATAGCATTTTAGAATAATGGAATGCAGTAAATCAGCTTGATCTTGAACAGACGTTCTAACGAGACACAAGACAGAACACTTAACCTACATGCCCAGCAAACCCGGCGATTCTAGGCGATCGAACTGATCTTAAGCATTCATTCACCGTGGCTGAAAGGCAATTAGGTCGCGATCCTAAACATGCACTTTATAACCTCAGAGAAGAAATCAGATCACAATGCACAAGGGGTTTTAGGTGGTTCGGTCATCAGACCTACATCCACCCCACACTCCAACTAGAGTGTGGCTTACTGCTACCTCACAACTTGAAACCGCTGGGCACCATAGCTTGTCTACAAACGCTGCCTAACAGCTTGAGCCAGAGGAACACACTCCTCTCTTCTTCCAACCCGGAAGGAACCGCTAGTGACACCCAGTCACCAGCAACCAGAGACCCAAGTCTCTCTTCCTCTGAATCCACAGGAGGAATCCCGACCTCAAAATAGAGAATCGAAAAACATAGTTAAGAAGAAGAGCAGCAAGGGAAAATAAACCAAACAAAAAAAAATTGAAAAGAAGTATAGCTCTCGCAGGAGCAGATTAATCTGGATCTAATCCAAAGAACCGATAGTTAGCTGGACACTGCCTGCTTTAAACTCTACCACTCTCTCTTCCCTTTCTTTTCTCAAAATCTTCTCTCAGCACAGATGTTCGACTCGGGTTTTCTCTCTTGGTTCACAGCACTCTTCTCACACTTTCTTCTTCTCTTCTCCTGATCTGTGTGTATCCTCTCTACCCCATTTCCTCAGTATATATATATATATATATATATATATATATATATATATACACTCCAGAGGCCTGGGTGAGTGGATACCACGTTTCCCGCCTTAAAGGCTGGAGCACGTGATGGAACATTCTGGAGCTCTATCTTCCTCAGATCACGTGCCAAACACCCTGATGAATGCACAGACAAATTTTCAGAAAAGAGACAGTCATTTTATCACAAACTTAGCACAATTCGTATTAGTGTAATGAGTAAGAAGCCAGAAACTGCACTGAGTAGAAGTTCCCAAATCAACAGTTGCACTGACTTGCAACAAGGTGAACAAGAGGTTGCACCGAGTTGAAGTGAGCAAAAGCGAGAGATGTACTGACTTGATTTTGCCATAGAGAAAAAAATTGCACCGAGTCAAAGGAATAAGCATCGACTAAGACGGGAAAGAAAGGCACCGATGTGAAATGAAGCAAACGTTGCACCAATCCACTTTAGCTGTCTACAAGACTTGCACCGAGTCTAGAAGACATGAAACAGGAACTGCACCGACCTCGTTGCTAAAGGGATTTGAATAGACTTGGTGTGCATGGAGCAAAAACGTGCACCAACATCTACAGTGAATTGTATAGAGTAGACTATCCATCGAAACATGTTTTTTTCTGGAGCAAGGAATGCACTGAGTTCTGTTCCTCTACCCACGTCTAACCGAAGGATGCACCGACTTCGAGTATTTCAAAAAAAAGAGAATGCACCGAGATAAGGTGAGCAAAAATGAGAAAAGCACTGAACTAGTGAAAAGACGACAAAGAAAAGATTGCACCGACTCGGGTTAGGCTATCCAAGCAACATCTGCACCGAGATGCCAGACAGAGATGGACATAATAGAGAGAGATGCAAGACAAAGCTTGCACCGAGTCAAGATTTCATGTCCACGTAAGAACTTGCACTAAGATGGCAGAGTGAAATGCACTGGTACAAAATGAGGAGACTAATACAGTGCGTGCTGGTCAAGAATTGCACTGACCCACAAATTGCACCGACCCCTGGAGGTGAGATGCAAGGACAAGGAATGCACCGACCTTGATGCGCATGATGCATTTGGATGCACCGAGAAAGAAGCTAATCGACAGTATGTGGGCATGAACAGAAACTTGCGCTGAGGCAAGCACTTATGCGTGAAGTGCATAACTAAGCGACAGTGGCACCGAGCAAGATTATGAGTGAGACACTGCATGCACTGACTATGACTTAGTCTATGAAATAGCATGGACCATACAACAGATAAAATTGGAGAATTAAAGCACCAACAGCTAAGCATGATTCATCAGAAAGTCACTATCAAGACTAGGGTTTCCAGATAAGAGTAATCCACCATGCAAACAGTTCACATAAATTAATCAGATATTCTAATCAGATGCACTGACCACAATTCTATCACACATGACTCAAAAATTGTCATTATCAAAACCAGCGTTCCAACAGCAGAGGTTCCAGTGCTTCTTCCACCCTATTCTGAGCGTGAATGTGAAGGGAAGAACCTTGATTCAAGTCTCCAAACCATCCTCTACTGGAAGCTACGTGGGGAATAAAGCTATCACTTCGTTTGTGCAAAGATCGGTCATCTTCCTTCAAGAACGGTCTTCATCCTGTTGAAGTGTTCAACTACATTCGAAGAAGTGAAAGGGGGAGCTATAAACACGGCAGAATCTTCTTCATTCCTAATTCTCAAATCCTTGCTGATTGAGTTTTTATATTTGTTGAAACACTTAAATCTGATTCTTGTGTGTTGCTCGTGATCGGAAACACGAGCATGTGTGTGGGTGTGTGTATGTGGTGGTCAGAATGACCGCCGTGTGTGTGGTTGCTGTTCTACACAGCGTGTGTGTGGCTCACTTCATAGTGAAGCGTTAATCCTCATGTGTGAGGGGTGGACATAGGAGACACGGTTGTGTACCCAAACCACCTAAAAACTCCGTGCTTCATTTGTGGTTTGATTCTTCGTATATTTCTATGAGTGGGCTTCACGTTGAGCTGAGTGTTTACCATTTCCGTCATCAATCACCTACCTTCATCCACGTACATTCACGAGTGTGATTCTGTTCGAGTGAGGCTGAGTGCTTGAGTGTTTGTTAAACAAGCTTTTCATTTGTAAAGAAAGTTTATTTGGTCAATCAATTCACCCCTCCCCTCTTGATTGCCACCATTCGGGACTCAACACAGTGGGCTATGGTTTGTGTGATTGATCATTCTCTCTCATCCCCATTCACTGGGTGGTGTGCTGATTGACATGTTTGTTGTCTTAGTCATTTAAGCTACTAGCGCACTCTACATTGTGACCACACACACCCACGGGTTTGATAGATCACTGCTCAAAGGTGCAGCTGACCTTTATGTTTGCTGATATTTCAGTTTGTATCCTCAAACCAGTTAGCTCACAACCGTGATTGATCTGATACCCAGTGAAGCTAAGTTTTCTTGTTAAATCCGTCGTGCGATTTGAGTAGAGTATCATAACAGTTTGGTTCAGCATACTTTGTTAGGGACCATTTGGGTTCCTCGTTCTGCTTTTTTTTAATTGATCGGATTAGTTTTAAAATGGGCATTATCTCTGAAAGTATCTATTCACCCCCCCTCTAGATCCTATTGACATACCCAACACCGGGGACCGTCACAAATGATGAAATTGTCCCATGGCTTGCACACATTTGTAATCGGGCATTCACGCCCCCACATAACGCCTTTTACAACATATAGTTATGTAATCCAGTTAGGGAATTGATCCTCATCCTCGCCAGCTACTGATGTTTAGAAACACTCGTCGTTTAAAATGTCGCACACACAATTTCAAAATAAATACCGCGCTCACTCATTAAGAAGATTTTGAATCAAAGTAAAGCGATGAGCACGGGTCAATCCAACGAGAAGGAAAATTTCCTTTTAAGCAAGTTGAAAACTCTTGTATTTTTTAGAGCAAAGTGTTGAGTGAGTTTTTGAAAATAAAATTAAAAGTACATGAAATTAAATCTATCTAAGGAATATTGGATGGTTGAAGAAGAGAAAATTGGAAGGAGATGGAGGAAGAAGAGAGACAACTTGTAAAATTGAGATTTTATTGCTAAGGAAGAAGATTACAATGCTATGAAAATGAAATTACAACTCAAAATAAGCTAAAGAAAAAGGAAGAAAGTAGAGCCGGGATGTAGAAGAGTGACGTCGCACAATCCGTACCGAGCCTTGGAAGTTCGCCCTGCCTTGGTGAGCACCGCCTTGAGAGGACCAAAGGAGAGTCTCCGCCTTGGGGAGTTGAGAGGAAATAAGAGGAGGGAAAGGATGATGGAAGAAGGAGGTTAAAAATAATAGATATTAAATTTGAAAATAGCACGTGATTAAATCTAGAATAACTGGAAAACCAAGAAGATTTGGAAGATGAGGAAGAAGAAGAAGTTTAAGAGCATGAGAATAAGAAGAACTTTGTTAAAAGGAGTAGAGGGAGAAAAGCAATGTAGATAGGAGAAAATAGAGGAAGAAACATAGGGCATGGTTTGGGTGCGGGTGAACAATAATAGAAGAAAATAAAATGTTGAAAAGTGGAGAATAACTTAAAAATCAAGAAGAATTAGAGGATCGTGAAGAAGAAGAAGTTGTAAAGAACAAAAAGATGAACAACTTTCAAAAAAGCAGCAGAAGGAGAAGAGAAGCGGAAAGGGGAGAAAAAGGCCGGAGAACAGAGGAAACACTGGTTCACAGATGAACAGTGAAGACTGTCGAAAAATCATAAATAACTTAAAAACGGAGCAGAACAAACTAGCGAGAAAGAAGAATAAATTGTAGACCATGAAAAAATGAACAACTTTTATAACTAGATAAAAAGGAGAATAGATGCAAAAAGGGGAGAAAAGGGCTAGAATCCCTTTCTTCTCCTTGATGTGAGCTATTTATAGAGGAGTCGGGCCATATAAAGGGTGGAGATTGAACTGACCGGAGATGGAGGGCCGAGATTTGATGAGAACAAGATGGAGGATGGGGAGAGGAGAGAGGGCCACCCCCCATATCTAGGGTTTTGGGCACCCTATGGGTTGGGAAGAGGAAAGGAGGGGGTGCCCCCCATTGGGTTTCCTAATCGGGTGAGGATCCTCTCCTATTTTCTCTCCAAGAATTTCTCCACAAATTTAATCCTTTCTTAATCTTTTTCTCCCACAAATATAGATGGTGGCTGTCTTGACTTGGTCAAAGGTGGACGGAAAGGAGGGCGCGCCCTAGGGCAACCCTTGCCCTAGCCTTGTGACCACTTTACCCCTGACCCTTCTAGCAAATGTCGAGAGTGTCTTGCACACACAGAATTTAAATTAAATCCATAAAAATTATTATTTTATGCATATAAATCTCAAATGCTCTCAATTATGCAATAAGAAATTAATGCTCATGGCCTCTCAACTCCTTTTTATTAAATTATTAACCACAAATTAAGTTAATTTACGTGAAAGGTCCGATTTGTGTGAAGTTGAGTTTAGTTGTAAAATATGCATAATTGTCTAATCATGTGCATATGAAATGGTGTGTTTGACATAAATTATCATGAAAGAATGAACATTCATCACACCCCCCAACTTACTCATTGCTAGTCCCTTGGCAATGCAATTAGATTAAAATTTAAGACCAACAAGAATTTGTAAAGTTCATACCTTCATATCCAGATCCTCCTTCATAGAATCAACCAAAGATTAGGAATCCGGAAACATTAATACTCATTATCCTTAGATTGAAAATTTAAGAACATGACTAAGAATACAACCCAAAGATCAAGAGCACTTGTGCAAGTGTGATACTAAATCCACAGCATAGACAATTGCATCCCTCATTTGTCATTCTAGATAGGTGTCCTTCAACACTGCGTCTCCTAGATCTGAGCATTGAGTACATTAGCTTTTTATCTGCCTTTTTCTCTCTCTCTCTTTTTGATACACACATGATGATGCACAACCCTTCACTGTTTGACGTGAACCTCAATTCTTACCTTAGGAGAAGCAGGCCCAGTTACTAGGATCAGGGGCATTTTTCATGATATTTTTTCTTTTTTTTTATGCGTGCTTTTGCACTTATTTGATGGATAACTTTGGCAAATAGATTTATCAAAAAGATCTCATCTCCAAGAAATGCAGAGGATCAGGCACCACTCCAAACTAACAGAAGGCTTGTCTTGCTTGTTTCATTAGCGTGCAAAGTGATTTTTTTTTCTTTTGAAGTGCTAAAGGACTTTAGAGAGATTCTTAAATCAGTTTTCCATGGCTAAGTCGAATAAATTTTCCATCATCCTTCTCTCTAATCTTTTCTATTCCAAAATCACTTTCAATTCAAGCATGAATCATGAAACTCAATTTGGGAATTCAATTTTTCCACTTTCTTTTCAATGCAAGAATGCGGGACAAAGTGATATGCAGAACATCTTGATAGGTTGTACTAAATGCACTGGATGCAGCATGAATTTTTTGCTCCCCCCCAACTTGAATAACATTGCCCTCAATGGCATAATGAAACAATATATCAATAGAACAATGTAGCAATAAATATTACTGAGAAGGAATGGTACAACCTGATATTCAGTGTGAGTTTCTCCTCTGTGATAATGGTGACAGCGTCATCTCCTCGGCTCTTACCTGATCACTGAAAAAACATACTAAAAACAAAGCATTAAATAACAAAAATAGTAGGTTCCACTCAAGAAGCGCTAAGTTTACCATCTTCAGCCAGACGCATGCAAGCTCCATAACCAACGAGTTGAGTTAAGAATGAGCCACAACGTGATCTCATCTTCTTTCAAGTTCCAGCGTTTGTGCCATGCAAAGATAAGATGATGAAAGAACGTATGTGGGCTAGAGGTAGGTTGGTTGTTAGCATGATTGATTTTGTCGCGCACTGCATATGTTAACAACTTTTCTTCTGTGGGGGTCATGACAAAATTAACATTTATTATTTTTGGTTTGGCCATCATTGCATGCCATGGTGAGTTTAATAGGCCAAACGGACATCCCCGGTCAGAAAATGAAAAAGGAATTATCATGTCATCAATTATAAAATATTCCCCTTCGAACGTAAGGTCTTTATGAGTGTTGAAAATATTAAAGTGGACCTTGTTAAAAATTTCTTCTACAACCTCAATTTGAAACTTTCTTTGTATATTGTTGAGGTGAGAATAGATCAAAGGGTGAGGGGCTCCCATCAAATGATTAGTGTCAAGGAGAGAGGTACTATCCGGAGTGAAAGAAACATGCTCCTCAACACCATGATACTCGTGGGGCTCAATAGGATCAGGCAGATCTGCTAATTACAAAATGTCCACAACAAGGTTAGATTCGCCGAGATAATGAAGAGGTAAAAGATCAATGCCCTCACCTTGATTAAAAGATGCCCAATCGAGAGTGAGATCATGAAAGTTACCCACCTCTTCATCTACCCAAGACAAATGTTTCATAACTTCACTCAAATCCTTCCCCACAGTCACCTCTTCTTCTTCTTCTTCTTGGAACATGATCTCCTCAAATTCAGGAAGAGACATAAGTGGAATATGATCATTAATTAATGCATCACCTTCGTTTTCTCCTTCCCCCAACTTAATATCAACAAATTCCTCGAACCTCTCAAATTCCTTGGGTTCCTCTTCTTGATCATCATCCCAACCATTGCTAGCGCCCTTTAAAGTCTCCTGACAAGATCTCTCTATAATCCCTTCCTCTTCTAAATCAAGACTTATCTGAGTGTTATGATCTTGGGGAATCATAGATTGATCCTAGTCAACATCAGAAAATTGATCAGTAGAATTGGAACCAGAGTAGCCAAGTAATTGATCTTCCTTTATCCTCTTGATCTCCTCAGTCATCCTATCGATTCGCACTTGGAGATATTGATTTTGAAGCATGATTGATTGATAGAATTGGTTGAATTACTCCTTTGGATTGGGATTCGAGGACGGAGGAGATGAACAGTGAGGCCGAGATTCAAATGAATAACAATGAGAAGAGTGATCAGTTGAAGATGGTGAAGAGGGTATGGGACATCCTCCTTTATGCTAGGCTTGATCATAATAATCATTAGAATATGGAGCCCAATTTGAAGAAGTTTAATGTAAAGGATGTTGGGCCAAATTATGCATAGAATTCTAAGAAGAATCAGATTGCCCTCTTCTATCTGAGCGTGAGGAATGTGGACAAAAATCATACGAAGATAGGGAGCGATTTTGAGTTATGTAAGCCTGCTCTTGGATTTGAGTAAAATCATAAGGCCCAAGAAAGAATTGAGTATTTTGAAGATGACCTTGAGTAGAAGAATGAAATTGGGGAACGGATTTTCATTATAAGAGGGGCTTCCATTATAGGCTGACCAAGAAGGTTGGCTGTCATAATGGGTCAGACCATTGTGGGTGAGTGATAAAGGTTGAGTTGGACCATTATTAACATAATGGGCCAGCTCGTCCCATATGTGAATATAAGGTGGCATGTAGGAGTTTGGATTCATTGCCTAAAGAATGGATCAAGAAAAATGGGCCAACAAGTCCACCTTAACAAATTTATGAGCCCACTCAAAGATAGGAATTTTTTGACCCATTTTTTTTAAAAAAAAATTCAAAGCATTGCAGTCAATAAATCAACAACTATATGAATAATGCATGCAAAATGATGGTTTTTTTATTTTAATGTTGTGTTTATTTTTATGTTTTCACAAAAGAAGAATCGACACCCACTATCAAGTTGGTCCACCGGCTAAGTAAGAAATGAGGTTGTGGGAGGCCCCCCCTACTTTCATAGGGACCTAATTAAATAACTACAAGCCCGCTTAGGCGTGAGCCACTTAACCTCTAGTCTAAACATAGATTTTCCAAAATAACAATAGGTCCCAGAAACACCTTCTCTTTTTTTTTTGGGACCTTCTAAGGGAAAACTAACTTTGGGGTACTTCAAGGTACAACCGGCCTAACTTCCGTGAGGGAATCCATGGGTGTGAGGAGTTACGGAGGTCTTGAAAAAGGAGATTCCGATCCAATGATGCGGAGTGCTCAATTGGAGGGTCCTTCCAAATCCAAGAGAGGTGTGCCTAAATTACCCTTAAGAAGGGAAAAGAGGGAAGAAAAAGAAAATATTTTATTTTATTTTATTTTAAGAAAATACAAGTAAATGAATCAATAGCTAGATGAATGAATGCATGAGCATGATGTAACTAGCATGATGACAAGATGAGATTTTTTATTCAAGATAAGATGGATATGAATGCTCTTTAAACAAAGAAACTAGCCACAAAAATATCTAATTAACATGTAATTCTAAGTAGAAAATAAGGTCTAAACTATATTTTTCAGGTTTTTGATTTTCTGATTTTTTATAATTTTTCAAGAATTTTTTTTGTAATTTTCAGAACAAAACCTTTACCTTCAGATCTGGACCTATAACGACGCTTCTATTTTTCTGGACTTTCCTGATTATCAGATTTCTGCTCCTCTGTACCTACATTTCTACCTTCTGTGATAGATTTTCTGACAGATCTTTTTTTTGGATTTTTTGATTTCTGCTCCTTTTGGTGGCATATTTCAGCCCCTTCAGCAACGCTTTCTGCAACACTTGATTTTCTGAGATTTTCAAGTCCAAATTTCTACTCTTTTTTTCTTTTTCTGCAAAATAAAAATAAAAGGAGTTAATATTCACATATACACATGAAACACAAGAAATTCCAACTAAAAGGAAATCTATCCTCTTGGCAATAGCGTCAAAAATTAATGTTCACAAACACTCGTCGTTGAAAATGTCGTGCACACAATTTTAAAATAAATACAGCACTCACTCACTAAGAAGATTTTGAATCAAAGTAAAGCGATGAGCATGGGTCGATCCCACGAGGAGGAAATTTTCCTTTCAAGCAAGTTGAAAACTCTTGTGTTTTTTAGAGCAAAGTGTTGAGTGAGTTTTTGAAAATAAAATTAAAAGTGCACGAAATTAAATCTATCTAAAGAATATTGGAGGGTTGAGGAAGAGAAAATTAGAAGGAGATAAAGGAAGAAGAGAGAGACAACTTATAAAAATGAGATTTTATTGCTAGGGAAGAAGATTACAATGCTATGAAAATGAAATTACAACTCTAAAAAAGTTAAAGAAAAGGGAAGAAAGTAGAGCCGGGATGTAGAAGAGTGACGCCACCCAATCCATGCCGAGCCTTGGAAGTTCGCCCCGCCTTGGTGAGCACCGCCTTGAGAGGATCGAAGGAGAGTCTCCGGCTTGGGGAGTTGAGAGGAAATAAGAGGAGGGAGAGGATGATGGAAGAAGAAGGTTAAAAAAAGTAAAGATTAAAGTTAAAAATAGCACGTGATTAAATCTAGAATAACTTGAAAACTAAAAAGATTTGGAAGATGAGGAAGAAGAAGAAGTTGAAGAGCATGAGAAGAAGAAGAAATTTGTTAAAAGGAGCATAGGGAGAAAAGTAATGTAGATAGGAGAAAATAAAGGAAGAGTAGAGGGCGTGGTTTGGGTGCGGGTGAACAGTAATAGAAGAAAATAAAACGTTAAAAAGTGGAGAATAACTTAAAACCAGAAAGAATTAGAGGATGGTGAAGAAGAAGAAATTATAGAGAACATAAAAATGAACAACTTTCATAAAAGGAGAAGGAGAAGAGAAGTAGAAAGGGGAGAAAAAGGTTGGAGAACGGAGGAAATGCTGGTTCGCAGATGAATAGTGCAGACCGCCGAAAAATCACAAATACCTTGAAACGGAGCAGAACTAACTAACGAGAAAGACGAATAAATTGTAGACCATGAAAAAATGAACAACTTTTGTAACTAGAGCAAAAGGAGAATAGAAGCCAAAAGGGGAGAAAAAGGCCAGAATCACTTTCTTCTCCTTGATGTGGGCTATTTATAGAGGAGTCGGGCCACATGAAGGGTGGAGATTGAACTGACTTGAGATGGAGGGCTGAGATTTGATGAGAACAAGATGGAGGATGGGGAGAGGAGTGAGGGCCACCCCCTATAGCTAGGGTTTTGGGTGCCCTATGGGTTGAGAAGAGGAAAGGAGGGGGTGCCCCCCATTGGGTTTCCTAATCGGGCGAGGATCCTCTCCTATTTTCTCTCCAAGAATTTCTCCACAAATTTAATCATTTCTTAATCTTTTTCTCCCACAAAAATAGATGGTGGCTGCCTTGACTTGGTCAAAGGTGGAGGGAAAGGAGGGGGTGCCCTAGGGCAACCCTTGCCCTGGCCTTGTGACCACTTTGCCCCTGGCCCTTCTAACAAATGTCGAGAGTGTCCTGCACACACAAAATTTAAATTAAATCCATAAAATTTATTTTTTTATGCATATAAATCTCAAATGCTCTCAATTATGCAATAAGAAATTAATGCTCATGGCCTCTCAACTCTTTTTTATTAAATTATTAACCATAAATTATGTTAATTTACGTGGAAGGTCTGATTTGTGTGAAGTTGAGTTTAGCTGTAAAATATACATAATTATCTAATCATGTGCATATCAAATGGTGTTTTTGACATAAATTATCATGAAAGAATGAACATTCATCAGCTACCTGTTGAGTTTCTCCAGGTGATTTTGATGATAACAAAACCCCGGAATGGCAAACAGTTTGATAGCATTCATTATTGCAGAAGTAAGAACTCATGAAGGCTCACAAAGCCATTTTCATATCAAGCTAAATGCTCAAATTCATCTTGCTTCAAGATGTCATGAATAAAGCCAAAACAAACTCAAATTGAATGCAAGGTTGACCATCTCAGATGGTGCGGTCGACCTATCCTTCCAGCACTCAAAACTCTATAAATCTATAGAGTTCGGTCGACCGCCAGCCCATGACCGGTCGACCAATCCTCCCAGCGCTGAAACCCACAAATTCTGTCACAGTTAGGTCGACCGCCCTACCTTCCCCGGTCGACCGAACCCCTCGAAGCCACTAATTTTGACTTTATTTTCTTCACGAGGGAAAAGCATCTTTTAAGGATTTTTTAATCCCAAAAGTCTCCGGACATGCCTGAATTTGTGGATCTGTGTCTTGGCATGTCCCTTGACCATTCAAGTGTTATAAAAACATCTCTTAGGGCCAAGAAACCCTAATTACACAAGGGGATCAAAGGAAGGCTATCAAAAGAGAAAAAGGGATGCATGAAGAACTCTATGAACAGTGTTTCGTCCAAGCATTCTTCATCAAATCTCAAGCATTTGAAGATCATCCTGAAGCCATTGAAGTGGAAATCAAGCTGAGAAGTAAGCTTCATCAAAGATCTTCTTCATCCACTATGGGAGAGCTTAAATCTGAAGTTTTCATTTATGTTTCTAGTTCTATTTTCCATTGAGCTTCAAGTGTGTGTTCTTGTAATCTCTAAACATCTCTGTGTGTGTGGATCTACCTCGATCTGTGTGTGTGTGTGTGTGTGTGTGTGGCTCTCCTTCACATTTCTGTGTGATTCGGTGCTTGTGCACCTTCGTGGGAGTTTTGAAATCTTCACGAGTGTGTGTGTGTGCTTTGTTCTTGTAATCCTTTACAAGATAGTGTGTGAATCCTCACAGTTAGTGAGGGGTGGACGTAGGTTACCGTCGTTACATCCGAACCACCTAAAAAGTACTGTCCTTTGTGTGGTTTGATCCCTTTCTCCTACCCCCGTTCTGTGCTAGCACACACTGTATCACTCTCTTGCGTTTTCCATTCAGATCTTGCATAACTTGTCATTTCTACATTAGATCTTTGGTATATCAAAAGGTAGTTTCGGATTGACAAGGCCATTCTTGTCAGGAAGATAATATCTTGCGTGAGCAGAATCTTCAAATTTATATCTCTGCCATAGTACCAAGGATCTGCTGTGTGTGATAGGTTTTGATAGATCTTTTTGTTATTTCATCATATCTAAGTCTCTAAAAGGTTGTTTCATCATATCTATTTAATTCTGGTAAAAAAATTTGTAAAATTTGTAATCACCCAATTCACCCCCCTCTTGGGTGTCATTGATCGCGGAACTTCAATTGGTATCAGAGCTAAGGCTCTATCCTTCAGATCTAACGATCTAGTGTTCGATCAAGATCAATGGCCAACAAGGGGATGATGCCTGAGGGTCACTCCATCAATCGTCCTCCATTCTTTGATGGCTCGAATTACTCCTACTGGAAAAATAGAATGCATGTTTTTCTAAGAGCTCAGGAGTACAAGGTCTGGAGGGTTGTGGACAAGGGTCCTTATGACCTTCCTAATAAAGAGGATAAATGGACACCCGAAGAAATTAAGAAATCCATTGTTTATTTTAATGCAATAAATATCATGCAATGTGCCATTCATCCTAATGAATTCTCTCGTGTTTCCATGTGCAGCTCGGCAAAGAAAATGTGGGACAAGTTGCGGCTTATTTATGAAGGAACCGCCGAGGTCAAGGAGACCAAAGCCAATATGTTGGTTAGAGACTACGAGCTGTTTAAAATGAAGCATGAAGAGACGATCTCAAAAATGTTCGTGAGATTAACTGAGATCACAAATGGTCTCAAAAGTCTTGGGAAGGAGTACACAAACTCCGAACTTGTGAGGAAGGCATTGAGATCCCTTCCACCTGCGTGGCACACAAAAATCACGGTTCTTGAAGATTCAAAGAACCTGTCCATACTTTCCTTGGATGAGCTCATAGGGTCACTCATGACCTATGAGATAAACATGAAGAGAACTGCTGAGGAAGAAATAAAGAAGAAGAAAACGGTGGCCTTAAAAGCCCACCAACCTGATGATGACTCCCAAGAAGAGGAGTCTACCAAAGGAAGTGATGAGGAAGAGAACTTCGCCATGTGGACACGTCAAGTAAAGAAATTCCTAAGAAGAAAAAGAAATTTCCAAGGAAACTTCAAAAGGGGGCAAAGAAGGCCAGCCCAGACTAAGGGGGAGCCAAGCAAGCCAAATAGCGTTATATGCTATGAGTGCAAGAAGTCCGGGCACATGAGAGGAGAGTGCCCAAAATTGAAGAGAAAGTTTAAGAAGGACAAGTTCAAATAGTCCAAAGCTATGGTCGCCACCTGGAGCGATGAGGATGAAGAGCAGTCCGAAGAAAAGCTCGAGGAGCTCATGGAAAGCCTGTGCCACATGGCACATGAGGATGACTCAGTCGAGGTAAATTCCGATCCTGATTTTATTTCAAATGAACAATGGGAGTCAGAATATGAAAAGTTGTATACGAAATACAAGAAAATTAGATCTGAAAATAAATCCCTCAAAAAGAAAATTGAAGATTTAGAACATGAGGGCTCTTCTATTAAGTTTGAAAATTTTGAACAAGAATGGTTCGAATTAATAGAAGAAAAAGAAAGCTTGCTTCAAATAATTTCAGATATTAAGAAAACTAAAGTTGAATTGATGTGTAAAATGTCTGAAATGGAAAAGAGTTTTGAAAAATTGAAAAAATGAAGAAGAAGTTCTAAAATCCACAAATTCAAAACTTGAAAATAAGAATGTGAGCTTGAATGAAGAGGTAGCTGAATTGTAGTCCACCTTATCTAGATTTGTCAAAGGCAAACAAAACTTAGATAACTTGTTGGGAGTTAAGGTTAACTTCCAAAAAGAAGGTTTAGGGTACATTTTCCAAAATAAAAAATCTTTTGAGAATAAGATCATAACTTCCTTTGTTCATGAAAAGGATGATAACTGTGCTTCATGCTCATACACAAAGCCTAAACATGTCCAACCTAAACCACACAAATTTCAAAGAAGATTTTCAAATGTTAACTGCTTTCACTGTGGTAGATTTGGTCATGTTATTGCTAATTGTTGGTTCAAACAAAACACTCAAAGAAATCATGCTGCTTGGACCAGAAAAAGATATGTGCAGAATTGGACTAACTCCTACGGAGCCAAATTAGTTTGGGTACCAAAAATAATTGGATGAGAATGTTGTTTCTTGCAGATATGCCTTGAAGCCAGGGGGTGCAAATGGTACCTAGATAGCGGTTGCTCAAGACATATGACAGGGGACAAGAAGGTGTTCTCTACTCTGCAAGATAAGGACGGAGGCTTGGTTGCCTTTGGTAGAAATGAAAAAGGTAAAATAATTAGAATTGGCAACATAGGTAAGAATATAATTCTGAAACCCTTATTAAAAATGTACTTTTGGTAAAGGGTTTGAATCATAATCTTTTGAGTATAAGCCAATTGTGCGACAAAGGTTTTAAATTATCTTTGATGAATCACATTGTCTCGTCAAGAATAAAAGCACTAGTGAAATCAGGTTCATCGTCAAAGGAACAACAATGTATATACTATTGATCTTGATGATGTGTGCTTGGTAGCAAACAATCATGATAATGCATGGCTATGGCACCGAAGACTAGGTCATGCTAGTTTTGGAGTAATCTCCAAACTGTCTAGACATGACTTGGTGAATGGTTTGCCAAAGTTAAAAATTGAAAGTGATAAAATCTGTGAGGCTTGCATAAAAGGCAAGCAAATACTCATCTCCTTCAAAAATAAGAACATCGTTTCTACCATTCAGCCTTTAGAACTGCTGCACCTTGATCTTTTTGGTCCGACT
Organism: Amorphophallus konjac; assembly: GCA_022559845.1. NCBI lineage: Eukaryota > Viridiplantae > Streptophyta > Magnoliopsida > Alismatales > Araceae > Amorphophallus > Amorphophallus konjac. The sequence continues at coordinate 23,185,322 of CM040129.1, forward strand.
AGGACATCCAGCCTAGGAGAAAAATCTTATGGATTTAAGATTGTTGATGATTACTTCAGATTCACATGGGTATTATTTCTAGCCAATAAAAGTGATGCCTTGATGGAGTTTCAAGTATTTTGCAAGAAAATCCAAAATGATAAAGGATACCTTATCACCACAATTCAAAGTGATCATGGTGGTGAGTTTAAAAATCATGAATTCAGCAGTTTTTCCAAGGAGAAAGGATAAACACATAACTTCTCATCACCAAGGACGCCTCTACAAAAATGGAGTAGTGGAGAGGAAAAATAGAACCTTGATAGATATGGCACAGACCATGTTAAGTGAGAACTCCCTACCAAAATACTTTTGGGCTGAGGCGGTAAGTACAGCATGTTACATCATCAACAGGGCAATGGTAAGGCCCATTTTAAAGAAAACTCCATACGAGCTCTACAAGGGTAAGAAACCAAACATTTCCTATCTAAAACCCTTTGGAAGCCCATGCTTCATCCTGAATAATGGTAAGTCTAACCTAAGTAAGTTTGATGAAAAGAGTGACAAAGGAATCTTCCTAGGTTATGCATTAAACTGTAGAGCTTACAGACCATTTAATAAAAGGACTTTAGTTGTTGAAGAAAGTCCTCATGTTATTTTTAATGAATCTGAATTAAAACTGACCATTCAATCTGTTCAGATCTTGGATGTAGATGAAGCTCCTAGAAATCCACCGATGCTGGACCATCCAAAGCTAAGGATGAACCAACGGAAAGAACTTCCAGCAAGGATGAAAATGATGAAGATCCTTCAATTGAAACACTTCAAGAACAACCATTGCAACACCCTGACTTGTCTAGAGCTTCAACATACTTGAAAGATCACCCTGCTGAAAACATCATCGGTAATCTTGAAGATGAGGTAAGAACTAGATCTTTTTTAGGGCAAGTGGAAGAAGAGGATTTAATGGCCTTTATCTCTCAAGAAGAGCCTAAGGATATTCATGAAGCTCTTCAAAATGAATCTTGGATTCAGGCTATGCATTAAGAGCTACACTAGTTCGAAAGGAACGAAGTATGGTCTCTCATGCCGCTTCCCAAGAATCATCCCCGTAATTGGAACCCGTTGGATTTTCAGAAATAAACTAAATGACACGGGATTGGTTGTTAGGAACAAGTCCCGGCTTGTAGCCAAAGGGTATAGCCAGGAGATGGGCATTGATTTTGACGAGTCCTTTGCACCGATTGCTAGATTAGAAGCAGTCCGGATTCTATTATCCTATGCTTGCTCTTTTAACTTTAGATTATTTCAGATGGATGTTAAATCTGCCATTCTTAACGGCTACATCAAATATGATGTTTTTGTAGAACAACCTCAAGGTTTTGAAGACCCAAAACATCTACAACATGTGTACAAGCTGCAAAAAACCTTGTACGGATTAAAGCAAGCACCAAGGGCTTGGTATGAAAGGCTCACCTCATTCCTAATTGAAAATAGTTTCAAAAGAGGTAAGGTTGACCAAACACTCTTCATGAGAAAATTAGGTAAAGACATATTAGTAGTTCAAGTGTATGTTGATGATATAATTTTTGGAGCTACTAACAATGCTTTATGTGATGAATTTGTAGAAATAATGCAAGGAGAATCTGAGATGAGCTTAATGGGTGAACTTACATTCTTCCTTGGATTGCAAGTTAAATAAACGTCAGAAGGCATCTTCATAAATCAAGCCAAATATACCTTGGAGCTGTTAAAGAAATATGGGATGGCAGAAGCAAAGCCCATGTCAACTTCGATGGCCACAACCACAAAGTTAGACAAAAATGAAAATGGTAAAACAGTAGATTCTACACTATTTCGAGTTATGATCGGATCACTACTATATCTCACAGCATGTCGTCCTGACATTCAATACAGCGTATGTCTATGTGCTCATTTTCAGTCATGTCCTAAAGAATCTCATTTATTGGCTATTAAATAGATTTTTCGATACTTAATTGGCACAATAGACTTTGGCTTATGGTTTCCCATCGGTAGTTCATTTGATTTGATTGCATATACCGATGCGGATTATGCTGGATGTATTGTAGATTACAGAAGTACTAGTGGATACTGTAAGTTTCTCGGTGGATGCCTAGTTTCATGGGCCTCCAAGAAACAACATTCAGTAGCTCTCTCAACGGCCGAGGCTGAATATGTAGCCATCGGAAGTTGTGGAGCTCAAATACTTTGGATCAAAAATCAATTGCTTGATTTGGATGTTGAAATGAATTGTGTTCCAATCTTGTGTGACAATACCAGTGCAATCAGCTTGTCAAAAAATCATGTACAACATTCTAGGACAAAGCATATTGACATTCAACATCATTTTCTGAGAGATCATGTAGGAAAAGGGGTCTTTGAATTGAATTTCATTGACACACACAATCAGTTAGCTGACATTTTCCCAAAACCCCTAAACTAGGAGCAATTCAGCAAAATAAGAAGAGAACTTGACATGTGCAAGGGTGAGAGCATACATACCTAGGTTTACACTTAGGTTCAGGGTTGCACATGTAGAAAAAATCATTTGCATAAAGGGTAGATTGCCATGCATACTCTATGTGATTATTACCAATAACTTGTGTGTATATACACCCTTGCATGCTTGAATGTAATTATACATACAGTCCTCCTTAAAATTTTTCTAAGATCGAATATTCCTTGATTAAATAAGTGTGGACCCAGTGACTTCGGGATCTGAGGCACCTCTTGAGGGGGAGAGTCAGAGGATTTTCTCAATACCACATCACCTCTCATTTTAAGTCATTCCCTCTCATTACTCCAAGGTGTTGGTTCAATCAAGAAGGAAAGTTGATGGAGATTTATAAAAAAAGGGGGGGTTGAAGGAGTTATAAAAAAATGGAAAATTAGGGCTAGGTCGACCATTTCAGTCGACCGGCGTCCCGTGTCCGATCGACTATTTTCGGCAAACCAGACTGGCCGAACCAACAACCGAACCCTTTTATAAGGGGTCTTCTCACCCCATTTCTTCATTCCATCGCCCCCATTCTCTCTCCAACCTTCTTCCCTAACCCTAGAACACCCAAACTTCACCTCTCAAGTCCCAAAAATCTCCTCATTCTTCCACCCGCACAAGATCTGGTCTGTTCGTCACAGTTTCGGGATGAAACCTCTACAACAGTTTGTGTGACCTTGAAGCTATTCCCTAGGTTCCAGATTGTGGAGAAGATCTTTTCAAGCCTTTGGTGTGTCTATTGGTCCATCTTCATCCTCAGGGACGAGATCAATCCTTTTCAAGGGTTTCCACAGCGGGTTTTCTAGTCTAGGATGCCGCCTAGAAGAAGTTCTCGGTGTTCTACCCAAGGGGAACCCAGTGCTCGGAGACGTGAGGCCCCGGCTCCTCCACCACAGTGGGCTCCTGCACCTCCTTGTGCACTGCGGTTGCCTCCACGGCCCATAATCGACCCTCGACTAGTCAATTTTAATGAGGTGAATGACATTCTTCCCGATCTATGTGCAGTATTAGAGATTCAAGAGGGTTGGGTTGATTTTGTCACCAGATATCCCCGATACTATCCCAACCTAGTCCAACAATTTTATGGCAATTTGATTGAGAGAGATGAACGTTTATATACGGTTGTTCAAGGCGTTGAGATTACTATTACTCCGGCCCTTTTTGAACAAGCCTTAGAAGTTTCAGCTAGGGGTGCAGACATATTTTTTTGTCATGGTGCCGTTGAGGACACCTTTCTTGCTATGATCGATTGTGAATATGTACGTGGTGTAAGTGACTTGATCACATTGAATTCCAACTATTTTTCACCACTGTAGCAAATCTTGCACCACATGTTTACTGCATTCATCTATCCCAAGAGTGGAAGCCGAAATGAAGTGACAAAAGTTCACAAATTCTTATTTTACTATGTTATGAATGGGATATTAGTCAACATGGGTCGGCTCATGACAGATTTGATTGGGACATGCCGTACCCAACTGTGGAGATCCTTGCCGTATGCTTCACAGCTGACGGGAGTGTTCATTTATGCTGAAATTAATCTGGCCGATGAACTGTTTATTCAAGTCAGGCAGGATGATGTGTATAACAAACACAAGATCTTTTCAGACTTTTGATACTATTGGGGTCCCGACAATCAGTTACGCAGAAATGTGCCGGTTTATGGGGAAGAATATGAAGAAGAAGAAGAGGAAGAAGAGCAACAGCAGCAGTAGTGTCAAGGGGAAGCCCCCCCTCTAGTTCAAGCGGAGGACCAGCCTCCTCCACCCTCACCTCCACATATAGATCCGGAGATGCCTCCTCCACCACAATTCTTTCATGGGGAGTCCTCTACTCAGGGAGCCGGATAGCCTTCTTGGGTAGACTCTGAGACTTTTTATAGGCGTCTTACTGGGCTGGAAACTCGCATGGATACTTTTGGGGGTCACATAGACACCATGGGTGATATGCTTAACACTATGTCTAACCGCATAGATTCCTTCTCCACAGTCCTGGATACCTTGTCCACCCAAATGACCACCCTCTCCACTCACATGACCACCCTCACCGCCAGCCATGAAGACTCCAGCCAAGCTTTTCACACCATGAACCGCGTTCTTCTTGACATGCAACACCGTGGCCTGGCTCGTGATAACACCATTGCTAATCTTCAGCACGCCTTCAGTATCAAGACCACACTCTTGAGGATATCCGACGTCGCCTTGGCTATCATCCACCTCCTGAAGATCAGCCTCCTACAGATGGATACTGAGGATCTTCTGTTTCCTCCCTTCAGTGTTTTGTCCTTGAGTCTTGTATCTCATTTGGTCTACTTTTCCTCTATCCCATCCCCTCTTTTTATGATGCCAAAGAGGGAAAAGTAGTTAGTGCAGGTAAACTATATAGCTTATGCATGTGTGTCCCTATGTTTGTGTGAATGTTCATTTGTGAGGTTCATTAGTGAGTCATTTGCATTTGTTTGTGTCTAGTAGATGTCTTGCATAAATGTACTTTGTACGGAACAAATGAAATGAAATGATGAAATGAATGCTTTTGGTATTGGACATTAAATGATTGGCTCTTGTTGCTCATTTCCTCTCCATTTGGCAAACATGTTTGAATGGCTTGTGTTGCTTTGGCTTAATGAAATGATTACATGGATTGATCACCTTGTGGATTGTTGGCTTTGCCTATCTTCATATTGGCTCTATGTATATCAAATGGTGTCGGATGAAGGACAGGCCAGCCAGTCTGAAATCCTTCACTATGCGTGAGTGTAAACTCCGCCTCGTACAAGAATCATGTGGATCCTTGCGTGGATAGAACGCGATATTTTGTAAGTTCCTAATTTGCCTAAAAGCACGCCAATGTACTTAATAATCTAAAGTTTTATCATCATCAAAATGGGAGAGATTATTGAGTCTCTCCGGGTGATTTTGATGATAACAAAACCCCGGAGTGGCAAACAGTTTGATAGCATTCATTATTGCAGAAGTAAGAACTCATGAAGGTTCACAAAGCCATTTTCATCTCAAGCTAAATGCTCAAATTTATCTTGCTTCAAGATGCCAAGAATAAAGCCAAAACAAACTCTAACTGAATGCAACTATATGTGGACACAAAGTCTTTTATATAAGGATATGATTTGTGAGCTAATACTGTTGTTATTGTAGATTTTTTAGAGTCCGGTCGACCATCTCAGATGGTGCGGTCGACCTATCCTTCTAGCACTCAAAACTTTGTAAATCTACAGAGTTCGGTCGACCACCAGCCCATGACCGATCGACCGATCCTCCCAGCGCTAAAAGCCACAAATTCTGTCACAGTTAGGTCGACCGCCCTACCTTCCCCGGTCGACCGAACCCCTCGAAGCCACTAATTTTGACTTTATTTTCTTCACAAGGAAAAAGCATCTTTTAAGGATTTTTTAATCTCAAAAGTCTCCAGACATGCCTTAATTTGTGGATCTGTGTCTTGATATGTCCCTTGACCATTCAAGTGTTATAAAAACATCTCTTAGGGCCAAGAAACCCTAATTACACAAGGGGATCAAAGGAAGGCTATCAAAGGAGAAAAAGGGCTACAGGAAGAACTCTGTGAACAATGTTTCATCCAAGCATTCTTCATCAAATCTCAAGCATTTGAAGATCATCCTAAAGCCATTCAAGTGGAAATCAAGCTGAGAAGCAAGCTTCATCAAAGATCTTCTTCATCCACTAAGGGGGAGCTTAAATATGAAGTTTTCATTTGTGTTTCTACTTCTATTTTTCATTAAGCTTCAAGTGTGTGTTCTTGTAATCTCTAAACATCTGTATGTGTGTGGATCTACCCCGATCTGTGTGTGTGTGTGTGTGTGTGTGTGTGTGTGTGTGTGTGTGTGTGTGTGTGTGTGTGTGTGTGTGTGTGTGTGTGTGTGTGTGTGGATTTCCTTCACATTTCTGTGTGATTCGATGCTTGTGCACCTTCGTGGGAGTTCCGAACTCTTCACGAGTGTGTGTGTGTGTATGCTTTGTTCTTGTAATCCTTTACAAGATAGTTTGTGAATCCTCACAGTTAGTGAGGGGTGGACATAGGTTGTCGTCGTTGCATCCGAACCACCTAAAAATTATTGTCCTTTGTGTTATTTGATCCCTTTCTCCTACTCCCCTTTTGTGCTAGCACACACTATATCACTCTCTTGCGTTTTCTGTTCAGATCTTGCATAACTTGTCATTTCTACATTAGATCTTTGGTATATCAAAAGGTAGTTTCGGATTGACAAGGCCATTCTTGTCAGGAAGATAATATCTTGTGTGAGCAGAATCTTCAGATTTATATCTCCGCCATAGTACCAAAGATCTACTGTGTGTGATAGATTTTGATAGATCTATTTGTTATTTCATCAAATCTAAGTCTCTAAAAGGTTGTTTCATCATATCTGTTTAATTCTGGTAAAAGTTTTTGTAAAATTTGTAATCACCCAATTCACCCCCCCTCTTGGGTGTCATTGATCGCGGGACTTCACTACCAATCTCAATGTTGTCTGACAGGCTGCCATCTGTCTCCCAGCTCGGTCCTAACTCCTCTAGCTGGATAGACCCTATACCTGAGCTAGAACCTGGTTGCTCATTATCGAGCCAGTGTTATTCGCTCCGTGACCGAGCCAGAACCTGCTTGCTCCTTGCCAAGCCAGTGTCCGCTGCTCCTCTGTCCGAGCCAATACCTCCGTCTCATAAACCCAGAGTGCATACCCTCTCTAGTGTCCACACTGGAACCAATCTCTCTTCCCCTAGTTATCCGTGTTGTGTTGTTGTTTCCCTATCACTGTTGCATAGACTAAGCCCTCCCAACGTTGCGGCTCCCAGTGTCCCTGACTCTCCTCTTCGGCAGTAGAAACAAAGGTTTTCGAGCTCCACCCGATGTAAAATAAACATTGATTGCTTGTGATCGGTGGGGAAGATGTCCAGTACACGAGCTCCCACAATCGTCTACACTTGTACCAGCGGAACCTCCTTCTCTCCATGTGGCGCACAATATTCCGTGCCCACGTGCCATGCCCTGGTGACACATCCCCAGTCAAACACTTGGTTCCACAGGTGATCGTCAAGAAATCGACTGGCACGCCCGCATTCCATCCAGTCATCCCTGTCCCAGCTTTCTAGAACGATTAACCATACGCCATTCTTTCATGTGCGTTCTTATCCTTCTTTTCAATACCCCTAGAATTCCCGTGTGGCAAGTCGACCTATCTCGGCCTTCCGTAAAAGGCGAGTGTGTGTCACTGCCACGAGGAAAACAGAAGAAATTTCTCGCGACCCAACATAGCTACAAGACCTTGACGGGAGCAGGCCGCCTGTGTGTACACACGTGGTTGGGGGTAGAGGACCAGTACTAACGAGTACTACCCCGACTAGTCCTAATGTTGTTGTGACTCAGCCTCACTTCTCGAGGGAGTTAGGCAGGCTTGAGTTGGTGGGCGGTGTAAGACGTCACGAGACACATCCGACTCTGTGCTAGTGAGTCAGTACTTCAGTCACCCATGGGTTTGTTGTATCCCTGTGGTTTTGATGATAGTCCCTGTGGTTTTGATGATAGCAAACATTATAAGTCATCATTTGTTTGTGTCTACATATGAATGATTGATTGAGCATCTTATTTGAATGTCATTCCATCGAACATGCTGTGTGCATATTTGGTGCATTGTCTGTTTCTGTTCATGGTGGCCATACGTTAGTGCATGCCTAGGCACATGCATGTTCAAGGGTTAAAGTCTGTACATTCTTCAGGTGCATCATCTCAGCAAGTCTATACATTGGACTTGAGCATATAGGAAGTCTGTACATCGTCTGCTTTCCATGCACTTAAAGTCTGTACAGCTCATGAATTAACGCTAGGATGCAAAGTCTGTACATCATCCAGTTGCAGGCAGCAGCAAGTTTGTACATCGCCTTGTCGCAGACATAGCAAGTCTGTACATTGCATGTGTCGCAGACATAGCAAGTCTGTACATCGCATTTGGCGCATGCATAAGTCAAGTTTGTACATTATTTTCTCATGCACGCATTCAAGTCTGTACATCATTATCGCTGCATACATCAAGTCTATACATCCGTCTCACTTAGCGTCTTCTCGCATTCACGCTAAGTCCATACACTGCATTTGGGTATTGTTCATTACAGCAAGTCTGTACATTGTTTTCTCATGCACGTAAACGTCCAAGTCTATACATTCTCTGCTGATATCTTTGTGCATGCATCGTCTTTCAAAGTCTGTACATCGGTCAGTCTCACTCAGCGTCTCATGCTATCAAGTCTATACATCGCATGCATTACGCACAGCAAGTCTGTACATCCACCGTCTCACTTAGCGTCTCACTCATCGTCTTGTGCATGCATGCATTACTCAAAGTCTGTACAACCTGTGGTCGCTCAGTGCTTGTTAAGATCCGTCTCACTTAGCGTCTCACTCATCGTCTTGTACATGCATCATGCAAAGTCTGTACATCACATAGCATGCACGCGTTCAAGTCTATACATTGCTGCATGAACGCAAGTCTATACATTCCTATCTTTACCTATGTTCACTGCTTTAGCACACGCACAAAGTCTGTATAGCCAGTGCGTCCCTTGATCTCAAGTCTGTACATCAATGCATGCTATCAAGTATGTACAGCCCGTGTTCTTCATTCATCTCAAGTATATACATTGCCTTATAGCATAGCATGCACGCACTCAAGTGTATACATTCGTCAAGGGCATGTCAGTGCATCCATATTCGTTGTGCATACTTTCCTGTTGCAAACTGCATGTCACTCATTCAACCTCTACACATCCCTCAGTGGCATATCTGTGCATCATTTGCACAGTACACTCAGAGTCTGCACACTCGTTGAAGGCATGTCCAAGGATTCATATTCAAAGTCTATACATTTTGTTGCATATGCATCTTTCATACTAAGTCTGCACACGGCGGTCTTGAGTTACCTAGCAAGTCTGTACATCGTTGTCGTATGCACGCATAGTCCATACACTTGTTGATGGCAAGTATGTGCATCATCGATTGTTCATGCATCATCTCAGTCAGTCTATACATTCTTGAACCAACTCTGTACATCTCTCTAATATCCTCTTATGAATGTTTGACAGGTATATCCTTCGAGAAGAAAAAGTGATATGATTGGGCACGTGATCTGAGGTTGGCACCTTGCACGTGATCCGAGGTTATCTCTGGACAAAGAGGGCACAAGCCCTGCACTCGCCCTAGCTGCTGCTGCTATAAATATGGAGCTTCTTCCTCAGAAGAAGACTGATCGTGATTGAAGCAGAAGAAGAGAGCAGAGAGAGGCAGAGAGTAGCATAAGAAGAAAAAGAAAAAGAGATAGAGAGAGCCTGCACGATCTAGTGTCAAGAAGAACGAGAGAAAGAGAAAGAGAAGAGTAGATAGTGAGAGAAAGAAAAAGAGAAGCAGAGAGAAGAAGAAAGAAGAGGAAGAAAGAAAGAGAAAGATAGAGAGCTCGAGGAGAGAACTGAAGCCTTCATTGAAGATTTGTTCTTCTGGTATTTGGATCAGATCCAAACCAGATTTTCTCCTACGAGAGCTACATTGTGCATTTCATTTTCCAGCTTTCAGTCGCTGTGATTTTTATTATTTCTTATTTTTCCTTTTATCTGTTCACCGTTGTTCTTCCGATTCTCTGGTTTGAGGTCGGGTTCCTCCTGTGGACTCAGGAGAAGGGAGACTTTGTGTCTCCGGTTGCAAGTGGCTGGGTGTCACTTTTGGGTTCCCTCCTGGGTGGAGGAAGAGAGACTTCGGTCTCTGGTTGCAAGTGGCTGGGTGTCACTTGTGGTTTCCCTCCTGGGTGAAGGAAGAGAGATTTCGGTCTCTGGTTGCTAGTGACGGGTAGTCACTAGTGGTTTCCCTCTGGTCTGGAGAAAGAGGGGAGGTTGTTCCCCTGGTCAAGCTGTTAGGCAGCATTTGTTTGCAGACTGAGTCTGCGGTTCTAGCTGTTGCTAGTGGAAGCCTCACTCCGCTTTGGAGTGAGGGGTGGACGTAGGTCTGTGGACCGAACCACCTAAAAATTCATTATCTTCGTGGTTTGTTCTTGTATCTGATTGGCGTTAGATGCATGGCTAGGATCGCCTCAAATGAGTCATATGGTTGAATGCTTCATGGCACACACTGTTTCAATTTGATTCTGTCTCGGCTTAGACTTGCTCAGGTGGCTGCATTGTTGCAGTCCAACAGGTTGATCAAGTGTGTCTTGGAATCTCATCTTGAAGAGCTCAATTGTTTTTATTCCGCAACTGTAATACCCCGATTATTTATTAAATTTTATTGAGCTTTTATTAATTGAAAATTGAATTAAAATGAATTAATGTTTGAATTTCGAAATATTAATATTTAATTCAATAGAAAAGAGAACCTATAAAATTCGACTACCTTGGAAAAATCTGTAAAAATAGTAATTGGGTAAAAGATCATTTTTATAGCAATTTTGTCTTCTGGACTTGACCCAAATTAATTACATAACCTTGTCTAATTGGAGGATTAATCCCGAATTTGACTTCCACCTAACCTTTACCTAATCGTAACTTAAAACGTGAAATTCGACCTTATTACTCAACCAAATGATATGAAATCAAGGGCAAATGGAAGGCCACGAGGTAAGGAACATTTACCCTCAATCAATTTGAGGTAAACCTAGCCCTAAAACGTGCTGCCGACATAGTTTTGGTCAAGTCAAGGATTTCGGCGCCGTTTTTAACACGTAACTTGCAGCGTCGAATACTCCCAACTCCGAAGGATCCAGAAGCCCCATGACCTATAGAAATGTAGCTCTTCGACTTTAGTTTCATTTGGTTGCTGTGAGGTACGTTGAAGTTACAGATCCAAGAAGTTCTTGCTCGATTAGTGGAGGTGGGTCGGCAGGCCGTCGGCTTCCTCTCTTCCTTCCTTGTCCAACGATTGAGGTAGGAATTCTCAACCAAACTTCGATCATGAGTATAGAAAATTATTCCTCTCATCGAGCTCTATCCATTGGTGGCAAAATCCCCAATTTTCATTAGGTATCCATGGAGATATCGAGCTTTTTGTGAGGTGCTGTCAAGCTTGTTCTTTATTCTAGGGTTTCGAGTTCCCTCTTCAATTTGAGGTAGGATCTAACAACCAAATCCTAATTAACTTACATGAAGTAATCAGCATGTTATTAGCTTTTATTCAACGTAGAAACCCCCAATTTTTATTGAGCATGCTTGGTGAATTTTGAATTTTTGTAGAAGCATGTCTAGAACATGATTCATATAGTATTCCTTTAAGCCAGAGCTTGGTTGCGGGCTTATTTTGAGTCATGTAACCTGATATTCATGTAGCATATCATACATTGTTGGATTCATGATCGAGTTAGCTTTCTTTTGACACCAAAATCCCTAAATTTGGTTTTGTATATCGAGAGAATTTGACAATTTAGTGGAAGTATGTCCTGAACTAGGTCACCTTGTGTTCTTCATAGAATAGGTTGTGATTCTGGTGAATTCTGATGAAATTCGTGTTTCCAAATTGTAGTTTTATGACCCTAATATGTCTAGCAAGATTCCTATAGCATGTGGTTTTAATTTCAACTCAATTGGACCTCATTTGGATGCGTTAATGGGTTTTCCGGAGACAACTTACGTTGCTGTTCTTGCAGGGGTCGACCCCAGGGGTCGACCCATTTTCTGGGTGCCCTGGCAGGCCCGAGGGTCGACCCTTGGGGTCGACCCATTTGGCCCAGGCGTGAGGGTCGACCCATCCACTCCCTGCAAGGGGGTCGACCCCAGGGGTCGACCCATGTGCTGGCAGAATAGGGGTCGACCCATCCTGCAGATTTTGAGGGGGTCGACCCATTCAGCTGCCAGACCCCATTTTTACAGGGGTCGACCCCAGGGGTCGACCCATGTACCAGAAGCCCGGTTTTCATCGTTTTGCGACCCGTGGATCGATCCGGATCATTAGGGGATCGACCCATTGAACTTAGACCAATTGAAAACTATACTTTTGAAGAACCAATGACCTATTCTGGAAACCTTATGATTTCAATTTACATTGGTTCCTACTTGCAAACATAGTGTAAAAACATGCCGTTTACCATCTTCATTTCGACTCATACAATGGTTAAATAGAAACCCACATAATTAGTGGTTAATGGTGTAATTAAATCTCTGTTAATGCATTCTTTTTCCTTCCTGTACAAGCTTGTTCCTTTACCTTATCATCTTGAATCAGCTTTTGGCAATTGTCATAATGCAAATGATAATGGATAATCTTTGACATGTTTGTAGATTGGATTAAAATCCACACTTAGGAATTAAAATGTAACAATGAATAAATAAAATGCATAAGATGCAATAAAAATAGCACGAGGTGCTAATGTGGAGATGATGTGATCGCCAGAGACGCGAGGGTCCCAAGAGAAGATGAGAACGGGGAAGGGATGGCACTTACCTGGTGGAAATGGAAACGCGGGATGATGTAGAGTTCTTCCTCCTTCTTCAATCGGCCGGCCGATGAGAAGGGTTTTCTTTTTTTTTGATTACCTTGCAAGACAGACAGTAAAACAAACAAGAAGAAAGGGATCAGCCAAAGTGCTATAGTATCAATTCAAATAGAATATGTAACGGGAAGAGGACATCGACATGCGTACCTTCTTTTTTTTGTTGTTTTTAAACCCCTTAAGAAGACTTAAGGGAAGGGAGAATATGATGATAAAAGAAAGATGCAATAAGATGTGAACACAGGCGAAGGGTGAACAGATGTGAAGAATGGAGGGATATAAGACACGAACGAAGTAAAAACAAAACAGATATAAAAGATGAAGACCCTGCTGTCCCTGACGACAGTAAAGGGGAAAACCGAGTGAATATGGTGATGGAAGTAGATGGATGAAGCAGGATGCAGCCCAACGGAGGATGCAGAGGATGCAGCTCGTGACCTGCAATAAGCGTTCTGGAAGTTCAATCTTATGAGTGCTTAACCTTCAACACGATCGATCAAGACTTCATTTTATAGTGCCTCAAGCGGATGTGATCAAACTAAGGAAAGATAAGAACGGGCAATGAGGCATCCAAGGAAGGATCGAGATCGAGTAAGAGACCAAATGATAGTAGGGAACTGTGAGGGAAAGATGGAAAAAGGAAGGACTCTGGAGTAAAACACGACTTAGGACAGGGCGTCAAATCATGAATTGACGACCTTCACAGAGACGTTTCTTGAAACACGACCTAGACAAGGGCGTTTCTTCCTGGATTTAATTTTGGAAATAAAAACCTTCTCTGTTTAAAAAATTAAGGGAACACGCCTGAGGTAACGGCGTTTATCAAAAACACGCCCTGAGGAAGGACGTTACTCACAAAATGCTTTTTATTTTGAAAATAGATAATTCCAGAAATTAACGGATAATACCAGGAATGGACGCCCTCTATTGTGGTCGTCTCTTCTTTTGAAAACGCCCTATGACAGGTCGCTACTTTGAAAATAACGCCCTTCTTCAGGTCGTGAATCACGAAAATGCAGGAAAAATGCATAAAACTCACAAAAATAGAAAAACTTCATTTTATAGGAATATTGAAGTCCACTTGGGGCGTTTATATAATGACATGAGACTTGATCAACATAACGTCAATTTTGGCGTGTCTACAGCTGCCCCGCCTTGGCGTCTGCTTTGCAAGGGAGTGAGACAGAAATGGAATGAAGTGTAATGAAAGGAATGAAGTGGAATGAACTGATAAGGAGACGCCAAGGTGTGATGTGACACGCCTCAGACACCAAGCATTTGAAATCTTTCCAAGATTCTGAGTGAAACAACTCTGAGTGGTTCCAAGGAAACATCGATTTGTTGGATAAAAGGAGATTAAACTAAGTAAATAAAGGGTGTGCGCGTGGGCACGACAGGGAAAGACCATTGGAGAGCGATTACCAGCCAACGTGGACGTGCTTCAACCAAGGTAAATTTTGCAGAAAAGTAAAGAGAATTGGGATAGAGATCCAACAAAAGGGACACTTTCAAGGAATCAGCCTGAACGGCTTCAAATAGAACGAAGTACTTGATTTGAAGTGGAATATCTCATGTCAACTCAATCAAGAGCGAGTGAACTTCATTATTGCCATAATATGAAGATTTTCAGCATGAAACTCAAAGTCCTACATGATGCATGCTGGGCTAAAAGAAAAGATTAAAACAAACTAAAATAGAAAATAATCAAGGATAATATTGCTAAGCCATTTAGATTTGGTCAAGAATCCACATCTCTGAGCTAACACTAAGCCGAAGCCCGTTTGTCCGCACATCAACTCAGAAAGTGGAACCATCGTCCCAAACCTTTAACAACTCAACGGCCTATCCGTGTGATCAAGACTTTCCGAAATCGTCATCGTTTTTGATGAAGGGGAACTCGAATTTCAGGTTCATCAGAACCACAAGGTCCTTGACATACTATAATAATGTAGATATCATATAGTAACAATGCTTACAGGAAAATGATACAAGAACATCATAATGGTACTCCCACATATCCAAGCACCTCGAAACCTGCAAAACTTCTGTACTCAATACTCATCAGTCCTTTCATGATCATAAATAATCTTGATTCTCCAAAAAAATGATCATAAGTGCTCAAATAAAACAATTTTAATAAAATAACAGCACTTAAGTTCATCAAAGCATATATAGGAAAACCAAACCATAAGTTCATAAGAATACGCCTGCATCTAACGGCGTCAAAATCATGAAAAGCGCCCGACGTTAGGGCGTCCATTTAAAAACACGCCCTTCACAAAGGCGTTAACAGCAACCATAGCTCCAGAAGAAAACGTCCCATGAGAGGGCGTTACATAAAACACGACCTAAGAAAGGTCGTCAATTTAATAAATTGACGCCCCTACTAACGGCGTTAATTAACCACAAACTTCCGTTTCCAAATCGAGAGCAAAACACAGTTCTAATGCCAATTAAACACTGCAATTCCGAACAAACTTAGGGTTCAACCTTCTATATTAAAGGCAAGCTTTCCTCAAGAATTAATCAAATCAAATCCTCTGAATTCTTCTGCTATTGCTTCTGCCTGCAGGTTCTGCCGTTCGAACTTCTTCCGCAGCGGCTATGGACAGAGCTATCAAGAGGTCGAAGGCTTCTACTCCCGGACTTACCGAGATCAACGGGCACATAAGCAGCCGAATAGCTTTAAACCAGGTAAACCAACTGCTTCTGTTCGTTCTTTCATCCTTATATGATCACTGTTCTTTCTTCTCATCTCTTCTGCTCTGTTTGTTCTTACTTTTGCTTTCCACAGGACTATCCAAATATGCCCGGAGCTAGGAGGTTCACAAAGATAAAGTGGCTGCCCCTCCTCCTCTCTAAATTCTCTTCTGACATGAGGGTCTTTGTAGCAAGGTGGCATCTTCTAGGCTTAATAACCCATGCCAAGCATTATGATCAAATCCACTTAGATTGGGCTGCCATAGGAGCTCTTATAGAAATATGGCATCCTTCCACCCACACCTTTCTCTTCTCCACTTTTGAAGCCACCATTTTATTGGAAGAAATAGAGATGATCTTGGGTTTGAAAAGAATGAAACAAAGTGAAGAAGAACAGATGGCCATCATGCCAAGACCCATCTCCTCTCATGAGCTCTTAACCAGCCTTATTCCTAACCCAAACTTAGTGAATCAGATCAAGATCACCAAGGGAATCAACCTCCTGAAGCTAGCCTCATGGGTATACAAAAGAGCAGATCAAGCCAAGGAAGAGGAGGAGATAGAAAGAATAACAAAGGCCTTCGTGGTGTGCATAGCAGGCGCACTACTGTTTCCATCTACGGAGGACTTCCTTGAAGAGAGTCAAATAAGTGCAGTGGTGAGCTTATGGGAAGGTGAAAGAGTTGGACCGGCCATACTAGCTTACCTCTACAGCGGGCTTACATCGGCGGCCATGGGGCGGCCCATATACGGCTGTATGCTAGCCTTCTCAAGTTGGGTGGACCTCCACTTTAAATTTGATCCATGCCATGAAGCCCAACAATCGTCAAGGATCTTCTCCAAAAGTCCGCTTTCTTATATCACCGGCTCGTTGGGAATAAGCAATAGGGTGACGAACCGCATTCCTCAAATCAAGAAAAGGGCGGAGTGGAGAGAACACCTTAAGGTAATGCCCAAAAATCTCTTTACTTGCTCTCCGGGAATACTCAAAATGCAGGAACTTCGCGCAAGATTCTCCATCGGCACGGACCTTCGACTTATTGGCGCATCCGAGTTCATCTTGTACAATGCACACCGGTGCCTTCCTCAGCTCGGTCTTCCAAGGCAAGTGCTAGAAGACATCTCCCATCTTCCTCCAATCAAATCAAGGCATCTAGGCAGCAATGAAGATGGAGAGGAGGCAATCACCATTCAAGCTCTGTGGAAGCTAAGCAAGCTTCATCACCCTGTAGAAGACTTAGAAGAAGCCAAAGAACAGTGGAAAAATTATGTGATAGCACTGAGGAAATTAAGGCCCAAGGTGGCTCATTAGGCATTGTAATCCTTTCTTTCAAATAATAAAGATTGCTTTCTGATTGACCCAATTATCACTGTGATTATGATCAAAATCATCCAAAACCTGCGTTTCTGTTGCAAATAACGCCTCAAAGAAGGACGTGAATCAACTGAAAGGCGCCGTATCCTAGGGCGTCTCCTTTTCAATTTGACGCCCGCAGCAAAGGGCGTTAATTAAATAAAACCTTCAGACAAGGCGTTAATCTATTCAAATCTCAAAGAATATAATCGTTGAATCATCAAAAATAATGCCTTTTCCTTAGTCACTTATCAAGAATAACATGCCCTCAACAGAGGCGTTACTCTAAGCCAGCAATGATGACTTTCATTACATCAATCAACGCCCATTCAATGCGTCTGACGACGGTTATCGTTCCCCATGCAAAACAAATTAACGCCCTAATAAACGTCGTCTATCTCTATAAAACGCCCAAGGCATGGTCGTGAATTCCATTAGAAACGCCTTCCCTTAGGGCGTGTCTTCTTTTCGAAACCCAAAAGTCATCAGCCCCCCTTCTTCTTCCTCCTCTCGTCTCATTCTCCCCCATTTCTCTGCAAACCCTAACCGAAGACCCCCCCCCCAAGCCTCTCTCTCATTCCCTTTCTCACTCTCTCAATCTCCCTCCCCCTAGCCCTAGCCATGGCCAAACGCCAAAGGGTGGCCGCTCCAGAGGTGGTTGATCTCGACGCTGCCCACGCCAAAGAAGAGGCCGCCGCGGAGGAACTCGCCGTCGTGGCCTTTGAAGAAGAACCGGTGGTGGCCGGTGGCGACGAGGCTGAAGGAGCAGCAACAGAAGAAGGAGGAGAAGACGGAGAAGGGGAAGACAGTGGAGAAGAAGAAGAAGAAAGGGAGGACGGAGGACCACCGTCGACGGTGGCGGTCGCTCCCCGGGGTCAACTCCGGCGGCCCAGACGGCCACTGCCTCGACCACAACCCCAGAAGCACAAAAAGGTAGGTTCCCCTCCCCAATTCCATTTTTTTTCATTTTATTTTCATTTTATTTTCTTTTTTTTCTGTTTTTTTTCTGTTTTCCATAGCCCTCGGGCACGAAACCTGCAACTCAGAAAAGAGACGCCTCCCATGGGGGCGTAATTCACAAACGAAACGCCCTTGCCCAGGGCGTAAATTCCTTTTATTTTCTGAAAATTAATTAACCTCCATGACAAACGCCCTGCAGCATGTCGTTTCTTCAAAATTACGATTTTTCATTAATTCCATGCCCATTAAATGTTTTTTTCATTAATTATTTCGCATGCTGTCATTCTTATTTGAATTATCTGAAAAATATGAAGGCCACACCCCTCACCAGGGCGTGATTTTTAACAAGAAACGCCCAAACCAGAGGGCGTCTCTTCATTACTTCTCTATTTAAACTGAACGGTCCCAAGTGGAAAACGCCCCATCCGAGGGCGTGATGTGAAAAACATTTTAGGATTTTAGAAATTAACAACATGTTCACGCCCTTTACAGAGGCGTTTCAAAGATGGAAAACGCCCTCACCCAGGACGTTACTTAAAACCACATTTAGAAGAACGCCCCCTTTAGGGGCGTGAATTTACTAAGAAACGACCTGAGGAGGGTCGTGACTTCCAAAACATTAAAATCAATGCCCAAGCAAAGCCAAATGCAATTACACATGATTAACCAAACAATTAAGCAAAATTCTTCTCTTTTAATGCGTGCAGGGGCTGATGAGGACCCGTATCTCATGGGTCATGGTCTGGGCAGCATATCAGGGTCTCCCCGACTTCCAGAGGGTTAGGGTAGATGCTATGGGGTTCGGGGCTTTCCTATCCATTGAGCCATTTAGACCCGACCTAGCGCTTATCCAGGTTTTACGGGAACGTTGGGATAGGGTGAGCCGGTCTTCCTGATGCCCTGGGGGCACATGGTTCCTACCCTAGAGGATGTGACTAGGATTACAGGGTTGAGGGTGGATGGTGAGGCTGTGAGTGGGTTCACCTATCCTGACTACACGGAGATGGCCCAGAGGTTACTAGGGCTGGATATGGTCTATGAGGTACCGAGCGAGTGTAGGACCATCTTCCGTACAGACCTGACTACGGTGATGGGTTTAGGAGATGCCAGGCACAGGTCAGGGGAGACCTTAGGTGAGTTTGCACAGAGGCTGACCGACGGGGTGAGAGCGGTATGCTGCCAGGACCCGACTGACCATGAGAGAGCGGATCGAGACCTGAGGAGGTTCCTGCTGTTGCTGCTTGGGAGATTATTGCTGGGGACGAAAGCCGACGTCATCAACTGCCGCTTCTTGGGCATCCTTGAGGACCTGGAGACAGTTGGCACTTACGCTTGGGGTGCAGCGCTGCTGGCACACCTGCTGGCGGACCTGTCCACGGGGACAGGACGTGAGACGACCGTCAGTGGCTTCTCACCTTTTCTTCAGGTATTTATTTTCCCTTTTTTTTCTTTTCTTTTCATGCAAATGAATGCCTTACTAATGCAATGCATGGATGCAGGTGTGGAGCCACTTGTACATGCCGATGGGGCGTGTCGACCCACGGCCAGGAGCTGAGGGATCCTTCCCTCTGGCGCGACGCTGGCTACCAGTCATCTTCGGTGCCCCACTCGACTACGAGTTGTGGGTTCTACGGAGAGAGTTCCGCGACTTCCCTCCCTCGCTAGTATGTATGAATAAATGATATGCATTTCTTTTGAGTTGATTTGAATCGATTATGATGAAATGACAATGATATGTATGAATGCAGGTGCAGTGGAGGCCTTACGAGGATATGACGGATGAGGGCCAACCTTGGGTCGTATCGGGGCGACCTCGCTTTGGGCGTGAGCTGTGGCTGCACTGCCTGAGTGAGATCGAGCCGTTACGGCTCAGGTTGGTGATGAGGACCCTGGGCCTGCCCCAGGAATGGATCGAGGTCGGGGAGCCTCGAGGGATTGGTAGGAAGACCCGCGGTCGCACAAAAGCGATCGACTGGAGGGTTCGGTTCGCGGAGCAGTACGGAGATTGGCAGCGAGGCGGGACCCGAGTCACCTCCCAGGCGACAGACAGCTCCGAGTACCTCCGGCGCTACTGGGAGGTTTACGCCGGTAGACCTCAGATGAAGGTCTTAGGGGTATGTATGAATGCAATTATTTCTAAATGCCGATGCTTATACATGTCTATTATGCAACTAATATGTGATGAATGCAGGATGCGCGAGATATAGCGGCTATGGATGCCCAGGCCCATCTACACGGCCTGGAGGACCAGCTAGCCGCCACACGGGCAGACCTGGAGGCCCTGGTGAGTGTTTAAATTATTCCTATATGCAAATGGATTTTTGTTGAATTAATGATTAGCCACTGACGGTCTTAATGAATGCAGCGTGCCCAGCAGGGAGCGGTGAGGAGAGACCCAGGTGAGGCCTCCAGCTCGAGGGGACCTAGCGCCGAGGTGACCGCGCTATCGGAGCAGCTAGCTGGAGCAGTTGCACGAGCCGAGGCAGCAGAGCATGACCTCGCCAGACGGGTAAATTCTGAACTCAAACTCAGTCAATTCAATTATTAATTAAATATAGCATTGTGTACTGATAAAAAAATGTTTTGCAGACTGAGGAGCTCCGAGTAGCTATTGCTTGCGTCTGTGAGGGACAGCAGGCGACGCCCTCGCAGGCGAGTGATTTACCTTCAACCATGTGTTGTTTATTTGCTTCATTGAATTGTTGATCTTGATGATTTGTTTGCCTGTTTTCAGAGTGCACAGCTGCGAGCGGCGCGTACCGAGTTGGCGATCCGCGAGCAGCGGATCACAGAGTTGGAGCGCTCTGCGAGGCGTCGGGAGGAGCTTCCTCAGGACGTGGCGGAGCTGCGGGTGACCCTTGAGCTGGAGAGGCGCGAGCGTGCCCGGGAGCGTGCGGAGTACCGAGCGGACCTCGTCCGGGAGCGCGAGGAGCGTACTCACGAGCGTGAGGAGCACCGGGCAGACCTTGCCCATTACCAGGAGCTAGCTGGAGCGCGGGAGTGAGAGCTGGCAGACTTGAGGACTCAGCTGGTCCTTTCCCAGGAGCGGCAGCGAGTGTCCGAGGAGCGCTTGCAGCGAGGCCGGGAGCAGGCGCGAGCTGCAGGGTTCAGTCTTGGCGGCTCTTCTTACGTGGCGGGTTCCTCCTTCCAACCGCGGAGCGAGGCAGGGGACCAGGCGCGAGGTCCAGCAGCGTCACGGGGCTCCATGCCCCCTCCACCAGCACCGCCTCGGGATGCCGAGGGTGAGGCAGAGAGTAGACCAGAGGAGAGTGGAGGCGAGAGCTGAGGGCCTTTTACTTGTACTCCTCCACCTTCACACCTGCACATGATTTTGACATGACATATATATATACATGAGATTTAGATTTTTGTTACCTGAGCACTTGTGTGGTTGTGGACTTGTGTTTGTGTACTTTTTCTTCCCACGCTCTTCGTGTTTGTTTTCTTTGCCTTGTATCTGCAGCTGTGGTTCATGCTTCTGAACAAAACCGGTTAATTCATCTGTTCGACTTGGCCCCTTGCCCGGTTGAGCAAGGGGTGTCAATATTCTGACCTTAATAATGGGTCAAGGGGCCAAGCCTTTAATTAAATAAGGCAAAATGAAATAACCAAAACTGGGAGATGCCTCATGCAATCACACATATGTAAACAATAATTAAAAGATGTCCAGGCAAGAGTGCAATTCATGCAACATGAAGAATTTATTTTTGTTCTTTTCATTATCTATATATTTTTTTTGGGATTTTCTGAAAAACACGCCTTAGATTAGGTCGTTACTATAGTAAAAGACGCCCTCGGAGGCGGCGTGAATTTGAAGAGATTCTTTTGAATTTTGTTGAAAACACGACCTTCCAAGAGGCGTTACTATTTAAATAAACGACTGTAAGCGAGGCGTGAATTAACATGAACGCGCCTTGAACAAAGGCGTTAATTTTTATTCTTCCCAAATTGTGCTGATAAAGCCATTAAGGTGGTGGTCCTACTTGGACATCATCTAAGATCCATTAACCTTTCTTGAATAATTAAAAGGGGGATTGGCGTGCATATAAATAAACTTATACACAAGATTTTGTGCAGTGCATTCTCTTCGGTTTGTCTCGACCATTCTGCCAGTTCGTGACTTCACCGCATAGAAGGGATGGAAGGAAATACAAGGGAAGCCCATAAGGGATTCTGGAATGCTCAGGGCAAAGTTACCTCCCCTACCCTATGCCTGTTGGGGTTCGGTCTTTGGCGTAGAGAAAATTTATTGCCCTTATGCCCTTGTTATATTGCATTCACACGCCCAAGGTTTTCCTTGCGGGGACTTTGCCCTCTTGACATGCTTTTCTTTTCATAACTTGACTTTCACTTTGGAATTGATTTGCATTGATGAAAATAAACCTAATTGTACTTGGGCTTTTTGTGACATTTGCTCCCTTTTGGGCCCTGACTTCCTCCTACTAGGGCGGCGGATAGGCTTGGCGTGTCTACCTCGAGACCTCCCTTCCTCCCTTGTGGGCCGAAGAAGAAAAGAATGGATATCGTCTTTCGCCTTTAGTCCGGTTTTGACTTTCCATCAGATTTTGCACTGCTTGAGCTCAAGAGTAAAGTGTGTAGTGTGTGCGGGGTCAACTCCCATTTTAAATTAGCAAGACTGATGAATGGATTCTGAATTTTGACCTTTCGGACCGTGGACCCTTGTATGCCATGTCAACCCAAAAGGAAAACCATGAAAGAAAACTTTTTTGATTTTGAAAAATATTCGACTTTTTTTTTGGATTATTTGGGAGATTTCTATTTTCTTTGGATTTTTATGAAGTTTTCAATTTTTGTTTGGATTTTTGTTCAGGGGTAATATTTCTTGATATACAAACCGTTCCATGGGTGAGTCAATTCCTCTCCTTCAGCATTAACCAGTTTATAAGCATTGCCGGGATAAACATTTTTTATGACGAACGGCCCTTCCCAATTTGGTTGGAGCTTTGAACGAGGGCCACCGGGTTTTACAAAAATTCTTTTGATTACCATTTCACCGACCTTAAATTTTCTCTCAATTACCTTCTTTTGATAAAAACGTGAGAGCATGTTTTGATAAACGCGCACATGCTCAGCGGCGACCAGACGCTTCTCGTCAAGGAGTTCCAACTGGGCAAGGAGTGAATCATGACGCTCATCAATAGAGAGCTCCTTATCCAATTGTACTCGCAGAGAGGGAATAAGAATCTCATAAGGGACTACTGCCTCCATTCCATAAGTAAGGGCGAAAGGAGTTTGCCCAGTGGGAGTTCGAATGGAAGTGCGGTAGGCCCAAAGAGCTTCAACCAGCTTGTCTGGCCAGTCCGCAAATTTATTAGCCTCACACGTCTTCTTAACAATTTTGATTAAGGTTTTATTAGTGGCCTCTGCTTGGCCATTGCCCTGCGGATAATAGGGAGAAGAATGATGTAATGCAATGTTGTACCTGTTGCAGAGATCCTTGAGATCTTGAGAGATAAATTGAGGTCCATTGTCGGTGACGATGGTATTCGGGATCCCGAACCTCGTGATGATGTTCTTCATAATAAATTTGCAGACGGTTGACGCTTTAATTTCCACGTAAGCTTCTGCTTCCGCCCACTTGGTGAAGTACTCCGTTGCCGTCAGGATGAACGACTTTTGCTTCGTGAGGTGATTCGAGTCACCAAGAGGTCCAATGATGTCAAAAGCCCACATGGAAAAAGGCCATGGGGAGGACGTAGGATGGAGTGAAGAAGCAGGAGAATGAATCTTGTCGGCGTGCAGTTGGCACTTAACACACCTACGAACGTAGATAGAGCAATCCTCTTCTAGAGTGGGCCAATAGAACCCTAGTCTAAGAATCTTCTTAGCTAGCATCTGGCTGTTCACATGACCACCACACACCCCAGAATGCGCCTCTTCCACAACTTTCCAAGATTCATCATCATCGAGGCATCTTAATAAAACACCGGTGAGCCCTCTTCTGTAGAGCACACCTCCAACCAAAGTATAACGTTGAGCCACTCTTCTAATTGCTTTCTTCTCTTCTGCAGTGGCTTCTTCGGGATAGGACTGATCATTGCAATACCTGGCAATCTCATAATACCAAGGCTTTTCTTCGTCAGCCAATTCTTCTTGCCAATCCAGAAGCATGACCTCTTTGCCTTTGAGAGCTTCTTTCTGCTTAACCTTCTCAAGCACTTGATCCCTAATATCAAGGAATGCGCGATCCCTAATAGCTGGAGTGTCACGCTGATGAATCAGGGGAACATGAAAATCACGCTCCGGAGGGAAGACTAAAGCGGAAGCTAAAGAAGCAAGTGCGTCAGCCAAGATGTTCTGGCTACGCGGGACATGAACGAAGATCAATTTAGTGAAGAGTTTGGCGTAAGCTGAAGCGAGTTCCTGGTAGGGCTTGAGCTTAGGATTAATAGTGCGGCACTTGACCAACACCTGGCGCAGGATGAGCTGACTATCACCGACAATCCTCAAATGGGTGACGCCATATCGATGAGCGGTTTGAAGACCGGCCAAAAGAGCTTCATACTCAGCTATATTGTTGGTGACGGGGAAAGTGAGCCGAGCAGCAAATGGAATGGTGACCCCTTCAGGTGTTAAAAGAACCATGCCGATCCCTCTTCCTTGAGAATTTAGAGCTCCATCAAAATGTAATGTCCACATAGGATCGTGGGGTTGATTGATGGACATTAGTTCTTCATCTGGAAACTTTGAATTGACCAGATCAAAACGGGGGAGAGGGTGATGAGCAAGGTGTTCGGTGATGGCGTAGCCTTTGATAGCTTTCTGCTGGATGTAAGTGATGTCAAATTGAGAAAGGAAGCTTTACCAGCGTGCTAATCGATCAGTGAGGACAGATTTTTCAAGGAGGAATTTAATTGGGTTCATGCGTGCAATGAGGTGAACCTCGTGAGCTAGGAAATAGTGTTTTAATTTCTGAACTACCCAAACCAAAGCTGCACAAGTCTTCTCCATGGCTGAGTACCTCTGTTCACAGGGGTTAAGGAGTTTAGATAAGTAGTATGCTGCCCTCTCCTTACCTTCCTCATCCACTTGGGCTAGAACAGCGCCTACAGAGTCATCCAGGACAGAAACATAAAGAACAAGTGGTTTGCCTGGAATTGGCGGCCTCAGGACAGGAGGATTGGCCAAATAATCCTTTAATCCGTCAAAGGCTGCCTGACACTTGTCATCCCATTCAAATTTGACTCCTGGCTTAGTGAGCTCGTAAAACGGCCTACATCTCTGTGAATGCTGGGAGACAAAGCGGCGAATAAATTACAACCTCCCGATTAATCCTCGAACTTCCTTCAAATTCTTGGGAGGAGGCATGTCTCTAATGGCCTTTGCCTTGTTGGGATCAACTTTAATTCCCCTCTTGCTAACAATGAAACCAAGCAATTTCCCTGAAGAAACGCCAAATACGCACTTCTTGGGGTTCATTTTCAATTGATATTCCCGCGACCTTTGTAAAACCTTAGCTAGAACCCCAGGATGCTCAATCCTTGTCCTTGATTTCACTACCAGGTCATCCACATACACCTCAATATAGATGTGAATCATGTCATGAAAAATAGCCATCATAGCCCTCTGATAAGTGGCTCCAGCATTCTTAAGTCCAAAGGGCATGACCACATAACAATAAGTGCCCCATGGTGTTGTGAATGAAGTCTTCTCTTGATCTTCCTCAGCCAGTCGAATTTGATTATAACCTGAAAAGCCATCCATAAAAGAGAGAGTCTCAAATCCTGCCGTGTTATCGATTAGAACATCAATATGAGGGAGGGGGAAGTCGTCCTTAGGACACGCCCGATTGAGGTCCCGGAAGTCTATGCAAATCCGAACTTTCCCATCTTTCTTCATAACCGGGACAATGTTAGCCACCCAATTGGGGTAAAGGACAACTCTAACAAACCTAACTTTGTGGAGCTTATCGACCTCTTCTTTCATCTTCAAAGCCATGTTAGGGTGGAAACGCCTCAACCGTTGTTTGACCGGGACAGACCCTGGCTTAAGTGTAAGACGATGTTCAACGAGCGCAGGGTCTAATCCAGGCATATCTTCATAGCTCCATGCGAACGTGTCCTTGTATTCTTGAAGAACTAAAATGAGCGCCTCCTCTTCGGAGGGCGGCAAATTCTTGCTAATGAGGACAATCCTAGGGTCTTCCTCGGTACCCAGATTAATTTCTTTGGTAGGTTCTTCTACGGAGGCTGATGGTTCGTCGAATCTTCTCATTCCACTAGCAAAAGCATCAGCCTCGTCCTCATATTCTTCATAATTTTCATCCCCCTCTTCAATAGGGTCTTCATCATTCATGATTTCATAAACGCCCAAACCCTCATATGAAGCAACAGCATCTTCAAATCCTAACTCTGGTAGGATAAGTGGATCTTCCACAAACTCAGGGATTGCTAAACAAGCTTGGCATCTGATGGCCAACTCCAACAAAAATCTTCAAGGAATCTGCCTACCCTTGGCCTTCTTATGTGGAACTATCCCCTGCTTTTTATTATTAGAGGGAGAGGAGGAAGAATAGGAACAACTAGCTTGATCAGGGGAAGGAGATGAAAAAGCGGATACAGGAGGTGATACAGAGGAAGGCCCCTCACCAGAGGGGGAGAAAAGATTGATCAAGGAATCCTGAAGGAGCGGCCCCTGGGCCGGGACGCACTCGGGAGAAAAATAGGAGGTCTCCTCAATAGAAATGGAGGATTGGAATGTTGGAGATTTGGCATTTTTTTTTGTTTTTTTTTTTCGTTTTTATCTTTTTCCTTTATTTTTATTTTCTTTTTCCAGTAGGAAGCAATGTGAAGGGGGAGTAGCAGGGGGAGTGGGAATTGAAAGATCAGAGAGAGCTTTAATCAGTGATGGCCCACGCGGGGGCGAGATGGAGATTTTAGAAAATCGCTCGAGGAGCGAAGGAGCAATCGGGAGGGAAATCTGAATTGAATCGGGAGACAAGTTGATGGTAATCGGTGGCGGTCGCGGCACGTGACCAAACCAACGGGAACAGAGAGAAGCCAACACAGACGGATGCACAGAAGTTAGGGAGAAGAGGCCGGCCCACAGCCTATCCACGGTAAAACCTTCTTCAAAGGGGACATCTGGCTCTCCAGTATCTGTGTAGTCACTTAGCAACTGTCTCTTGTCTGTGATTGCGGCTGGCATTTCAATCAATTCTTGTATGAGTGGCGGCCATTCCGGATCTGTCGGCATGAACAGGCGGCTTAAAGAAATAGTGATGTCATTCAGGTCGAACCACCTGTACCAATCACATTCCGGATCGTCCATTTTCCTTCTTTTGTCCGGCCTTAAAGACTCCAGGGCCTTGTAGGTAGCCAGTGGTGCAATGTGACGAGCAAACTGTCTGGCGTGAACATCCTGACAATCCAGCAATGAAGTAATCATAGTCGTCTGCTCATCATTATGAATGCCACCCGTGACAAAATGTGTCTTTAATGTCCAGGTGAGTGGCTGGCGATCTGGCTTTAAAGTAGAAGTCATAAAAGCCCATGGCTCTTCTTCATTTTTACCGGGCCCTTTATAGCCCAAGCCGCCTCGTGCAAACAATTTCTGCGGCTTAATGGGCCTAATCCTGCCCTAACAATTGGCGCCCAGGCCCTTGCCGTCTTGATACCCCATTTTCAACAGAATGTTCCAACCAGGGGTGTTAATCATATTCTTTTTCTTCTTCCCTTTAGAAGGCAGGGGCGTCATAGCAACTGCGGTGACGGTCTCAGACGGCCTTGGTTGCAGACAAGGGACGTCTAGCACAGACAAAAGTGGCTTGTTGGCTGGCCAAATGGAAGGAACTGATGAAGCTGCATGAATATCTTCCTCTGGCAGGATCGGCATACTGGTCACCTTGATAATGCGGCCCTTGTGGGGAAATTTAATACACTGATGATTTGTAGATGGCACCGCATCAAGCTGCTGTATGTAGGGGCGGCCCAGAATGCCGTTAAATGTTGGATCCATGTCCAAGATGTGAAAATCTGCTGTTATGGAAACTGGACCCAAACTTACTTTTAAAGTGATCATGCCTAGAGGGGGCTTCTTGGTATTATCATAGGCAGTGACCGTTATAGTGGATGGCCGAATTTGATCTTCCGGAATGCCGCACAGCCTTAAAGTGCTTGGTGGTAAAACATTGATGGATGCCCCTGTATCCACCAAACACTGCTTGACAGCCACTTTGTTGATGTCGACTGTGATACAAAGAGCATATTTTCTTGCCTGAAGAGGTGCTAGTTCATGCTCATGGAAGGTGATTGCCGGCTGATTGCTAGCAGGTGTCAAGACTGTAATTATTTGCTCGACCGGAATGTCTTCGTTGACCATGACTTTCTGCAAATATTCCTTTAAAGCCAGCTGATGAGTGGTGGACCGTTTGATCAGTTCAAGAATAGAAATCCTGGCAGGAGTGCGGTCCAAGTGCTTTAACAGATCATACTGAGTCCCTGGCACTGATTCTTGTTCCTGTTCCTGCCCTTGCGGCCCCTGCACGGGCTCTAGTTCTCTCTGTGGGAAAATACGGTGGAATATCCGTCCACTGCGGAGCGGCGCCACGCCTTGACGCGCCTCTGTCGGGGCAAAAATAGGAGGAGGGTTGGAAGAAGAAGAAGGAATGTTGGTAGCAGAAACCCTGCTAGGGGATATCAAAGGGGAATTCAACGAAAGGGATGCCCCCGTAGGAGACGTGGTAGTGGCATTTAACAAAGATGCCCCCGCGGGAGGCATGGGAGAAGTATTTGACGAAGACGCCCGCGCAGGAAGCGTGGGAGAAGGGAGAGATATCCGAATGCGAGGAGCATTGGCAGGTGGTGGAATAAGGAGAGATCGTGGCACAAAAGGTGGTTGAACTGATGACGGAGGAACCCTTGCCGGTGTAGGAGTGGTAGAAGGGGTAGCGGGTGCTGGAGGTGAGCGAAGTAGGAGTGGCCTGGATGGCGGAGGTATAGAGTTGGTGGTGGAAGGTGGTGCGGTAGGTTGTGGAGGTGGTAGGCGAGTAAGAAGAGAGCGAGCCGGCAAGGCTGTGGAATTGGTGGGGGTAGATGGATTGACGGGGCGTAAAAGAGAACGTCCTGATTGAAGATTGACAGAAGAAGAAGAAAGGGTGCGCAAAAGGCGCGGAGTTTGATTTTGAGTTGGATCATGGTGAAATGCCCCGACAGAGGCGTTTTCTTCGTGCCATCCCTGCCCTCTCTCCACCTCGTAGAGAGACGTGACAGGGTTCACGTGCTGATTAGGAGCGTGCTCCGGCAATGGATTACGGACGATCCCCATATCCTGCTGGGGTGCTGGAGCTTGCTGTGTCTGAACTTGCTGCGGAGCTGGCTGCTGTTGTTGCTGATTTTGCTGTTGCCGAGGAGGCCTTCTTTCTTTCATGGTGGTGATGAATTGCCTCATTTCATCCCAATTAATGCCACCCTGGTCATTCAAATCATAAATATGATCTCTGAAGTGGAAACAACGATCAAGGTTGTGACCAGGGGCGCGGTGAAAAGCACAGTAACGGGATGTGTCAACATTAGCGGGCCACACGGTTCTTTCCCTTGGTAAGGCGAGCAAGTTGGCAGCCATCAGGGCATTAAAAATATCAGGGAGACTTTCAGGGAGTGGAGGATAGTGGTCCCTTTTGGGGCCAAGTGGTGGTCTCCGTTGTTGTTGGCTGTAGTTGGCAGGCGGGGGCACTTGATGGTATTGTGGTGGAGCTGGAGGGCCTATGCGGGGGGCTTGGTTTTGCGGTGGACCGAAGGAGCGTTGAGGTGCGAATTGGGGTGGTGGAGTAGGGTTAAAATGAGGGTTCTGTCGTGGAGGTGGTGGTGGACGTGGGTCAGCTTGATGATGGGGGTTGCCAACTACGCCGACTTGCTCATTTGTGACAGTGCCCTCAGTTGTGGGCCCGCTGTTGACATTTGTGTTCTTTTTAAATAGCCGAGGCTTCGGCTCAAACATGCTCATGATGGGCGAGTCTTTCATTTGTGTTTGTATATAACGAGCTCTTTCATAGAGCTCTTCCATAGTTGTCAGCCGATTCATGGCCAAAATATGCCGGAATTGAGGAGTTGCGTTAGAAATAACCATTTCACTTGCTCCTGTTCTGACAATGTGTCCTTCAATTTCTCGGCCATAGACCGCCACCTATCAGCAAATACGATGAAGTCCTCCTCGGGCTTCATTTTCTCAGCGACTAGATCTGTAACAGAAAGGGAAGGTCCCACCCGGTCTCTGTACTTTTGCAAGAATTTTTTTTGAATAACATCAAAATCGTCGGCATCAGCTGGCTCCAGAGAATAAAACCATTCGAGGGCTGGCCCCTCAAGAGATCTCCTGAATAAGGATGGCCAGGGAGGCCTTATTGTCTTGCCAGAAGGAAGTCTCATATCGAAAATCCTTTAAATGAATGAATGGGTTGCCTGTCCCATTATATCGCCGAAAATTCGGCATTTCAGAAGGTGGTAAATGGAACACCGGCAACGTAGGAAGAGAAATTTCCGGAGCATTCTTAGTCGTTGTAACCTTCTTGAGCTGCTCCTCCATGCTGGCCAGCTTCTGAAGCAAGAGAGTGTTGGTATCGGGCTCGACCGGGGCCTGATTCTGAACAAAAGAATGCAGTATAGGCGTTCGTAGAATCCGAGGAGGTTGGGAAGATTGGTGCCTAACCGCTGAATAGCTCGCCTGCTGGGCCGGCATGGCCGCGGTAGGCGTTTGTGGACGAGAGGAGGGGGGATGCAAGACCGCCTGGTCATTAACAATCTGATGGCCACTCACGGCCGGAGGGGGATTAGAGGAAGACGAAGGGACGGATTTCCCTTTCAAAGCGGCCTGAATGGCTTGCCGCTGGGAGTCATCCAACTGGGAGAGAGCTTGGATCAAATCTGTGACATTAATGGATGGGGAAGGGTTCCCCGAGGTGTTGGAAGATGGAACTTGAGACGAAGGGTCCGCCTCATGAATAGTGGTATCAACCACATGAACTTGTGAGTAATGAGGATGAGGAGGGAGATAGTTTCCCTCATAATAAACCGAATCTTGGAAAGGGTCACCATATTGACCAAATACATTCTCATCCTCATCATCATAAGAGTACCCGTTGCCTGACATGTTGATGATTTTACCTGAACGGAGTTTCATACTTAAGAGAGAGGATGTTTAATGAAGGAATTTCCAAAAAAGCACTTTAATCAAAACAATTCAACCAAGTCAACCCAACCAAGTTATGCAGACAATGTTGGAAAGCACGGAAGATTTTAATGTTTGGATGTTTGAGATTAAAGTGGACTATTTGTGAATAGTTCACTCTTTTGCCAAATGAAACCTAGTTTGATCCAAGTGTGACCTCCGGGTCAACTAGGTTTTCTCTCTCTTCACCAACGAATAGGATATCTAAACTCCGGGTACTTCGAGGGTACAACCAGCCCGGCGTCCGTGAGGGAATCCACGGGTGCGGGGACTTATGGAGGTCTTGGAAAAGGGATTTCCGGTCCAAAGAGACGGAATGCTCAATGGAGGGTTGTCCCGATTCCAAGAAAGGTGTGTGAAATCCTAGGCTAGAGAGAGGAGGTCTCTCAACCAAAAAAAAAAAAACCCACAAGTAAAATGAAGTCAATGTAAATCACAGCAATATATCAAGACAGATCAAGATGCCAAACAACGAATCACAAATAAGGCAGTAAGCAATTTCTGTGAAAACTCAGGAAAGACACGACCTGGGAGAGGTCGCTACCAAACAGGAAACGGCAGCGTGGCTGTCGTGAATCCTGTGAGGGGCTCACAGAAAGAGACAAAAACACGCCTTGGGGTCAGGCGTTATCAGGAAAGGACGCCTACAGCGGAGGGCGTCAAATCAAAAGAACACGCCTTGACTGAAGGCGTTAATAACAAATAATACGCCCTGCAAATGGGCATGAATTCTCAGACAGTGCAACAAGATATGAATAAAGCAGGAAAAATGAATGAAACGCCCTGATGACAGGCGCTAAAAAGAAATGGCACGCCCTGGGGTGGGGCGTGAATTCTCAGATAAAATAATTAAGCGGCAAAGCAACAGGAGATATGCAAAAGACGCCCAATGGAAGAGGCGTTAATCAACTAAAACACGCCCTTCTGAAGGGCGTGAAATCAAAACACGCCCTCGTGGATGGCGTTAATTCTGGGAGATATCCAAACACTAACTGGCTGATCCCGGAGTGTGCAGTGTGCACAGTGGAGGGTGCCGAGGGGCACAAAGGAAAGGGTACCGAAGGTACCAAGGGGAAAAGGGCACACGTGGGTGCCAAAGGGGAAAGGGCACACGAGGGTGCAAAGGGGAAAGGGCATGCGAGGGTGCCAATGGAGGTGGTAATCAAAAAGAAAACAGTGGAGGTCCCACAGTGATCGCCAATTTGTAGATTGGATTAAAATCCACACTTAGGAATTAAAATGTAACAATGAATAAATAAAATGCATAAGATGCAATAAAAATAGCACGAGGTGCTAATGTGGAGATGATGTGATCGCCAGAGACGCGAGGGTCCCAAGAGAAGATGAGAACGGGGAAGGGATCGCACTTACCTGGTGGAAATGGAAACGCGGGATGATGTAGAGTTCTTCCTCCTTCTTCAATCGGCAGGCCGATGAGAAGGGTTTTCTTTTTTTTTGATTACCTTGCAAGACAGACAGTAAAACAAACAAGAAGAAAGGGATCAGCCAAAGTGCTATAGTATCAATTCAAATAGAATATGTAACGGGAAGAGGACATCGACATGCGTACCTTCTTTTTTTTGTTGTTTTTAAACCCCTTAAGAAGACTTAAGGGAAGGGAGAATATGATGATAAAAGAAAGATGCAATAAGATGTGAACACAGGCGAAGGGTGAACAGATGTGAAGAATGGAGGGATATAAGACATGAACGAAGTAAAAACAAAACATATATAAAAGATGAAGACCCTGCTGTCCCTGACGACAGTAAAGGGGAAAACCGAGTGAATATGGTGATGGAAGTAGATGGATGAAGCAGGATGCAGCTCAACGGAGGATGCAGAGGATGCAGCTCGTGACCTGCAATAAGCGTTCTGGAAATTCAATCTTATGAGTGCTTAACCTTCAACACGATCGATCAAGACTTCATTTTATAGTGCCTCAAGCGGATGTGATCAAACTAAGGAAAGATAAGAACGGGCAATGAGGCATCCAAGGAAGGATCGAGATCGAGTAAGAGACCAAATGATAGTAGGGAACTGTGAGGGAAAGATGGAAAAAGGAAGGACTCTGGAGTAAAACATGACTTAGGACAGGGCGTCAAATCATGAATTGACGACCTTCACAGAGACGTTTCTTGAAACACGACCTAGACAAGGGCGTTTCTTCCTGATTTAATTTTGGAAATAAAAACCTTCTCTGTTTTAAAAAATTAAGGGAACACGCCTGAGGTAACGGCGTTTATCAAAAACACGCCCTGAGGAAGGACGTTACTCACAAAATGCTTTTTATTTTGAAAATAGATAATTCCAGAAATTAACGGATAATACCAGGAATGGACGCCCTCTATTGTGGTCGTCTCTTCTTTTGAAAACGCCCTATGACAGGTCGCTACTTTGAAAATAACGCCCTTCTTCAGGTCGTGAATCACGAAAATGTAGGAAAAATGCATAAAACTCACAAAAATAGAAAAACTTCATTTTATAGAAATATTGAAGTCCACTTGGGGCGTTTATATAATGACATGAGACTTGATCAACATAACGTCAATTTTGGCGTGTCTACAATGTTAACTTGATAATTATGATTAATATGTTGATTAGCTTGTTGGATAGCTGCTGTACTACAGTAGTGCAGCATGATTAACTCTTATTGTGATTGGTTTTCAATCTTCTTGATGATTGTGCTTACCTTGAAATTCTGAAATGAATCTCCTTCCTACTTGAAATTGTTATTGCTACATGGTTCAAACCTTGGAATTCTGGCCATAAATTGTGGAAGTCTAGATTCGTGGGATCTTTGATCCAAAGAAATCAATGCCTGGCAAACAATTAAGGGCTCGGTCTAGTCCTGGGAGGAGCGCCCGAACACTACGTGTACCCCCGGGAAGGTGATTGACTAGGTGTGGCATTTGGCACCAGTACTATGACATGGGTTAAATCTAGGACTGGCCACTACTCTCTACTACTCTCTACTACTTTTCACTTTCCACTCTTCACTGTTCTATACTCTACTTGTTATTACTTACTTGCTGTTACTTGGATGTGGAAATGAAACTACACACGTGCTTGACATGACTTGAATTATCTCGATATGGCCAACTCTTTATCGTTATCTCCTGTAGTAAATTCTTGTCTTTGTTATTCCTCTTAAGTATTACCATTCTGTTCCTTTATATTTCTTGACCTTGCGAGATCTTTCAATTTTGTTTCATTATACCATCATTACTCTTTTATTGCATTATCCTTTGTAGCATGATATTTTGAAAATGTAATTAAACTGCTAATCACTTATACCTATCTGTTATTTCCTACTGAGCGTTAGCTCATAGTTGTTGTTTCCCCCCTTTCCAGGCTTTTCAGGTGACGCGCTTACCGATGGGGAAGGGCAAGAGTGATATTTTGAGTGTATCAGTTAGTTGTGTTTAGAGTGTGTTGTGCTTCAGTTATGTTATTGTGGCTAGAGTTGTTATCCCAGTTGTATTGAGTTGATTTGAGGATTATGTACCGGTTATGTTTTGTTTAATGGTCAATAAGTTAATTCCATTTCTTAGCATTTGTATATATTTAGATTAGTTCTCTCTCTTTCTAGCTCATTTCTAACTGTACGTCCCGATATTCCGCGTCGGGGCGTGACAGTTTAGTTGGTATCAGAGCCCTAGGTTTCATATTCCTAGGTTCCCTAAGTTTAGGTTTTCGTGAATTGCATCCCAATAATCGGTATATCAAAAGGTGTTGTCTGAACGTTCGGCTACGCCTATCGGGAAGGTCGCATACTTGCGCGAGTGGTCTTCGGACCGATTAGCTCCGCCAGGTACCGAGTTTTGGTCGTGTTTAGGTGCATTAGACCTCTAACCTTGTTGAAGTCTAGAACCTGACCTGGTGAGATTGGGTAGAAACTTGGGTTAAGTTCGTTCCTTAATCGTGTTATTATCTATTTTATTGGACCTAAGTAATCTATTTCTCGTGTAGATGGCAGCCGATCGTGCTGAATGGAGGAACCTGCAGCGCACGGTTCAAGGCCTGACTCAGGCGTTACATCAGGTAGCTCAAGCTGGAGCAGCGGGTCATGGCACCGGTGACTTATACCGAAACTTTCGAGGAATGAACCCGCCAAGATTTGCTGGTTCGACTAACCCCGATGAGGCCGAGCATTGGCTCCAGGAAATGGGGAGAATTTTTGAAGTCATGCAATGCACCGACCAAGAGCGTGTCCTTCTTTCTACCTTCCAATTGGAGCGGGACGCGCGTACTTGGTGGGATTCCGTCAAGGCAACTCTAGGCGATCAACAAGTCGCATGGGAAGAGTTCGAGGAATTCTTCAACGAAAAATATTTTTCCGATCGTGTACATGAGAAGAAGGCGGCGGAGTTCGCGGCTCTAAAGCAGCGAAGCTTATCGGTGGCCGAATATGAAGCACAGTTCTCTCAGCTTTCGCGCTATGCTACTCACCTTATCTCCACAGAAAAGATGAAAGCTAAGCGATTTCTCAACGGGTTGAAGCTTCACTACATCAATCAACTGGCGCCGATGGAGATCTCTACTTATTCTGAGATGGTGAGAAAGGCACAAGTTCTAGAAGATACTTTAGAAATGACGGAGAGGATCCGTGGGCAAGGCATGAAGAAGGAACAACCAACTCCTAGACCCGGATTTGGCACTAGCAAAAAGAGGCCCATGAGTGGGTCTAGTTCGTGGATCGGATCGGGAACGTGGAAAGGCAAGATGCCAAGAAATGAAGAGAAGAAACCCGGCCCTATTGTTCCATTCAAGGGCAAGTGCAAGTATTGTGATCGTCCAGGTCACAAGATGGAGGAATGCTGGCGCAAGCTAGGTGCGTGTTTACGATGTGGGAGTAGGGAACACCGTATCCCTGACTGCCCTCTTCTATCGGAACAAGCTACACCGGCAAAACCTCAAGTTATCAAGAAGCCGCAAGGGAGGCTCCAAGCTTTACATGCGGATAAAACTGGGATTTCTGATGATGGCGGACTCATCGAAGGTACCCTTACTATAATCGACAAGCCCGCATTTGTTCTCTTTGATACTGGTGCAACGCATTCTTTTATTTCTCGGAAATTTGCGAAGTCGTTATCTGTCGAACCTATTATGATGAATTCTCCATTGGTTATATCAACTCCTATTGGTTCTGGAGCGGCTATTCAATATTACTATCCTTCTAGTAAGGTTATTATTGATGAACGGAACTTTCCAGCCGACTTAGTTTGCATGGATATGAAGGATTATGATGTAATCCTTGGAGCAGATTGGTTGGCCAAGTATGAGGCCAGTGTTCACTGCAGTTCTAGCTCAGTGACTTTTACTGGACATTCTGGTTTATCTTTTACGGGGATCAAGCACCATAACCCCGTATCGCTCATCTCTTCTCTTCGAGCCGACAAGCTGATGAGGCGAGGTTGCGAGGCTTTTCTAGCCTTTGTCCATGCTACACCGGAACAGCGAGTTGAGATAAAGGACACTCCTATTGTCCGAGAATTCTCCGAAGTCTTTCCGGAGGAACTACCAGGACTTCCGCCTGAGCGAGAAGTTATCTTCTCCATTGATATTGTTCCTGGCGCGTCCCCTATTTCTAGAGCTCCTTACCGTATGTCCCCTGCGGAGCTAAGGGAATTAAAGCAACAGCTGATGGAATTGCTCGAGAAGGGCTTTATTCGTCCGAGTACTTCACCTTGGGGAGCTCCTGTATTATTCGTCAGGAAAAAGGATGGTTCGATGAGATTATGCATCGATTATCGGCAACTGAACCAGCTAACTATCAAGAATAAATACCCATTGCCGAGGATCGATGAATTATTCGACCAGATAGCGGGAGCACATTATTTCTCTAAGATCGATCTTCGATCTGGATATCATCAGCTGAGGATTAAGGAAGATGATATTTATAAAACGGCTTTCCGCAGCAGGTATGGTCATTTTGAGTTTGTCGTTATGCCTTTTGGTCTAACGAATGCACCAGCAGCTTTCATGTAGTTAATGAATAATGCATTCTGACCTTATCTTGATCAATGGGTCGTGGTATTCATTGACGACATACTAATTTATTCCAAGACTGAAGAAGAGCATGCCGAACATTTGAGGATGGCATTGCAGATATTGAAAGATCATCAACTATATGCCAAATTCAGTAAATGTGATTTCTGGCTGCAAGAAGTGTCCTTCTTAGGACATATCATCACCAGAGAAGGTATTTCAGTTGATCCTTCGAAAGTGGAGGCAGTAAGGAACTGGGATCAGCCTACTACAGTGACCGAAGTGAGAAGCTTCCTAGGCCTGGCAGGCTATTATCGGAGATTTATTCAAGACTTCTCCAAGATTGCGGTACCTCTCACTCGATTGACCCGCAAAGACAACAAGTTTGAATGGTCCGAGGAATGTCAGCAGAGCTTTCAAACATTGAAGGATTCCCTCACTACTGCACCCATATTGGCTTTACCTTCTGGCGACGGTGGTTTCGTGGTCTATACCGATGCTTCTGGTATTGGCTTAGGTTGTGTACTCATGCAGCATGGTAAGGTGATTGCTTATTCTTCTAGGCAGCTGAAGAAGCACGAAGAGAACTACCCCGTTCATGACTTGGAACTTGCAGCAGTTGTTTTCGCCTTAAAAATTTGGAGGCATTACTTGTATGGAGAAACATTCACAGTATTTTCAGATCATAAGAGTTTGAAGTATTTATTTTCTCAGAAAGAACTTAACATGAGGCAGAGAAGATGGTTGGAGTACTTGAAGGACTTCGACTTCTCGATTGAATATCATCCCGATAAAGGTAATGTGGT
The DNA here is from genome assembly GCA_022559845.1 of Amorphophallus konjac. Taxonomy (NCBI): domain Eukaryota; kingdom Viridiplantae; phylum Streptophyta; class Magnoliopsida; order Alismatales; family Araceae; genus Amorphophallus; species Amorphophallus konjac. The sequence continues at coordinate 23,223,298 of CM040129.1, forward strand.
GGCAGATGCATTAAGCCGGAAGCCTGTGGCTAAATTATCAAGTCTCATGTTACAAGAATGGAGGCTATTAGAACAGTTAGCTAGCCTGGATCTAAATGTTGATAATGATCGGGTTATAATTGCACAGATTCGACTTAAGCCCGAATTATTGATGGAGATCCAATCCTTGCAAGATAATGATCCCTAGCTGGTTGAGATCAAGGGAAGTTTGAGCAGCAGACCCGACTTCATGGTGGCTGACGATGGAAGATTGTTATTCCAGGGTAGAACTTGTGTACCTGATGAAGCTGAGTTAAAGAACAAGATTCTGTAGGAAGCACATAGATCCAAATACACCATTCATCCTGGAGGCACTAAAATGTTCAAGGATTTGAAAAGGTCCTTTTGGTGGCCAAATATGAAAAGGGAAATTGCAGATTTCGTGAGTAGATGTCTGGTTTGTCAACAAGTTAAGGCTGAACATTTCAGACCGGCAGGAAAGTTGAAACTGCTCGACATACCCCAATGGAAGTGGGAAAGCATTGGCATGGATTTCATTATGGGTCTACCTAAGACTCGTGGTGGATTTGATGCGATATGGGTGATCGTCGATCGCTTGACAAAATCGACTCATTTCTTACCCATTAAGTCCAAGTGGACAGTTGATGTATTGGCTGCTTTATATTTGAAGGAAGTGGTAAGGCTCCATGGTATACCTGTCAGCATTGTGTCTGATAGAGACCCGAGATTTACTTCGCATTTCTGGAAGGGACTGCAAGAGTCTCTTGGTACTCGTTTGAATTTCAGTACTGCTTTTCATCCACAGACAGATGGACAGACTGAAAGAACCAACCAGATAGTGGAAGATATGTTGCGAGCTTGCATGATTGATTTCGGAGGCAGTTGGAGTAATCACTTGGCATTGATTGAATTCGCCTACAACAATAGTTACCAATCCAGCATACAAATGGCTCCATTTGAAGCTTTGTATGGAAGAAGTTGTCGTTCCCCGTTGTGTTGGGACGAGGTGGGCGAGAAACAATGGCTTGGACCGGATCTTGTTTCAGAATCATCACAGAACATCCGTGTTATCCGAGACCGGTTACAAGTGGCTCAGTCAAGACAGAAGAGTTATGCCGACACAAGGAGAAGAGCATTAGAATTTCAAGTTGGCGAGCATGTGTTTCTGAAAGTCTCTCCTTCGAGAGGGATTCGAAGATTTGGCATTCATGGCAAGCTGAGTCCGAGGTATATTGGTCCATTCGAGATCCTAGATAGAGTGGGAGAAGTTGCTTACAGACTGGCATTACCGCCTCAGTTATCTGGCGTACACAATGTTTTCCATGTGTCTATGTTACGGAAATATGTGTACGATCCCACTCACATCATTCAACATGTGGATTTTGAGTTAAAGGAAGATTTGACTTATGAAGAAAGACCTATCAAGATTCTAGACCGGAAACAGTAGCAACTCCGGAATCGGTCTATACCGATGGTCAAGATTCAGTGGAGTCGGCGTGGGACCGAAGAAGCTACTTGGGAATCGGAAGATACTATACGGAAGCGGTATCCCGACCTATTCTAGGTGATCTATCTTTTCCCTACTTTCCGTATATAGTGCAGTGAATTTGGAGGACCAAATTCTTTAAGTAGGGGAGGGTGTAATACCCCGATTATTTATTAAGTTTTATTGAGCTTTTATTGATTGAAAATTGAATTAAAATGAATTAATGTTTGAATTTCGAAATATTAATATTTAATTCATTAGAAAAGAGAACCTATAAAATTCGACTACCTTGGAAAAATCTGTAAAAATAGTAATTGGGTAAAAGATCATTTTTATAGTAATTTTGTCTTCTGGACTTGACCCAAATTAATTACATAACCTTGTCTAATTGGAGGATTAATCCTGAATTTGACTTCCACCTAACCTTTACCTAATCGTAACTTAAAACGTGAAATTCGACCTTATTACTCAACCAAATGATCTGAAATCAAGGGCAAATGGAAGGCCACGAGGTAAGGAACATTTACCCTCAATCAATTTGAGGTAAACCTAGCCCTAAAACGTGCTGCCGACATAGTTTTGGTCAAGTCAAGGATTTCGGCGCCGTTTTTAACACGTAACTTGCAGCGTCGAATACTCCCAACTCCGAAGGATCCAGAAGCCCCATGACCTATAGAAATGTAGCTCTTCGACTCTAGTTTCATTTGGTTGCTGTGGGGTACGTTGAAGTTACAGATCCAAGGAGTTCTTGCTCGATTAGTGGAGGTGGGTCGGCAGGCCATCGGCTTCCTCTCTTCCTTCCTTGTTCCAACGATTGAGGTAGGAATTCTCAACCAAACTTCGATCATGAGTATAGAAAATTGTTCCTCTCATCGAGCTCTATCCATTGGTGGCAAAAGCCCCAATTTTCATTAGGTATCCGTGGAGATATCGAGCTTTTTGTAAGGTGCTGTCAAGCTTGTTCTTTATTCTAGGGTTTCGAGTTCCCTCTTCAATTTGAGGTAGAATCTAACAACCAAATCCTAATTAACTTACATGAAGTAATCAGCATGTTGTTAGCTTTTATTCAACGTAGAAACCCCCAATTTTTATTGAGCATGCTTGGTGAATTTCAAATTTTTGTAGAAGCATGTCTAGAACATGATTCATATAGTATTCCTTTAAGCCAGAGCTTGATTGCGGACTTATTTTGAGTCATGTAACCTGATATTCATGTAGCATATCATACATGGTTGGATTCATGATCGAGTTAGCTTTCTTTTGACACCAAAATCCCCAAATTTGGTTTTGTATATCGAAAGAATTTGACAATTTAGTGGAAGTATGTCCTGAACTAGGTCTCCTTGTATTCTTCATAGAATAGGTTGTGATTCTGGTGAATTCTGATGAAATTCGTGTTTCCAAATTGTAGTTTTATGACCCTAATATGTCTAGCAAGATTCCTATAGCATGTGGTTTTAATTTCAACTCAATTGGAGCTCATTTGGATGAGTTAATGGGTTTTCCGGAGGCAACTTACGTTGTTGTTCTTGCAGGGGTCAACCCCAGGGGTCGACCCATTTTCTGGGTGCCCTGGCAGGCCCGAGGGTCGACCCTTGGGGTCGACCCATTTGGCCCAGGTGCGAGGGTCGACCCCTGGGGTCGACCCATCCACTCCCTGCAAGGGGGTCGACCCCAGGGGTCGACCCATGTGCTGGCAGAATAGGGGTCGACCCCAGGGGTCGACCCATCCTGCAGATTTTGAGGGGGTCGACCCCAGGGGTCGACCCATTCAGCTGCCAGACCCCATTTTTACAGGGGTCGACCCCAGCGGTCGACCCATGTACCAGAAGCCCGGTTTTCATCGTTTTACGACCCGTGGATCGATCCGGATCATTAGGGGATCGACCCATTGAACTTAGACCAATTGAAAACTATACTTTTGAAGAACCAGTGACCTATTCTGGAAACCTTATGATTTCAATTTACATTGGTTCCTACTTGCAAACATAGTGTAAAAACATGCCGTTTACCATCTTCATTTCGACTGATACAATGGTTAAATAGAAACCCACATAATTAGTGGTTAATGGTGTAATTAAATCTCTGGTACAAGCTTGTTCCTTTACCTTATCATCTTGAATCAGCTTTTGGCAATTGTCTTAATGCAAATGATAATGGATAATCTTTGACATGTTAACTTGATAATTAGGATTAATATGTTGATTAGCTTGTTGGATAGCTACTGTACTACAGTAGCCCAGCATGATTAACTCTTATTGCGATTGGTTTTCAATCTTCTTGATGATTGTGCTTACCTTGAAATTCTGAAATGAATCTCCTTCCTACTTGAAATTGTTATTGCTACATGGTTCAAACCTTGGAATTCTGGCCATAAATTGTGGAAGTCTAGATTCGTGGGATCTTTGATCCAAAGAAATCAATGCCTGGCAAACAATTAAGGGCTCGGTCTAGTCCTGGGAGGAGCGCCCGAACACTACGTGTACCCCCGGGGAGGTGATTGACTAGGTGTGGCATTTGGCACCAGTACTATGACATGGGTTAAATCTAGGACTGGCCACTACTCTCTACTACTCTCTACTACTTTTCACTTTCCACTCTTCACTGTTCTATACTCTACTTGTTGTTACTTACTTGCTGTTACTTGGATGTGGAAATGAAACTACACACGTGCTTGACATGACTTGAATTATCTCGATATGGCCAACTCTTTATCGTTATCTCCTGTAGTAAATTCTTGTCTTTGTTATTCCTCTTAAGTATTACCATTCTGTTCCTTTATATTTCTTGACCTTGCGAGATCTTTCAATTTTGTTTCATTATACCATCATTACTCTTTTATTGCATTATCCTTTGTAGCATGATATTTTAAAAATGTAATTAAACTGCTAATCACTTATACCTATCTGTTATTTCCTACTGAGCGTTAGCTCATAGTTGTTGTTTCCCCCCTTTCCAGGCTTTTCAGGTGACGCGCTTACCGATGGGGAAGGGCAGGAGTGATGTTTTGAGTGTATCAGTTAGTTGTGTTTAGAGTGTGTTGTGCTTCAGTTATGTTATTGTGGTTAGAGTTGTTATCCCAGTTGTATTGAGTTGATTTGAGGATTATGTACCAGTTATGTTTTGTTTAATGGTCAATAAGTTAATTCCATTTCTTAGCATTTGTATATATTTAGATTAGTTCTCTCTCTTTCTAGCTCGTTTCTAACTGTACGTCCCGATATTCCGCGTCGTGGCGTGACAGCAACTATGTCTAGCTACAGGATTTGATTTGGGTAATTTTTAAGAGGGATACATTCACCCCCCTCTGTATCCATCGCACCGGTCCCATCAGGGTTTAGTTTCCCGACTGCAAGTCATGGTTCCCCTGGAGTAGAGCTAGTGCATTCTGACTGGGTGACTCTAGCGTGACTTCTCGACTACGAGATCGAGGCTTTCCTGACAGCGATGTCAGAATTCTCCCGATAGCTAAGATAGAATGCTACGGCAGTATGGTTCTTGTAGTGGCTTCTGTCCGTGAGGATATTTCGTACGATAGAGGCTTCGTAGGTTCTCTCGGCAGTGTGACTATGATTTTACTTAGATCGGCGGTTCCGACTCAAGGTCGTGGCTTTCCCTGTGAGGGTAGGAGTAGCGTAAAGACTCCGTAGCTCTGTCGTTTTTTTGTTATTATTATTCTAGCCACCGCCGTTGATATTGTTAATATTATAGTTGTTTTGCCGCTACTGTTGTTCTCGTTATTATTGTTATTATTACTGCTATTATTATTGTTAGTGCTTACCGCTTTCATTATGGTGGGGATTCGGGGGACCCCTACTGAGCCAATGAGATGAGGCTTACTCCCTACTTTTTTAGGTGTAGCGCTTCTTTTCAGGTGTAGCGCTTCTTTTGAGGCGGTGCGTCACTGTCGGTGGCCTTTAGTAACCAGCTTGCCAGTGTCGGGGTATGCCTCGTAGCACTGTACTCTTCTTTTCTTGTTGATTGTACTTATGGACTGGACTCTTTAATTAAGTTGTATAATTGTAAAATATTAATTTTCCTTCTGCCAGTTAATTATTATTTCTATACTTTATTTCTTGTTACTGTTTAGACTTTCAATACATAACCACAACACCCCAAATAACCCTTCCAAGCTTCCCAGCTCGTGGGTGGCGGCGTAGGATCTGAATGGTACTGAGTTTGACTCAATATATGGATCTTGGGTCGTTACAGATGGTATCAGAGTGTGGTTCTGAAAATGCATGGGAATTCGAAACAATCGTAGTGACTAAGAGTCCAAGGAGTCCAGTACATTCGACAGCTAGCATAGGGTGTTTTGTTTTATTCACCATCTTATTTTCTGTGTTTATGTTAAAGGTCAGATGGTGCCAAGGAGGCGGGTTCAATCATCATCAGAGGTGCCAGCAAGGGCTCGGGAGGGGCCTAGTGGAGAGGAACAGGGTAGTGAGTCATCTCCTCCAAAGGTTACGGCCACAGTTGTGTCGAGTCAGGCAGAGTTTTTTGCCGGCATGTATCAATTCTTCATGCAACAATGGAGTCAGCAACGCCGTGGTCAGGAGGCTGACGAGGGTAGTTCATCACATGGTGGCCGAGGATGTGTTTTGCGAGGGTTTCTACAGTTTTAGCTACCGACATTTGAGGGCTAGTCGGATCCTGATGCAGCGAGATCGTGAATTGATATGGTGGAACGAGTATTCCGGTCTATGGAATGTGCTGATGATGAGAGAGTCCTATTGGCGAGTTACCGGTTGCATGGCCCCACTCTTTCATGGTGGACTTCAGAGTGGGAGACGACTTTTCAGTCTTGACCGCTTCGGTAGATTTCCTAGCATGAGTTTATTAAGTCATTTGAGCGAGCTTATAGTCCTGAGTACCTGCAGATGGAGAGGATGTTTCAGTTCCTAAATTTACAGTAGGGTGAGATGACAGTGATCCAATATCGGGCCCATTTCGTGGAATTGGGCCGCTATGCCCCTCATGTGGTGGTAGATGAAGTCTTGAGGGCTCAATAGTTTCTTTGGGGCTTGAGAGCAGAGTTGCGGCAAGCTTTGATTGTGACCCGAGTTACAAGTCTGGACACGGCATACTAGGTAGTGGCGGCTCTAGAGGCGGACATTGTGAGGACCCGGGAGGCTCGAGCAGAGCAGTCCCCACCAGGTCAGGTTCAACAAGTCGATGATCAGCAGATGGAGGTTCCGCAGCCTTTGAGCTAGCCATCCTTCATGACATCTTCACTTTTTGGTAGACATCATCGGAGATTGGGATGGAGCTACAAGCAGTGGCTTAAGGGTCAGAGGCAGGCATCGGAGGAAAGTGTGAAACAGTTATCAAGTCAATCGCAGCAATAGAGTGCGTCTGAAGGTCAGTAGAGTCAGTGTTCGAGGTGTGGCAAGCTGCATCTGGATAGATCATGTTCAAGAGCTAAGAAGTGCTACAGGTGTGGTCAGGCAAGACACAAGGCACATGATCTCCCTGAGCCCCAGCCACAGTAGCGGTCTTTTGATGCAGCGAGATGCGATTTTCAAGGCACGTGTGGTGCATAGCCCTGGTAGGAGTGGAGGGATCCCACCTCCTGGAAGGTATGCGTTATATTTTTTTGGTTAATTTTATGTTATGTATTTTGATTAATTCCGCAATTCTCTCATTGTAATTGTATTTGTAAACCCTCCTCAAGCGTTTAGGAATTTGTAAGAGTGTCTTATGTGTTGGCAGTGGAGCTGCATGTTGGGGTTGTATGCCCATCCCTCTTTGTGTTATGGTGTGTAAGTGTCGTTAAGGTCGTGTAGAGTCGGTTGAGTAGAGTTATCAGTCGAGCTAATATGTCAGGTTGTAAGGGTGGTGTTGAGCCTCCCGAGGTGTTTTGGTATTGAGACATGCAGTGTTGTAGGTGGATTGTCAGGCATAAAAGGAAGGTTGTGTTCCAGAACTGAGGAGTGTGAGCTCCTTCAGCCCTACTTCTGGATTTAGCCAATTTAAGTTAGAGGCCGTGTCATGGCAGATGTTAGGTCTCCCCATGTTTCTATAGTATGGTCGGTGCAGAGTTGCGCAGTGGAAGTGTGGTGGACCCATAACCCATAGGCCCCAGGATCGGATTGATAGTAGAGAATGGCAAATATTTTAGCGATGGGCGAGTCCTGGAGGCTTCATAGTCAATTGTAGAGAATTGCCTTTGGATGTAAGGTTGTATTGGCCATGTGAGTGGCCTTGGTTGCCGTGTGTCAGCGGCAGTATCGTGCTGAGTAAGCACTAGTAGAATTGAGAATCAGGTAGCACAGCGATAGGAGCTGTCGGGTGAGAACAATTGTTACGCCAGTCTTTTTGATGCGGGACGGGACGTGAACCTGGGACTCTAGCTCGCGGATGTTTCTATGCGAGGGAAGTGTGCGGATGTGCGCGGTTGAGAAATTGGCAATGAGTCTCGGGTATTGGCTTTTCCGCCTGTACTCACAGGACGGGTCACGCTCGCTCTCTCTCACAGCGGTGATAAAATTTTGACGATCTAGTTATCCTATCACTCTAGCAGCGGCATATGAAAATATATACGAGTAAAGCAAATATCAAGAGGGGAGCAGAAATGATACCTCCACGCTCCGGGCGTGGGGAAGGCGATCCCGGCCAAGAATCGTACTCCCGGTACACAGTAATTAAATAGTTACAGTAGTGATTTTATGGCCCACTCCACGCAGGGAGGTAAAGGGCAACAACAATAACTTGAGAATACCAAGCTTGGGTTGACGGGCAGCAGTTTGGAACGCTCCTGGGCTGGAGACGGGCTACTGGTTCGGCTCGGTTCTGCGGGGCCCGGGGGACAACATGCGGGTCCGACTGCTGGGATGGCGGTGCCGGGGCGCCTCCTTACTGCGGCGGCTGGCTGGGACGCTGCATGGGGGGTGCCGATCGATCTCCGGGAGCGACGGTCGCTGAAGCTATCCCGGCGTATTTTTGCTAGAATTACCCGGTGGCTGCTTTGCTGGCCTGTTCTCGGATCAGAACTGTGCGCTTCCACGAAAAGAATTGTTGCACCCAGATCCGGTGTCGGATCGAGGCGAACTTGGTACCGTTGGATAGAGAACTCAAAGTGCTACAACATATAATTATTTCAGATCCATCCAATAGATGAATTAGAAATGAAAATGACTATTCCCAAGATTTTTTTACTGACTCGGATTACAGACTGTCAGGACAGAACAGGATCTGCCTGAGACTGAATTTTGACCGACATAAAAACGATGGATCTAGACTCTGAGAAAATTATGGGTGGAAGAGAGGGATGTGAGGAACACGTATCATTGATTTTTAGGGGAATTTTTGGAGAAGGCTAAGGGTGCAGGGAAAATACAACAACAAGACACTATCCCGCAGAACCGCTGATTGGCAGACTATTAGGGGTGGAAATAAAATACAAGGAAAAATACCAAACGGTGGCGGATTGACGCAAAATTTATATGGATGGAAAGCTAACACAAATAGGAACAATCCCTAAAAATCTGAGCTCGATCAGAGCTGGGAGATAGGAGAACTGACCTATTCTTTAGCTTGCTATTTTGGATCTCAGAGTTCAGGATAGTATGGTAAAGAGATGGTTGTGGCGGCTCGACGGTGGCACGAACGGAGGCGGCGGCGGTGGCTGGAAATCACATCAAGTAGAGGTGATAGAACTTAGAATCCACCAAGTTTATGACTTCACATCATAAAAATCAGAGCAGTCCAGATCTAAGGGGGAGAGGAGAGATAGGGGCGCCCTTGGGCTTGCTTGGAGCAAATGCTTTTTTTCTTCCTTAATTCTCACAAAATGAAAAATACATGGATTATATAGAAATATACAAAAGACCTAAACTACCCTCAAATCTAGGGTTAGGGAGGGGTAAACTAGGTATAGGATAATTAATACCCCATGTGGTCAAATGACCAAATTAAATAAAATACAACATGAATAAACTATAATAAAGGGGGCGCCCCTTGACTAAGGGGTAACCAATTTGAATTTTCTTCCATCTTGTTCCCCCTTAGCCCAAGTCCAATCTTAGACTTTGAACCAGCCCCACATGGGCCCTAGATCCTAGGTGGACCAATGGGAAAGAGGGTGGAGGCCCCTGCTAGACCTACTGACATTTTACATAGAAACCCAAGATTCCTAAAGACTAACAAATTGGCTTATAATGCCTTACAATTGCAAACCCAATTAGTCAAGGATATAAATGTAAACAAAAGGACACACATGTAAAAATAAAATGATAGTGCTCGGTGTTGATTCCCATCAATTCTCCCCTGGTGGGAAGAACTCGACCCCGTCGACTAAGGGGTGCGACCGCTCGAGTAGCTCCGGCGGATCTGTCACCGACCAGGTAGCGTGAAGTACGCTCCACTCCAAGTAATCGTCACCTGCTCATCTCGTATATATTGGATATGCACATACTACTATGGGAATGAGGCTAGTGGTGGACACTCCGAGGTGGGGTCACTCTCAAAGGAAGGAGACGGCTCAATGACTCACTAGGAATCACCGCTGGGTCCCTTTATGTGACTAGATCCGATATGTTGAGGTAGAGCCGATCCCAAATTCTGGCAAGTCTACAACATATGCCTTAGACCCGACTTGCCTCACACTTGAAAGGGACTGACATCGCGAGCTGACATAAAACTGACTATGCGACTCCTAATATGTTCGACACATGCATGTACGGACTCTAAGAAAAACACAGACTCCTACAAGACCCTAAACAAACCTACTGTTAGACCGACCCATACATATGTAATGGTGGACCAGGACATCCGAATGTGTGCCATGCATACACAAGACGCAACCAAATGTTGGTGGGATCATGGACTCCTAGACTTCCGAAAGTGAACCACTTATGCACTGATAGCCTTTTGGATTTGGGAGGTTTGGGTGGTTTGGGTGGACTAGGAGAGCGGGAGCCCAATTCACCATCTTCATTTCCCCAATGAACGGGCTCCTTGTGGAGTGTAGGTGGATTGGCCTGTGGGGTAGAGGTGTGATAGTGAACTTCCCTGGTAAGGTGAAATGGAAAAGGTGGGTCATAAGGTTCATTAGGGAAGGGATCGAAGGGATCAAAGAAAGTATGACCCCTCGATATGGATTCCCCCATGACATGGTCCCAAGTTTGAAATTCTTGAAGGTATAAATAATCACCTTCATACATTGTGATGGTGGGACGTCAGTCATGTGTAGAAGGTATGGCTCCTCCCTCGGGATAAAAGGAATGAAGTTTGGCTCGGCCGGCATGGGGAGGAATAAGAGAACCTCCGTGGTGACATGACCCACGGTGCACACGGAGGTAATGGACCCTAAAGATGGATGTGTGAAACTACGATGATTGGGTTGGTCGAAGCCTCGGGTTAACATACACGTCAACTTCAATTGCCAGTCTAATCCCTTAATAAGGTCACCCAATGTATCAACATGGTGACTAGAACGGAATGTGGTATGGAATGAGTTGACGGGCACTAATGGTAATGTGGGGTCCATGTATGGGTGAAAAAAGACTTTAGGGACTAAGCCTTGCTTGAGCCATCTAAGAAGTGGCTCTATAATGACAATCTCACCCTTAGTAAGTAGGAATGACTCCGGCTGAAGTTTGAAGGGTGAAGGTTCTAGCACAACATCTCCCTCGATTGGGGAAGGGACTTCCTCCATGATGGGGAGAGGACTTGGGGAATCCGTAGACATCACAGGGTTCAGACTACCGGCTACTACCTCCTTACGCTCAGGCAGGAGTCGTGCCCACATCCCATCTATCCTATCCATCCGGTCCATAAACATTTGCAAGAGATCGTCTAAGGTGCGGTTTGGACTTGGGGCATCTTGGTGGGTTTGCTTGTTTTCAATTGGCCTAGTCTTGGGTCTAGGCTCATCTACATGCGGGGCTCGTTGCCTCCGACTACGGCTGATGGGGACATCACCTCCCATGCCCACATTCACGGCTCGTCTCCTCGCCCCGGTTGCATCCGGCATGGTCTAGTTATTTATTTTGAGTCCTATGTAATTTTTTTCAAGTCATATCATTGTATTTTCCCTTTTATGTGAGTCATGTCCCTAGGTCTTTTGTTTATTTCCCTAAGTTTGAGTGTCATTAGGTTGATTAGTTTGTTATTGGGCTCAATTCATTGGGCTAGGCCCAAGGGCGCCCCCTATCCCTTGGTTAGTTGTCATTGTTGCATGAGTCAGGGGCTTTTTGTAAAATGTGGGTTGCCTATATATAGGACCCCCATCTCCCCATTTGAAGTTAATCAATGAATGAATGAAAAATTGCCATTTGAGAGTTCAAATTTTCTTAGTGGAGTGAATCCATTATTTGGGTGAGAAGCCCTAGGGAGTGAATCCCACCTACCCCCCCCCTCTCCTCTCTCTCTCTCCCTCCAAGAGGGGTTCGCCCCCCCTACTCTCTCTCCTCCCCTCCCAACCACTCCTATCTCCCACCTACCCCATTAAGGCCTCTCCCCTTCCCCACAACCCTCTTTACTCCACCCCCCTAGTTCCAAGGGAGAACCCCCCAATCCCCACTCCACCCTCCAACCACCAACCACCCCATCCCTTTCCCAAAGACTTTTCCCTCTCCCCCATGCAACCCTTCACCTCCCTAGGCCATTTGAATTCGAAATTTCCCTTCCCTCCCCAACCTTAGGTCGCCCCCATCCCTCTCCATTACGGCTGGTCGCCCCATTCCTTTCCTCCACTCCCCACCACCCATTACACCCTCCTCTCACCTTCCACCTTGGCTGAACCAGTGGAACCCTGTGCCCTCCCCTCTCCCTCCACCTCCACACTACCCCTAACCACCCTCCACACCTCCCCCACATTCCCCACCTATCACTCATCCTCTCCCCTTCACCATTTATCCACATCTCCATCTCAACTCAAGGTCAATTGGAAGCTTCTTCGACGAACCTGGTTGCAGCTGGCAACCTGCAGAGGACCACCTGCTTGCAGTGACGACCCCGACCACATCCCAGTGAATCTGAAGACCCAAGAGGTACCCACGGAAGCGTCTGTCAGTCTTCTTCGCAACGGCGGTGGTTTCGTCGTCGTCCGAGCACCGTGCTGCCCGGGAGAGCAGTTCTCCCTCGACTGCGCAAAGCATCTCTGGCAGGAAACCAAAACCTGAGTGGAAGCTCGACTGCGGTGATCCTACTGGGAATCTGAACGAGAGTTCTTCTACAAAAATCTTCTACTCTGAGTTTTCTTTCATCCCCAAGAAGCAGAACTCAGTTTGGCGTCCGGATCTGAAAGTTATCAATTCTCTTCCCTGGGTGCGCGGTTCTGCCTCCACTCAGTCTGCACCGACCCCCCCTCAGTGTTCAGAGTCTACCGGTCTGCTCGACAACATTTGGCATCTCCGTTAAGATTGTTTCGAAGAGGACTCACAGGCGGTTCCAACAACTTCAGCGGTGCCTCATTCTGAGCTCGGGAGTGCTGGTGGCAACCTCTTCTTCCTGCTGTGGTGATCCAGAAGCAGTCAGAACTGAAGGTCTGCCTCCCTGTTCGAGACTCTGCCCCGGCCAACAGTGACTTCCCAAAATTTCAGAAAAATTTGGACGATTTTCCGGTCCTCCTACGAAGATTTTCCAGGTGGTCTCGTCCCCAAAACAATTCGGGAGCAGTCACAGCAGCCACTTCTTCGACCGTCTGTCAGCACTCGCAGAGAGCAGGCAGAACTGATCTCGGTCTCCATTCGGCGTTCTTTTCCCCGTTTCTCCCCTCCCCGCTTGGCCGGCTGAAGGCCCCTCCCTGTGTGGAGGTAGTTTTGGATGTAATAACAAGTTTTCCCCACCCCAAGATCCCCCTCCTACGTGAGGTGTAGTTTTGTAATTATTTAAACAGGTCAAGCTGCCCCGACGCGGCGTGTGGGGATCCCCACGCCTCCCCGCTCGCCCACGTCTCCGAGCGGGACCGGTTTCTTCAAACCGGTCGAGTAAGTGCTCCAAAATTTGCTCTACTTAGTATTTGTTCAGTCAATATTAGTTCATAACTCCGTTGGCCGTGAATGAGAGCCCGATCCTTAAGCTCCCTTGCTATAAGAGATCACCGTGGGAAAAGTGTGGAACCCGTGCCCTCGGCACGATGTCGGCTCCCTTGAATTGGGCTGCCATTACCCTTGGGAGTCAACCTTGGCCTTGCTGGCCCTCTACCAGCAAGGGCCCAACCCTCTCAACCTCACCTTGGCATTGCCAAGTTACCCCGGGACTTGGGTGAGCATCGGGTGAGCGGTCGCCATTATCGGTCCGTTTGAATGCTAAATTGTGCTTGCTTGGTAAGTCCTAGGTGGTTTCACATCAATTGGTATCAGAGTAAGTCATTGAATTGTCTCTACAAGTCAAGTCCTAGGATACGCTTGCATTGGAGTCATCATCAGTCCGACCCTTGCATTTATCCCCTCGATCATTATAGCCACTTCCTACTTAACCTACTCGCCACCCATGGACTACATTCTAGATGACGATATTACCTTTGACGGATCATGTTCTAGTGATTATGTTAGGTGGGAGGCTACCATGGAAAGGTACTTTGAAAAGACTTGGGTATATGGACCCGCGAGAGTCCGCAAGGCCAAGGGATGATTTCGGGGTCAAGCCAAGAGTAAGTGGGAACACATAGAGGGATTAAGAAGGGTTAGGAGGCAAGAGCCCATTTCTTCATGGGATGATATAAAGGAAGAACTTAGGAAGATCTACATCCCCAAATATTCTCACCCCTCCTACTCAAACACCCCTAGCCCGAGGAGCACTACCACTCCTCTATTCCTACCCGGCCAACTTGAGACCACCTTTAGGCCTCCACCCCCACCACTCCCAACAAATCCCCTCTCAACCATCACCGCTACACTCCGCCACCAAATCCTGTCCCTTAGGACCCAAATAATCCAAGCATCCACCTCCCCACCTAACCCCATGAGGGTCCCCACACCCCAACCAAAACCCCCTTCCACAAACCTCACTATCCAAACCCAATTAGCCCCCACTTCCACCCCTCCACAACCGGCCGATCCTAAGGGGAAGAGACCCCTAACTGACCCGATTTCCCCAATAAGGACCACAATTACCCTTCCATTTTTCCCTATAAGGAACACTCCCCCCAAGACCGACCAACCCAAGCCACCCCAACCAACCTATCTCCTACTCCCTCCCCCAAAACTCCCATGACCTAGTCCCCCACTACTTCCCCTCCCTATCCCAAACCAAGTTTCCTTTTACCTTCCACCCCGGGTGCGCCATGCACCAACCCTCATCACCATACCACCAAAAGACCCTCTCACCTCCTTAGAGGAGGAACCCATACCCGACCCCATAGTGGTGAACACTCCGGACCCTATCCCTACCACAGAGACCACCCATGACCAAGTAGAAGAAGAAACATCACATGGTGACCTTCACCTTACACCACCCTCTCTAGTTAGAGCCAAACTCATATTAGGGGAACCCCTTATTAGTTGGTTAAAGAAGAGCCCAATAAGAGAGTCACGGCCCATGATTTCCCTCCCATAAAGGAAAACCTTCCCATAGTGCACCTCTCCTCCTATCACACCATAATCCAAACATCCTACCAAGTGGAAACCTTAGAGGACCTTCTCAAGGGCTTAGCTTGGCAATTTGAGTTGACCGGCTTGTTGACCCCCATGGCTCACCAATCTAGGAGCCTTGACCTCCTACACCTTTATGTCGGGTCTATCATCTCGGTTTGCACCATTGGTTGCTACACTAGCGACCTCCTTCTATTCCTCCCCACACCCAATGAGCCCGACCTTCTCCTCAATTTGGAGCTTCTTATATCGGGTGAAAAGTCAAGCCCTCCCCTCATGGCCGAGCCACCCACAAAGAACTTCGGCCCAATTATCTCATTAGAGGAGGATGACCCACAACTATTTGAGGATCTTGAGGACATAGGGCCCCTCCCCCTCGATAACCCTTTTTATGATCCCTTTGATTCCTTCCAATGGGGGTCAAAGAACCCATGGGACCCAACCACCTTATCCACCACCCACCTTTCCCTATCCCAACCCACCATGTTTGACCCAATCCACCCCATCCTAGACCCGGGTTACACCTTGGGAGTCATGACCTTGGGCCACATATCCCTAGGTAATAAGGTTGTGCCCCACCCCATGATGATCACCTTCTTAGATCTATTCGATCCTTTCCAATGGGAGTTCAAAGGTTGTCCCACACCTATACACATGGAAGTCACCTTTGGGAAAAGCATGCATGTGTCTAGGCTTACCACACCACTTGGCATGAACACTATGTTGGGTCCATTCATTCATATCACCCACATGTCAAGTAGAAAGCATGAATGGTCCAAAGTCGGATGTAATGGTCCTCCTTCATTCATCATGGGTCGTAGGCATGATAGGAGTATTCATGGATGTCCGGGTCCCCTTGCATTTGTCACCCCCATGCATGACCGGATCACCTATGGATGCCCCGGTCCTCCCCATTCCATCAAAGTCTTCTTGGCGTCAAAGCATGATTGGTCTACTTTTGGTTGCCCAGGTCCACCCATCACCCCTAGAAAGTCAGCATTCACAAAATTGCATGAAAATCTTCGCAAGCACATCAGCAAAGAAAATGAGACTTATAAAAGGCAGGCTAACTTCCATAGGCATCACCACGAATTCCATGTGGGTAACTTTGTGATGGTGAGGAAGGAGAGGCTCTCCCTGGGAGCCATCTCCAAATTGAGGCCTCGTGGGGTTAGTCCCTTCCAGGTTCTGAGGTGCATTGGCACTAGTGCCTATGAGTTAGATCTTTCCGAGGAGTACGAAGTGAGCCCCACATTCAACGTGGCCGACGTAGTGCCATATAAGGGTCCCACGGTGGTACCCAGTGAGGATATTGATCCCACACCCCTCATTGAGAGAGCACCCACCCGTGAGAAGAGTCAACTAGCCAGGAGAGCCCAGCGTGCGTAAATTGAGCAAATATTGGATGAACAGGTCACTACCACCAGGAGCAGGTGACTGAGTACTATCTCGTCGGGTGGATGGATCGGTCTCCTTTGGAAGACTTCCGGGCGATATCGCTTCTACACCATCCGAGGAGGGAAGGACTCTTACTCGACGGAGTCGAGTTCTTCACACCTCGGGAGTATGATGGGGACATCACCTCCCATGCCCACATTCATGGCTCGTCTCCTCGCCCCGGTTGCATCCGGCATGGTCTAGTTATTTATTTTGAGTCCTATGTAATTTTTTTCAAGTCATATCATTGTATTTTCCCTTTTATTTGAGTCATGTCCCTAGGTCTTTTGTTTATTTCCCTAAGTTTGAGTGTCATTAGGTTGATTAGTTTGTTATTGGGCCCAATTCATTCAGCTAGGCCCAAGGGCGCCCCCTACCCCTTGGTTATTTGTCATTGTTGCATGAGTCAGGGGCTTTTTGTAAAATGTGGGTTGCCTATATATAGGACCCCCATCTCCCCATTTGAAGTTAATCAATGAATGAATGAAAAATTGCCATTTGAGAGTTCAAATTTTCTTAGTGGAGTGAATCCATTATTTGGGTGAGAAGCCCTAGGGAGTGAATCCCACCTACCCCCCCCCTCTCCTCTCTCTCTCTCCCTCCAAGAGGGGTTTGCCCCCCTACTCTCTCTCCTCCCCTCCCAACCACTCCTATCTCCCACCTACCCCATTAAGGCCTCTCCCCTTCCCCACAACCCTCTTTACTCCACCCCCCTAGTTCCAAGGGAGAACCCCCCAATCCCCACTCCACCCTCCAACCACCAACCACCCCATCCCTTTCCCAAAGACTTTTCCCTCTCCCCCATGCAACCCTTCACCTCCCTAGGCCATTTGAATTCGAAATTTCCCTTCCCTCCCCAACCTTAGGTCGCCCCCATCCCTCTCCATTAGGGCTGGTCGCCCCTTTCCTTCCCTCCACTCCCCACCACCCATTACACCCTCCACCCTCCTCTCACCTTCCACCTTGGCTGAACCAGTGGAACCCTGCACCCTCTCCTCTCCCTCCACCTCCACACTACCCCTAACCACCCTCCACACCTCCCCCACATTCCCCACCTATCACTCATCCTCTCCCCTTCACCATTTATCCACATCTCCATCTCAACTCAAGGTCAATTGGAAGCTTCTTCGACGAACCTGGTTGCAGCTGGCGACCTGCAGAGGACCACCTGCTTGCAGCGACGACGCCGACCACATCCCAGCGAATCTGAAGACCCAAGAGGTACCCACGGAAGCGTCTATCAGTCTTATTCACAACGGCGGTGGTTTCGTCATCGTCCGAGCACCGTGCTGCCCGGGAGAGCAGTTCTCCCTCGACTGCGCAAAGCATCTCTGGCAGGAAACCAGAACCTGAGTGGAAGCTCGACTGCGGCGATCCTACTGGGAATCTGAATGAGAGTTCTTCTGCAAAAATCTTCTACTCCGAGTTTTATTTCATCCCCAAGAAGAAGAACTCAGTTTGGCATCCGGATCTGAAAGTTATCAATTCTCTTCCCCGGGTGTGCGGTTCTGCCTCCACTCAGTCTGCACCGACCCCCCCTCAGTGTTCAGAGTCTACCGGTCTGCTCTGACAACATTTGGCATCTCCGTCAGGATCGTTTCGAAGAGGACTCACAGGTGGTTCCAACGACTTCAGCGGCGCCTCATTCTGAGCTCGGGAGCGCTGGTGGCAACCTCTTCTTCCTGCTGTAGTGATCCAGAAGCAGTCAGAACTGAAGGTCTGCCTCCCTATTCGAGACTCTGCCCCGGCCAACAGTGACTTCCCGAAATTCCAGAAAAATTTGGATGATTTCCCGGTCCTCCTACGAAGATTTTCCAGGTGGTCTCGTCCCCAACAAAATTCGGGAGCAGTCACAGCAGCCACTTCTTCGACCGTCTGTCATCACTCGCAGAGAGCAGGCAAAACTGATCTCGGTCTCCATTCGGCGTTCTTTTCCCTGTTTCTCCCCTCCCTGCTTGGCCGGCTGAAGGTCCCTCCCTGTGTGGAGGTAGTTTTGGATGTAATAACAAGTTGTCCCCACCCCAAGATCCCCCTCCTATGTGAGGTGTAGTTTTGTAATCGTTTAAATAGGTCAAGCTGCCCTGACGCGGCGTGTGGGGATCCCCACGCCTCCCCGCTCGCCCATGTCTCCGAGCGGGACCGGTTTCTTCAAACCGGTCGAGTAAGTGCTCCAAACTTTGCTCTACTTAGTATTTGTTCAGTCAATATTAGTTCATAACTCCGCTGGCCATGAATGAGAGCCCGATCCTTAAGCTCCCTTGCTATAAGAGATCGCCGTGGGAAAAGTGTGGAACCTGTGCCCTCGGCACGACGTCGGCTTCCTTGAATTGGGCTGCCATTACCCTTGGGAGTCAACCTTGGCCTTGCTGGCCCTCTACCAGCAAGGGCCCAACCCTCTCAACCTCACCTTGGCATTGCCAAGTTACCCCGGGACTTGGGTGAGCATCGGGTGAGCGGTCGCTATTATCAGTCCGTTTGAATGCTAAATTGTGCTTGCTTGGTAAGTCCTAGGTGGTTTCACATCAACGGCCCTCTTGGTTGGAGGTGATTGGGTGGGGTCGGGTGGAGGTGACTGGGTCGGATAGGTAGACCCTTCTAAGCTCGCCCTTCATCTCACGCCATGATTCTATAGGCCATTGCCTCCTAACTTCCCTTATGCGTTCAATGTCCTCCCATTTTTCGGCGGCTTCGTGAAAAAGCCGCTTTATGGCAAAATCAACTTCAATGGCATCGGACATAATGTAACACTCAAATTAGTTATCCATAGCGGCTTCCCACTCTAGGTAGTCGCTCGAGACTTTGGAGCCATAGAAGTCCTGGGCTTCGGGCCTACAGAGGTGGTGGGGTTGAGTTCCCCATCCTTGGGTGTGTCGCCACCATTCATATGACGTGGGCTTTTGGGGATCCATGGGACACAGGGAGCTATAGGATGGCCATGCCGACACTTGGTGACAAGACACTAGACACGACCCTGAACAACAATGCAAAGTTAGAATGCAGACTCAGCTATAAACCTAGACTCATCCAGTATCCGGTACGTGGCGGAGGTTTGATCCGAAGATCGCGCTCACGCAAGTGTGCTACTGCCCGATAGGCGTAACCTATCATTCCGGGAACACCTTTTAATATACCGGGTATAGGAATGCAATACAAACTTTGGACCGACTACCCTAGACTCAACTTAGCTCTGATACCAATTTGATGCGAGACGGGACGGGACGCGAACCTGGGACTCTAGCTCGCGAACGTCCCTATGCGAGGGAAACGTGGGATCTGCGCGGTTGAGAAACCGGCAATGAGTCTCGGGTGTATCGACTTTTCTGCGTGTACTCGGATTGAGTCACGGGACGGGTTCCACTCACTCACTCTCGCAGCGGTGATAAAAATATATCGAGCTAATTTCCTATCACTCTAGCAGCGGTAATAGAATACATACGAAATAAGTAAAATGTG
This sequence comes from Amorphophallus konjac, assembly GCA_022559845.1. NCBI lineage: Eukaryota > Viridiplantae > Streptophyta > Magnoliopsida > Alismatales > Araceae > Amorphophallus > Amorphophallus konjac. Next base: position 23,243,212 of record CM040129.1, read on the forward strand.
AAGAGAGGAGCGGACACGATACCTCCACGCTACCGGGCGTGGGGAAGATGACCCCGGCCGAACTTCGTACTCCCGGAACAGTAAATAATTAAATTACAGCAATGAATATTACTATCCACTCCACGCAGGGAGATAAAGGGCTACACGTGGACCTAGGAGTAACGGGTTCGGGTTGACAGGCAGCGATTTGGACAGCTCCGACGGTAACGCATGCCAATGAACATGAGGCCCACGTCCTGGTCGGAGGGCCAATCGGGCTGAGATTGGTACTGCTGCGGTGGGGACTCCTGGAGGGACGATCCCGAGGAGGGGGATGCGTCGGTTCGCCTTGTGGAAGGCGAGATGGTCAGCCTGTGGGGCGTCGTTGCTTGCTGTCCCCGGACCTGTGGTGTAGTTTCAGCACTGCACGACCTGGCGAAAACACTTGCTGCGACCAACTTCGACGTCGGATCGACGTGAAACCAGCGCCGTTGCGAAGCTAGCTTAGAGATCTTCAACCACCTGTTGTATAGGAATTTTCCTGTCTTTGTATTTGCCGTGGTTGAATTTAGAACAGGCGGCCCGACAGACTCAGGAAATACTAGGTAGAGTGGGATCCACCTGAGAACATGGGTTGACCGAAGATCAAATGGTAGAGTTTGGATCTGAAATTTTTATGGATGGTAGATGGGAAGATAAGGAACACGGGGATAATTTCTTTGTAATTTTTGGATGTTGTTTGATATGGGAAATGGATTTTATAGCTGGGGTGAGTCGGATCTGGACTGCAGGGGCAGAACAGATTTGGGAAATAGCAGTGATTTTTTGGATGGGATAGAAAATTCATAAAATCACAAAAAAAAATTGGGGACGAAGGCTTTGGTGGAAAGAACTCTCAGTTCAAATTTTAGCTCAATCTAAAATCGGAAAGGGGGTGAAAGGGGTGAAGAGATAGCTTATTGGAACACAGATCTACACAGGGACAGAATCTGTAGATCGGGGAGAATAAAATGTAAATGAAGGTAAATAAGAGAGGAAAATGTGAATTTTTTTGTGGAGGCTGGGAGGAACGTGGGGAGCTCACCCTCCAATTTTCAGCACGATCTAATCTCCTGATGGGGAGGTAAAAATCGGGCTTTAGACCTCTATCCAGTAATGGATAGATCTGCGACGGCGAGGCGGTGGTGGTGCGATGGCGGCTCGATGGCGGCGGCGGCTAAGCTTCACACTCAGAGGAGGAGAGATCACTTGGAATCCACCAAGTTTTGTAGGGAATCCACCCTAGAAACCACAGCAATCCAGCTGCAAGAGGGAGAGGGAGAGGGAGAGGGAGAGAGGGGCGCCCTTGGGCCAAGAACACTCTTGATTTGTTCTTCTCATTAATTCTATGAAAATAGCAAATTACATGGGTTATATAACTCCACCCTAAAGACCTAATTACCCTCAGATCTAGGGTTAGGGGAGGGGCATATAAGGGATAGAAGATATTCTCCCCATGTGATCAAAAATCACAAATAAAAAAATCATATATCAAGGGTGCGCCCCCCTCCTTTAAGGAAGTAAAATGGCATTTTACTTCTTTTGTCTCCTTGGTCCAAGTCCACCTTTGGACCATGGACCAGCCCCCATGGGCCCTAGAAGCCATGTGGCCCAATGAGGGAGAGGGTGGGGGACCCTACTGGACCTACTGGACTTTTACAAAGAAACCCAAAGACTTTAAAGACTAACATTTTGGCTTATAATATCTTACAATTGCAAACCCAATTAGCCAAGGGTATAAATACAAACAAAAGGACACAAATGTAAAATAAAAATGTTAGTGCCCGGTGTTGATTCCCATCAATTCTCCCCGGGTGGGAAGAACTCGACCCCGTCGAGTAAGGGGTGCGACTGCTCGAGTAGCTCCGGCGGATCCGTCACCTTACCAGGTAGCGCGGGTACGCTCCACTCCAAGTATCGTCACCTGTTCATCCCGTATATATTCGATATGCACATGCTGCGTTTCCCTCGCATAGGGACGTCCGCGAGCTAGAGTCCCAGGTTCACGTCCCATCCCGCATCACTTTTCCACAAATTGTGTCACGTGGCTCAGAGTGGAGTCGATTAGTGATTGGTATTATGGGCAGGTCGTGGCCATTTAGAGTGTTTATAAGGCGCAGGTGTGCATTGCTCAGAATTGAGACAGTGATTTGACCGACCTTGATCGGTGTGAATGTTCTAGAAGTGGATCCGAGGAATAAAATGTGTTGGTGTTGAGGATGTGACCTTGTAGGGATGCCATGAGTAGTCGAGGGAGCTAATTGAGTTGTCTAAGCGCCCTGATAATGTGTGGATTATTGCGCCAGTTGTTCGGCGAAGGTGATGTTCGGGACTAGATAAGTAATGTGATAGTTGTGGATGGAGAGCTTGGCTATGACCAGACTCGAGAAATTTGGAACTCGGTGCATCTTATGGTGCCACTGACCGAATTGCGGTGCTAAGGTCAGAGGCTTGCTCTGGCTCGGAAGGAGCTATACAAGGGGACTGTCTATGAAGTGAGAGATTGTTCAATCTGAATGGTGTTACGTTCATGTGGGCGCTGCGAATTGGTCGTTGTCGGTTGGCAAATGAGGTGGAACTGTAGAGTTGGTAAGTGTGGAATGGACGGTTATAATATGGAACAACCGTCTCCTCAATGAAAGAATCCCCTAAAGTGTTAATGTGCGATGGGGGGGCACCATTGGAAAGGAGTTTGAGGCAGTGTGCCCAAGATTAATGTGATTGAAGGGCGAAAGGTTCGCGCGAGCGACCTCATTGTTCTTCTTCCCCTCTCAAGAAGTCAGAGTTGGCCGGAGGACTAGGGAGGACCAAGATGGTGCCAAGCGATGTGTGGCTAGTGTCTAGGGGAATTGATTGGTGGCCCTGCAAGAGAAGCATGAGAGGAATTGTGGTCAGAGGACTTTTTGTCGATGTAGGACCGGTGGCTAGTAGATGGTTTTTTATGGTCGATGTGTTGCCCAATGAGTTGGTTATTGTGTGATCTGGACTGTGATCTGGACTGTGGATTATGGTCTGTGAAGTCCCAGGTGGTTGATTGTAATGTGTCTCACGGGTGCTAGTGGTGACCGGCGAGAATTTGGCTTTTGGGACTGTATTAACCAGTGAGTTTCAGAGATGTTCGAATCTTGCGATGAGTTTCGTTGGTTGTGTGGAGCCGGCGGAAGAGTGATGGCTAGCCGAGATGACAGTATGAGTGTTAATTGGGGATGAAGGGAGATTGTGCTCCTTGTGAGGAGTACTCGGTGTTCAGCAGTTGAGGAAGCCGATGACCCAAATGGACTACTGGGCGTGGATTTCCCAGTCATAAATTAGAGTTGTGTCTGGAATCGTGTGTTTTTCCCCGTGTGCGGAGTGCGTCAGATGTTGTTCGTACCCTTGAGAGTTTCAAGGAAGCTGAGGTGATGCTAGACTCGTCCGTCTATGTGTGCCACGATCGGTCCAAGGATTGGTATAGATTGGCGTGGTAGTACGAGAGGGCTTTATTGATTGTATTGGTCTCGCGATGTTCCTCAGGAACTGTTGTGTGGAGAGTATGGATAGTGGATAGTTGTGCTGTGATCGTGAGGTCTTACTCGTTGTGTGAGTTATTCCCCGTGAGTTCTGCGCATCGTCCTAAATTTCGAGGATGAAATTCCTATAAGAGGGGAGGACTGTAACGCCCTCGGTCTCGGATCGTGTTTCTACGGGTTACAAATCGTGTCTGTTTTAGTTTCAGGATTTAATATTGGATCTTTAGACCCCTAAACGCTAGTTATGAGAGTTATTTCGGGTCACTTTCTAAATGAAAAGAAAAAATAAAATAAAATAAAAATTTAAAACCCTATTTTTAACCCCCTCTCCCCCTCCGTTCTCTCATCTCTCTCGCGTCTCTCCTCTCCCTCACTCTCTCGTCTCTCTTTCCCTCTCCCTTTCTCACCTCCAGTGGTCGACGGCGGTGAGAGGGCATGCGGCGGAGCGGCAACAGCGGCGTGCGGCGAGGTCGAAGGCAAAGAGCAGCGATGAACGGTGAGGTGGGAGCGATCGCGGTCGTGGGGGTCGACCGTGGGGAGGATCGGTGTTTTCGTGAGTTTCGACAGTTTAAAGCTTCGGAAAGGTAGGGGGACGGATTCCTAGCACTCTCGCATGTTTCCCCTCGTGATTCCATGTTGCGGCGAGGTCGAGAGTGGGTGCATTATTTATTTGGGGGAAATCCATGTTCCAGGTCGTGTGGCGATCTTGTTGGATTTTGGGCATCAATTCGTAGTCCAATGTGGTTTCCCGGATGTGTGCATGCCCGGGCTTTGATTCCCCTTGTTTTTCCCTTCGCATCGAGGCAAATGGGGCATGGGATCGGACTCCACGTAGTGTTCGGTCCATTTTCTGCAAAAGGGATGGCCATGGAAGTGGCCGTTTGAACCCAGAGCTGGGCAGCTAGAGGCCTGGCTGCCCAGGTCTACTAGGCGGCCAAGAGCCTGGCCACCCAGGTTGCAGGCGCCCAGTGGTCTGGCCACCCTGCCCCTTGAAACCCAGCCTATTGGGCGGCCAAAGGTGTGGTCACCCAGGTCTGCCGGGCAGCCAACACCCTGGCCACCCAGACATCCAGTTGGTTGGGCGGCCAGGTCGATGGCCGCCCAAGCCAGGCAATGGCCCAAGGTGGGCGGCTAGGGGCCTGGCCACGCAAGCCCTCTAGGCGGCTAGTGATGTGGCCGCCCAACTCCCTTGTGCTCGGGGTGCCGTGCTTCGCTATTTCATGCCCCAAGATGTCCGTATTCGATGTGGTTTCGTGGAAGAGGTGCCCGCGTGATTCCATATGATCCAGAGTTTCTGTGTAATTGCTAAGGGCCATCCCTGTGGAACTTATGTGTTGTGGAGAGTCTTTTCTCCGTATGGATTAATGATAGCGGAGGTCCGTTCCCGCGTGAATTTAGAAGGCCGGCATTCGCTGATTCCTGTTACCGGCCATAGGTGGTTTATCTATACCGGGCTATGCCGCTCCGTAGTTTTAGGCGTGCGTGAGTTAGACCTTTCGAGCAGTACTCCACTGGCACAGCTTACTGAGTGTCGTGCCCGTACTGGCAGCGAGGCCGAGAGTGTTACTCATCGAGTGCTGACACGTTCCGACTGCATGGTCGAGAGTTGTTCCCAAGAGACAGTTAGGCTAGTAGCCATGGGACCCCTTTATGTTGTACCTAGAGTCTAGGTCGAGGGAAAATACTAGCTATAGGACCTTGACAGGAGCAGGTTGTCTGTGTGTGCACACATGGTTAGGGGCAAAGGACCAGCACTGATGAGTACTACCCCAACTAGTCCTAGTGTTGTTGTGAACAGCGTCACTTCTCGAGGGAGTTGGGCAGGCTTGAGTTGGTGGGCAGTGTAAGGCGTCGCGAGAGGCGTCCGACTCGGTGCTAGTGAGTGAGTACTTCAGTCACCCGTGAGTTTAGTTTCCCAACTGCGAGTCGTGGTTCCCCTGGAGTAGAGTTAGTGCATTCTGACCGGGTGACTCTAGTGTGACTTCTCGACTATGAGACCGAGGCTTTCTCGACAACGTTGTCAGGATTCTCCCGATAGCTGAGATAGGATGTTACGACGGTGTGGTTCTCGTAGTGGCTTCTATCTGTGAGGACAGTTCGTGTGATAGAGGCTCTGTAGGTTCTCTCGACAGCGTGACCGTGACTTTACTTAGATTGGCGGTTTTGACTCAAGGTCGTGGCTTTCCCTGTGAGGGTAGGAGTAGCGTAGAGACTCCGTAATTTCGTTGTTTTACTATTATTATTGTTCTAGCCACCGCCGTTGATATTGTTACTGTTGCTCTCGTTATTGTTGTTATTATTGCTGTTGCTATTGTTGTTGCTACTTTTATTGTGGTGGAGATTCGCAGGACACCTACTGAGCTAATGAGATGAGACTCACTCCCTCCTTTTTCAGGTGCAACGCTTCTCTGGGAGGTGCGTCGCCGTCGGTGGCCTTTAGTAGCCAGCTTGCCATTGCCGAGATATATCCCGTAGCAATGTATACTTCTTTTCTGGTTGACTGTACTTATGGACTAGTCTCTGTAATTAAATTGTATAATTAAAAAATATTAATTTTACTTCTGCCAATTAATTATTAATTATGTATTTTATTTCCTATTACTATTTAAAATTTTAATACATAATCATAACACCCCAATTAACTCTTCCGAGCTTCCCAACTCGTGGGTGACGACGTAAGATGTCACGCCCCGAACCGATAGCAGCGGAACGTGTCGTTTGCTCGGAACGTGGCAGTTAAACAGTCGTGAATGATCAAGAGCAATGGCATGAGACCAAGTAATTTGGAACAACAAAAAATTTTTATTTCAAATATAAATCTCTTACAATAACTTGAAGACTCAACCACGTCACTAGGAAAGAAAAGGAGATGACGCACTAATAGACTTAGACAAGATAACTGAATAAGAAACGCTAAGCTAGACTCAAGAAAGATAAAAGACACGGGTTCACTAGTTTCCGAAGCTCGCTTGCACACTTGTCCCTCCTGTGTGAGTCTCGGTCTCGCTAGCCACCTGATTACCTGAAAAATGTTGAATAAAACTGAGTGAGCGAACGCTCAGTAGGAAATTATATCTCAAGAACTAGCAATGGGTTTAAGTAATTACAATTTTTCACATGTAAATGCAATATGCATGTAGAAATAACTAAGCAAGTGAAATAAAACTAATAATAGAATAACACGTCGTGCAAAACTTCCAAGCGAGTCTTAAACAAGAGATATTCATGAGAGGCTTTATAGATTATTGGCTATTTCACGCAAGTACTTTGCCCGTGTCGGGCCACGCTAGTAAAGTCACGCAAGTCGAGTCACGCACGCAAGAAAGAGAGAGTGTGGAATGTCAAAGATCAAGAGAAAAAGTACTTCGGTGCAATGCTAGACACCGTGATCATTATAACTCCCATGGGCACTAGTACTTTTGGGTGCTCCTCCCAGGACCAGATCGGGCCCTTATATGCACAGCATTAAAGATAGATCTAGACATCCACTTATAGTTATAGCCAATATGGAGTTTCAAGAACAAGCTTTAATAGGATGATAAGATAAGATTTTCATGGAATTCAAGGGCAAGGCCCTTGAGTAAGGACATTCTTGCGATAAAATCCACGCAAAGCATATAAACCAGGACATGTCGATAAACTGGGTGGAGTTTGGTTCCCTAATTGGGTACCATAACCACTAAGTGCTCATATGTAGATGGTCACTTATTTGATGTAGAATTACGGTCCACAATAATGGCATGATATCCTCATCCCATTAAGAATATTCTCATGAGATCCATATAGCATCTCATGACGGCCGGTATACCATGTTTCTATAGAGTGACATGGCAAAATAGTGTAAAGGGTTTTTATGGTACAACCCGCTCAGTCGGCCTTGAGGGAATCCAAGGCTCGAGGAGTCTTACGGAGGTCCCAATGACTAACTTGCTAGTCCAAAGGAACGGAATGTCCAATGGAGAGCTCGTATGTCACCGAGAGTTAGTGGGTAATGCGATAAATCAACATGAAACATGGGACTATATTCACGGAATGGAAATATAGTGCCGGATAATATCTGTATATATATAAAACCCTCGGTTAACACAGGAAAATAGCGACTCAATCAAAGTCGTTACTTGTCAATTTAACGCCTTGTATGAGGACGTTTCTCTTTAATTTGACGACTTGTATAACAGTCGTCCATCATGTTTTCTAATTTTTCTTACTTTTCTAAATTCCGAATTTTTAATAGAACGCGCCTTAGACAGGGGCGTTATTTTAAAATTAGCGCCCTTTGATGGGGCGTTACTTCTATAAGAGACGACTCACAGCAGGTCGTTATTTCAGGATTTTCAATTTGTCATGAACAGTGATATTTTTCCAGGATAATAAAATTTCAGGAAACAAATTACATGGTCAGGACAAGAAAAATAGCATGATTTAATGGGTATAATCATGCATCAGATTAGATTAATGGTTCCATAGATATTAAATTTTAAACATTGGTATTTAATAATTACATGGAATTGAAGACTCCTGGGCAGGGCGTCAGAACTCAAAGTAGCGCCCTAGGCAGGGTCGCTTCTTTTAAAATTTCGTAGAAAGCTTTGGAAACGTAGTAAAGCTATATGCATGGATGAACAGATGATATTATTATGAATCTTATGCTAGTTTGGGCTACAATCCTTGAGAAAACCTACCTGATGATGATCCGGGTGGAAGTACGTGAAGGTTGTGTACAGAAACGATGCTCTGTTATATAACAGAGCCTGCTGGGATTGATATAAACAACAACCCTCGTAATAGCAGCAACACACAGAGGCAGGGATGATTTTGATGAAACAAAGAGAAGGCTTCTAGCCTCTAGACGTAGAGGAAACACGACTCTCTCTGTAAGTTGATGAAGAACCCACGTTCTTCAATTTAGGCAGAAGGGTATGCTGCAGGTAACCTACAGGGAAACAAGGGGAAGAAGCATTAATATTCTTCATGCTTCCCTGACTGAAGGTAGGAAAAGGAAGAAGAACGTACCTGTTCTTCACGCACGAGACAGCAGCAGGCCTTCCTTCGACAAAATAGCTAATAGGGTTCGATTGGAAGGTATTTATAGGGTTGAGATCGTATGGAAGAATCAGAGTTTGAACGGGACGTGGATTCCTACTCATAGAATCCTATTAGTATTCAAGTTCCTCATGTATTAATCCTATTAGATCTTAACTCTCCCGAACTGCATCGGCCTTCCTAATTAAATTAAAACTCTGGCATCGGTTTCCTTATTTAACTTTAAGGAAGACGCGTCTAGACATAAGTCACGTTTTTACTAAATAACACCTATGCAAAAGTCGTCTTTAAAGAAATAACGCCCTTCCGTCGGGCGCTATTCATGATTTCACGTTAACTTATGCTAGTTACAATATTTGAGGATTTTTATCTTTTTTATTTGATTAGGTTTAGTTATGAAATTTTATGGGTAATAGTTTTCCATTTTTCTTGATTTTTCCATATAATTAGTTTTTAAAAATTCCTTTAAATCACAAGGTGGCACTATTCACTTTATTTTGAATTCACGACTTAGTTTAAGTCACTTTTATGAAACACACGCCCATCACCATGGCGTCATTTTCCTTTTAGCATTTCTTCGAAGAAGTAAAATTGTGTTTATATCCTTCCTTATGCTATTTATGATTTATTTGATTTTTTTCTAATTTAGAAATAACGACTTGCTCAAAGTAATTTCTTATAGAATGGACGCCCATCTACGATGGCGTCAATTAAATTTTTACTTTTCTTCTTACCCTCCAAAAGACCGATATCGTATATATGTCCATTCTTTTCTCTTTTAATTTTTCTTAATTCATTTAAATCCTCTTAATGTATATTTCTTCCTTCTAATAAAAGTATAATGTAATAAATGTGAATATTAAATTTTATAAATTATTAATAAAATACAAATTGATGTTTTCTTCGAGATTTATTGATTCTAAATTCAAATAAAATTATATTATGCATTACATGCCTACAACAAAATAACAAGTTATTCTTAAATTTATTATAATACAACGGTAGGGTCTATGAGTTCTTTTTGTGAGATTTCTTAGGATGTCAGGGGGGGCGCGTACCGAGTCTGGCCTTGATTATTTACGTTGTATTATATTTATTTATATTGCATTATATATATAAACATATTTGTTATTTACTAACCCTCATATACCCATTAATAATTTGTATGTATATAGGGATTTTATTCCCATTAATTTTTTTAACCTTTATTAGTCTTTGTCCTGGGTATCAGAGGCAGGTTCGATCTGAGCAACCCTAAAGGAATATCACTTGACTTTATCATTACATTATGTATATTTTTATTCCTATTCCAAAATAACCGGGCGTTACACCCTCCCCCACTTAAAAGAATTTGGTCCCCAAATTCACATCATCTTCCATTCCTAACAGAGACTAGCTATAACTTATTATGAGCTTATACAGAAGAAATCTTAAGTATGGAAAAGAGCTAGTTTAGGATTTCGGGTGAGGGATACCTTCCACAACTTCTTTCCTGACAAGTTCGGCCACACCTTGAGTTTCTCTTGGAAGCTTTTGGATCAAAATAGGACATTCCGCTATCTTATGATCTAAGCTCCCGCAACGCAGACACGCTCCCGAACTCACCAACACTTCTTCGATTGGTGACCATATCTTCCACAAGATTTACACTTACCTTGCGAGTGATCTGTCGAAGTTTCTTTCTTATTACACCCCTTACATTTTTGACATTTCTTACACCTTTGTGAAATATCACCCTCGTTTATCCTTTTCTTGGTAGTGATGAATTTTCCCGACTCATGGGTTTTCCCTTCAAGTCTTTCTTTTTCTTCCATCGTTTTCTCTAGCTCTTGAACTCTCCTGACAAGGTCTGCGTAAGCTTGGACATCCACTAAGATCATCTCATGAACAAAGCTTGGCTTAGATGCTTCCATTTTATCTAGGTTCCTGCAAAGATGAGTGGGGAGATAATTTATTGACTCAAGAATTAATGTTAATGAAATCTAAATATTTTATCTGTCTTTTATAACTTTAACCCCAAGTTCTACCCATCTCTCACGGAACTCCTATAGGATGACCGACAAGGTTACTCAACCTATCTCTTGGGCTTGATACCCTAAGGGTTTGAAAGCCGAAGCTCTGATATGACTGACAAGAATACTTGACCAATCATTCGAACCAAATAACTGGAGGATATGAAGCGAAGCCTGACAAGAATACTTGACCAATCATTCGAACCAAATAACTGGAGGATATGAAAGCCGAAGCTCTGATATGACTGACAAGGATGACCTATCCTTGGGATCTAATAACTGGAGGATATGAAAGCTGAAGCTCTGATAACACCTCTGTCACGCCCCGAACCGATAGCAGCGGAACGTGGCAGTTAAACAGTCGTGAATGATCAAGAGTAATGGCATGAGATCAAATAATTTTGGAGTAAAAAACTTATTTCAGATATAAGTCTCTTACAATTTCAAACTTCAAAACTTGACAACTCAATCACAATGGAAAGGAAGGAAACGACATACTAACAGACTTAGACAAGATAACTGAATAAGAAACGCTAAGCTAGACTCAAGAAAGATAAAAGACACGGGTTCACTAGTTTCCGAAGCTTGCTTGCACACTTGTCCCTCCCGTGTGAGTCTCGGTCTCGCTAGCCACCTGATTACCTGAAAAATGTTGGAATAAAACTGAGTGAGCGAACGCTCAGTAGGAATTATATCTCAAGAACTAGCAATGGGTTTAAGTAATTACAATTTTTCACATGTAAATGCAATATGCATGTAGAAATAACTAAGCAAGTGAAATAAAACTAATAATAGAATAACACGTCGTGCAAAACTTCCAAGCGAGTCTTAAACAAGAGATATTCATGAGAGGCTTTATAGATTATTGGCTATTTCACGCAAGTACTTTGCCCGTGTCGGGCCACGCTAGTAAAGTCACGCAAGTCGAGTCACGCACGCAAGAAAGAGAGAGAGTGTGGAATGTCAAAGATCAAGAGAGAAAGTACTTCGGTGCAATGCTAGACACCGTGATCATTATAACTCCCATGGGCACTAGTACTTTTGGGTGCTCCTCCCAGGACCAGATCGGGCCCTTATATGCACAGCATTAAAGATAGATCTAGACATCCACTATAGTTATAGCCAATATGGAGTTTCAAGAACAAGCTTTAATAGGATGATAAGATAAGATTTTCATGGAATTCAAGGGCAAGGCCCTTGAGTAAGGATATTCTTGCGATAAAATCCACGCAAAGCATATAAACCAGGACATGTCGATAAACTGGGTGGAGTTTGGTTCCCTAATTGGGTACCATAACCACTAAGTGCTCATATGTAGATGGTCACTTATTTGATGTAGAATTGAGGTCCACAATAATGGCATGATATCCTCATCCCATTAAGAATATTCTCATGAGATCCATATAGCATCTCATGAGGGCCGGTATACCATGTTTCTATAGAGTGACATGGCAAAATAGTGTAAAGGATTTTTTTTTATGGTACAACCCGCTCAGTCGGCCTTGAGGGAATCCAAGGCTCGAGGAGTCTTACGGAGGTCCCAATGACTAACTTGCTAGTCCAAAGGAACGGAATGTCCAATGGAGAGCTCGTATGTCACCGAGAGTTAGTGGGTAATGCGATAAATCAACATGAAACATGGGACTATATTCACGGAATGGAAATATAGTGCCGGATAATATCTGTATATATATAAAACCCTCGGTTAACACAGGAAAATAGCGACTCAATCAAAGTCGTTACTTGTCAATTTAACGCCTTGTATGAGGACGTTTCTCTTTAATTTGACGACTTGTATAACAGTCGTCCATCATGTTTTTCTGATTTTGCTTAATTTTCTAAATTCCGAATTTTTAATAGAACGCGCCTTAGACAGGGGCGTTATTTTAAAATTAGCGCCCTTTGATGGGGCGTTACTTCTATAAGAGACGACTCACAGCAGGTCGTTATTTCAGGATTTTCAATTTGTCATGAACAGTGATATTTTTCCAGGATAATAAAATTTCAGGAAACAAATTACATGGTCAGGACAAGAAAAATAGCAGGATTTAATGGGTATAATCATGCATCAGATTAGATTAATGGTTCCATAGATATTAAATTTTAAACATTGGTATTTAATAATTACATGGAATTGATGACTCCTGGGCAGGGCGTCAGAACTCAAAGTAGCGCCCTAGGCAGGGTCGCTTCTTTTAAAATTTCGTAGAAAGCTTTGGAAACGTAGTAAAGCTATATGCATGGATGAACAGATGATATTATTATGAATCTTATGCTAGTTTGGGCTACAATCCTTGAGAAAACCTACCTGATGATGATCCGGGTGGAAGTACGTGAAGGTTGTGTACAGAAACGATGCTCTGTTATATAACAGAGCCTGCTGGGATTGATATAAACAACAACCCTCGTAATAGCAGCAGCACACAGAGGCAGGGATGATTTTGATGAAACAAAGAGAAGGCTTCTAGCCTCTGACGTAGAGGAAACACGACTCTCTCTGTAAGTTGATGAAGAACCCACGTTCTTCAATTTAGGCAGAAGGGTATGCTGCAGGCAACCTACAGGGAAACAAGGGGAAGAAGCATTAATATTCTTCATGCTTCCCTGACTGAAGGTAGGAAAAGGAAGAAGAACATACCTGTTCTTCACGCACGAGACAGCAGCAGGCCTTCCTTCGACAAAATAGCTAATAGGGTTCGATTGGAAGGTATTTATAGGGTTGAGATCGTATGGAAGAATCAGAGTTTGAACGGGACGTGGATTCCTACTCATAGAATCCTATTAGTATTCAAGTTCCTCATGTATTAATCCTATTAGATCTTAACTCTCCCGAACTGCATCGGCCTTCCTAATTAAATTAAAACTCTGGCATCGGTTTTCCTTATTCTAACTTTAAGGAAGACGCGTCTAGACATAAGTCACGTTTTTACTAAATAACGCCTATGCACAAGTCGTCTTTAAAGAAATAACGCCCTTCCGTCGGGCGCTATTCATGATTTCACGTTAACTTATGCTAGTTACAATATTTGAGGATTTTTATCTTTTTTATTTGATTAGGTTTAGTTATGAAATTTTATGGGTAATAGTTTTCCATTTTTCTTGATTTTTCCATATAATTAGTTTTTAAAAATTCCTTTAAATCACAAGTGGCACTATTCACTTTATTTTGAATTCACGACTTAGTTTAAGTCATCTTTTATGAAACACACGCCCATCACCATGGCGTCATTTTCCTTTTAGCATTTCTTCGAAGAAGTAAAATTGTGTTTATATCCTTCCTTATGCTATTTATGATTTATTTGATTTTTTCTAATTTAGAAATAACGACTTGCTCAAAGTAGTTTCTTATAGAATGGACGCCCATCTACGATGGCGTCAATTAAATTTTTACTTTTCTTCTTAGCCTCCAAAAGACCGATATCGTATATATGTCCATTCTTTTCTCTTTTAATTTTTCTTAATTCATTTAAATCCTCTTAATGTATATTTCTTCCTTCTAATAAAAGTATAATGTAATAAATGTGAATATTAAATTTTATAAATTATTAATAAAATACAAATTGATGTTCTCTTCGAGATTTATTGATTCTAAATTCAAATAAAATTATTATATGTATTACATGCCTACAAAAAATAACATGTTATTCTTAAATTTATTATAATACAACGGTAGGGTCCATGAGTTCTTTCTGTGAGATTTCTTAGGATGTCAGGGGGTCGTGTACCGAGTCTGGCCTTGATTATTTACGTTGTATTATATTTATTTATATTACATTATATATATAAACATATTTGTTATTTACTAACCCTCATATACCCATTAATAATTTGTATGTATATAGGGATTTTATTCCCCACAATTTCTTTAACCTTTATTAGTCCTTGTCCTGGGTATCAGAGGCAGGTTCGATCTGAGCAACCCTAAAGGAATATCACTTGACCATTTATTTATTTGAATAAATTTTATTTATTAAATATTATATACTTATAAGAGTATATATTTATCATTATGTATATTTTTATTCCTATTCCAAAATTACCGGGCGTTACACCCTCCCCCACTTAAAAGAATTTGGTCCCCAAATTCACATCATCTTCCATTCCTAACAGAGACTAGTTAAAACTTATTATGAGCTTATACGGAAGAAATCTTAAGTATGGAAAAGAGCTAGTTTAGGATTTCGGGTGAGGGATACCTTCCAGAACTTCTTTCCTGACAAGTTCGGCCACAGCTTGAGTTTCTCTTGGAAGCTTTTGGATCAAAATAGGACATTCCGCTATCTTATGATCTAAGCTCTCGCAACGCAGACACGCTCCCAAACTCCACCAACACTTCTTCGATTGGTGACCATATCTTCCACAAGATTTACACTTACCTTGCGAGTGATCTATCGAAGTTTCTTTCTTATTACACTCCTTACATTTTTGGCATTTCTTACACCTTTGTGAAATATCACCCTCGTTTATCCTTTTCTTGGTAGTGATGAATTTTCCCGACTCATGGGCTTTCCCTTCAACTCTTTCTTTTTCTTCCACCGTTTTCTCTAGCTCTTGAACTCTCCTGACAAGGTCCGCGTAAGCTTGGACATCTACTAAGATCATCTCAAGAACAAAGCTTGGCTTAGATGCTTCCATTTTATCTAGGTTTCTGCAAAGATGAGTGGGGAGATAATTTATTGACTCAAGAATTAATGTTAATGAAATCTAAATATTTTATCTGTCTTTTATAACTTTAACCCCAAGTTCTACCCATCTCTCACGAACTCCTATAGGATGACCGACAAGGTTACTCAACCTATCTCTTGGGCTTGATACCCTAAGGGTTTGAAAGCCGAAGCTCTGATATGACTGACAAGAATACTTGACCAATCATTCGAACCAAATAACTGGAGGATATGAAAGCCGAAGCTCTGATATGACTGACAAGGATGACCTATCCTTGGGATCTAATAACTGGAGGATATGAAAGCTGAAGCTCTGATACCACCTCTGTCACGCCCCGAACCGATAGCAGCGGAACGTGTCGTTTGCTCGGAACGTGGCAGTTAAACAGTCGTGAATGATCAAGAGCAATGGCATGAGACCAAGTAATTTGGAACAACAAAAAAATTTTATTTCAAATATAAATCTCTTACAATAACTTGAAGACTCAACCACGTCACTAGGAAAGAAAAGGAGATGACGCACTAATAGACTTAGACAAGATAACTAAACATGTGAGACATCATGCTAGACTCAAGAAAGATAAAAAGACTCGGGTTCACTAGTTTCCGAGCTCGCTTGCACACTTGTCCCGCCCGTGTGAGTCTCGGTCTCGCTAGCCACCAGATTACCTGAAAAATGTTGGAATAAAACTGAGTGAGCGAACGCTCAGTAGGAATTATATCTCATGAACTAGCAATGGGTTTAAGTAATTACAATTTTTCACATGTAAATGTAATATGCATGTAGAAATAACTGAGCAAATGAAATAAAACTAATAATAGAATAACACGTCGTGCAAAACTTCCAAGCGAGTCTTAAACAAGAGATATTCATGAGAGACTTTATAGATTATTGGCTATTTCACGCAAGTACTTTGCCCGTGTCGGGCCACGCTAGTAAAGTCACGCAAGTCGAGTCACACACGCAAGAAAGAGAGAGTGTGTGAATGTCAAAGATCAAGAGAGAAAGTACTTCGGTGCAATGCTAGACACCGTGATCATTACAACTCCCATGGGCACTAGTACTTTTGGGTGCTCCTCCCAGGACCAGATCGGGCCCTTATATGCACAGCATTAAAGATAGATCTAGACATCCACGATAGTTTATAGCCAATAAGGAGTTTCAAGAACAAGCTTTAATAGGATGATAAGATAAGATTTTCATAGAATTCAAGGGCAAGGCCCTTGAGTAAGGATATTCTTGTGATAAAATCCACGCAAAGCATATAAACCAGGACATGTCGATAAACTGGGTGGAGTTTGGTTCCCTAATTGGGTACCATAACCACTAAGTGCTCATATGTAGATGGTCACTTATTTGATGTAGAATTGAGGTCCACAATAATGGCATGATATCCTCATCCCATTAAGAATATTCTCATGAGATCCATATAGCATCTCATGAGGGCCGGTATACCATGTTTCTATAGAATGACATGGCAAAATAGTGTAAAGGATTTTTTTTTTATGGTACAACCCGCTCAGTCGGCCTTGAGGGAATCCAAGGCTCGAGGAGTCTTACGGAGGTCCCAATGACTAACTTGCTAGTCCAAAGGAACGGAATGTCCAATGGAGAGCTCGTATGTCACCGAGAGTTAGTGGGTAATGCGATAAATCAACATGAAACATGGGACTATATTCACGGAATGGAAATATAGTGCCGGATAATATCTGTATATATATAAAACCCTCGGTTAACACAGGAAAATAGCGACTCAATCAAAGTCGTTACTTATCAATTTAACGCCTTGTATGAGGACGTTTCTCTTTAATTTGACGACTTGTATAACAGTCGTCCATCATGTTTTTCTGATTTTGCTTAATTTTCTAAATTCTGAATTTTTAATAGAACGCGCCTTAGACAGGGGCGTTATTTTAAAATTAACGCCCTTTGATGGGGCGTTACTTCTATAAGAGACGACTCACAGCAGGTCGTTATTTTAGGATTTTCAATTTGTCATGAACAGTGATATTTTTCCAGGATAATAAAATTTCAGGAAACAAATTACATGGTCAGGACAAGAAAAATAGCAGGATTTAATGGGTATAATCATGCATCAGATTAGATTAATGGTTCCATAGATATTAAATTTTAAACATTGGTATTTAATAATTACATGGAATTGACGACTCCTGGGCAGGGCGTCAGAACTCAAAGTAGCGCCCTAGGCAGGGTCGCTTCTTTTAAAATTTCGCAGAAAGCTTTGGAAACGTAGTAAAGCTATATGCATGGATGAACAGATGATATTATTATGAATCTTATGCTAGTTTGGGCTACAATCCTTGAGAAAACCTACCTGATGATGATCCGGGTGGAAGTACGTGAAGGTTGTGTACAGAAACGATGCTCTGTTATATAACAGAGCCTGCTGGGATTGATATAAACAACAACCCTCGTAATAGCAGCAGCACACAGAGGCAGGGATGATTTTGATGAAACAAAGAGAAGGCTTCTAGCCTCTGGACGTAGAGGAAACACGACTCTCTCTGTAAGTTGATGAAGAACCCACGTTCTTCAATTTAGGCAGAAGGGTATGCTGCAGGCAACCTACAGGGAAACAAGGGGAAGAAGCATTAATATTCTTCATGCTTCCCTGACTGAAGGTAGGAAAAGGAAGAAGAACATACCTGTTCTTCACGCACGAGACAGCAGCAGGCCTTCCTTCGACAAAATAGCTAATAGGGTTCGATTGGAAGGTATTTATAGGGTTGAGATCGTATGGAAGAATCAGAGTTTGAACGGGACGTGGATTCCTACTCATAGAATCCTATTAGTATTCAAGTTCCTCATGTATTAATCCTATTAGATCTTAACCTTCCCGAACTGCATCGGCCTTCCTAATTAAATTAAAACTCTGGCATCGGTTTTCCTTATTCTAACTTTAAGGAAGACGCGTCTAGACATAAGTCACGTTTTTACTAAATAACGCCTAATGCACAAGTCGTCTTTAAAGAAATAACGCCCTTCCGTCGGGCGCTGTTTATGATTTCACGTTAACTTATGCTAGTTACAATATTTGAGGATTTTTATCTTTTTTATTTGATTAGGTCTAGTTATGAAATTTTATGGGTAATATTTTTCCATTTTTCTTGATTTTTCCATATGATTAGTTTTTAAAAATTCCTTTAAATCAAAAAATGGCACTATTCACTTTATTTTGAATTCACGACTTAATTTAAGTCATCTTTTATGAAACACACGCCCAAGACCATGGCGTCATTTTCCTTTTAGCATTTTTTTGAAGAAATAAAATTGTGTTTATATCCTTCCTTATGCTATTTATGTTTTATTTGATTTTTCTAATTTAGAAATAACGACTTGCTCAAAGTCGTTTCTTATAGAATGGACGCCCATCAATGTTGGCGTCAATTAAATTTTTTCTTTTCTTCTTAGCCTCCAAAAGACCGATATCGTATATATGTCCGTCCATTCTTTTCTCTTTTAATTTTTCTTAATTCATTTAAATCATATTAATGTACATTTCTTCCTTCTAATAAAAGTAAAATGTAATAAATGTGAATATTAAATTTTATAAATTATTAATAAAATACAAATTGATGTTCTCTTCGAGATCTATTGATTTTAAATTCAAATAAAATTATTGTATGTATTACATGCCTACAAAAAATAACATGTTATTCTTAAATTTATTATAATACAACGGTAGGGTCCATGAGTTCTTTTTGTGAGATTTCTTAGGATGTCAGGGGGTCGTGTACCGAGTCTGACCTTGATTATTTACGTTGTATTATATTTATTTATATTGCATTATATATATAAACATATTTGTTATTTACTAACCCTCGTATACCCATTAATAATTTGTATGTATATAGGGATTTTATTCTCCACATTTTCTTTAACATTTATTAGTCATTGTCCTGGGTATCAGAGGTAAGTTCGATCTGAGCAACCCTAAAGGAATATCACTTAACTATTTATTTATTTAAATAAATTTTATTTATTAAACATTATATACTTATAAGAGTATGTATTTATTATTATATATATTTTTATTCCTATTCAAAATTACCGGACGTTACATAAGATATGAATAGTATCAAGTTTGACTCGATATCCAGATCTTAGACCGTTATAATAACCTATTAATATGGGCAAACTCCACACGACGCAACAAAAGCAAAGGACCCCAATGGCAATGTTGCTACCTCAGATGGAATGGCATTTTTCACCAGGTACTCCATGCACGTTTGGAGAACGAGCACGACTATGCAACCTCAGACTTAGATTCCAAGACAGCAGCCTTCCCTGTTCAAGGCGCACGTTGACCTCATCGTCCAGTTCCATATACACATCCTCCCCTTCCCTCCTGCTCAAAAAGTGTGGGTGACACAGTTGTTTTCCTTTTCCCTACAAATTGGCTTCACACGTATGGATGCCCAACGTTTTTACCCAACATTCTATTTATTATAGTCATCCAAAAGGGAAAAGTATCTTATTAGTTTCCACATATCTAACAAATGCTAGATGACACAAAACTGACTGAAAGTAATGGCCATAAATTTACAAGGGGACCGCAGCCATTCATTCCTCTACATCACCACTGATCTTATCAGATTGTTGAAATGAGGAATGTTGGGTACAAAGAGGTTCTTGGTTACTGAAGCTCCAATACAAGTCAAAAAAAAAAGAAAAAGGAAAGGAAAGAAAATCTGCTTCAGCTATAAACAATTACTTGTGAAGCTCTCTATTATCTTCGATGAGACTGTTGCAGAAATGGTGATCTCCCACTGGAGCGGGGCGATTGCTCTGGACTCTCAGAGACCTCCAATTGTGTAGGCAACATGCTTAGAAAACTTCCCTGAACCGGCTGATCATCTGGAGTAGAATCTGTACAGCCATGAAAGGACAACCAATCTCAGAATCCACCCGGGCAACAAAAACACGTATCAGGTAATGTGGTTGGTGGCTTATACCAAACAGTGATTTGATTGACGGCCTCTTTGGCTTGTTGCTCTTTTTCTTCAACTCCGCTGAACATCAATATACAAATGACAATTGTCAGAAGGTTGACAGGTCCTAAGACTCCTTTATGTCAATTCCAGAGGGAATAAGAATGTGAGATCGCAGTGTAAATGCGTCGTTACAAATTCAGTGGAGGGGGCACATACATGTACGTCTACGTGTTTGCTTGCATGCGTACATGTATATGCATCTGCCAGTGAAAACACAAGTGCATGTGTGTGAGAGAGAGAAAGAATGAGTGTTTTGGGTGGGTGGGTGGGTGGGTGGGAGTGCGTGTGTGTGTGTGCGTGAGAGAGAGAGAGAGATGCATACATGTGCGCATGCAAGTGTGTTTTGCGTGTGTTTAAGCTTGCATGTGCTGGTGAGTGTGCACAAAGGATATTATATATAATCATATATGTGCATTTTCTGCATGCACATACGTGGGAGGGGGGGTGTCCATGCATGCACGATTGAGTCTGAGTGTGTGATGCATGAGAGAGAGAGCAAGAGAGGGAAAGGACCTATGCCAGGGACTTGATTGTCATTGACAATTTCAAAATTCTTATACGTATAGCCCACAAAGTTCACATCTTTAGAGGAAAGCATCTGCAAGAGGGAGAAAAAACAACGTATGGAGTGAAATTGCACAGCATTAATGTGTATGCAGCCAAGCAAGTGAAGTTATCACTCATATTCCTAAAGAAAGAAAGCCTGACAACAAAATCTGTCAGATGCTGATAGGCACTCACACCGTGAGAGATTAGTTTACCAACATTGGCATGAACAAAATCAAACAATGATCATGACAGTACACTGCATTCTATCGAGAATATTAGTTAGCATTTCTAAGTCAATGGCAGAAGCTGAAGATATTTGGATGTAGAGACAAAGCGACACTTTAATAGCGAGTTATCCCCCACTTATCCTGGGGATAACTCCCTTTTTATTCCTTTTTTACTTTGATAGAGGAATAAAATTAATCGGGTTAGACTGAGGGATAACCCTCATCTAATCCAAATAAATTGCCCCACCTAAATCGGTGGAATAATTTAACCCTGATTGGACTTTTTCCTATCCTGCCCTTCTCCCGAGAAGGGCCATTTTGTCGCCTCGTCCTCGATCCTCCTCCTCCCCTTGAGGCTAGCACCCTTCTCTCGAATCTGGCTAGCTCACTCCCCGGCGACGACCACCTGCGACTGCGATCGACGTCGAGAAGGTGCCCGCTGGAGAACCACCAGATGAACCCACCCTCGCCAGGACGACCTGCCGACAATGCAGGGCTCTGACGGCAGGATCTGTCGCTACACCCTCCCCAGGATGGAGGATCTGACGATGTAGGGTTCTGATGGCTTTGAGTTTAAGCTTGCCGAGGCCTGATCGGGTTTTGGAGTCCTCTTTTTGTTTTTTGTTTTTTTTCCCCTGGTTTTCTCTGGTGGTTGTAGTCGTACTGGTTAGGATTTGGTGTGTAGTGAGGGAGGTGGAGGTGGGTTTGGTCAGGCGGGATGGCATCGTCGGAGGGGCTGATGGGGGGATCGGAATGGACTGCAGCGTGGGGACCATCATCTGGGTGCGCCGGAGGAATGGGTCCTGGTGGCCTGGGAGGATCTTGGGGCACCACAAGCTGTTGGCGTCGCACCTCATGTCCCCGACATCTGGGAAGCCCGTCAAGCTCCTTGGAAGGGAAGACACCAGCATGTAAGTGTTTGACTGCCTGCTGCTCTTAGTTGGACTTTGCAGTCTCTAGTTGTTCCCCTCTGTTTTGATATTTGGTGGAAACCCTGGTTTGATAATTAAGTTGGTTTTCACATGGTGTGATCTGATGATATGAGCACAATAAGCTGTGTTGGAGGGTGTTTTTTTGTTTGAGACATTCTCGTGCCATGCAGATTCAGGCTATTCTTATAACATGCATCTAAGACATTCATGCTAGACGATTAATTTTCACCTGCGTTCAGACTATAGCTCAATTTTGGTGACTGATTTTGGTCAGGAGACTTGGTTTATAGACAGTGATTGTAAGGTATTGTATGCGTTAAATTAGATAATTTTTGAACGTCTTGCAGCTGCTGATTGTGGGTTGTCTATGTAGACAATTCTAATATTATAATTTTTCCTTTGGATAAATATTTTTGATTGATGCATAACATTTATGGATGATGAAACCATGATAGGCAAGCTTGTAACATTTGAGGCTTGTCTATTTATTCGGGCAAGGAACTATCATGAGGGAAATGAGAGGCAAACAGGCATTCAATACTAATATTCAAGGTTCCCTGAAGCTAACCTAGCCTATCTAATTATTATCCAAAAGGTTAATGGACTAAGCCCATTAAGTTTGGCCCATATTCTATAAGGGTAATTAGCTTATTCACGTATTTTAAGGATAAATACTATTGATATAAGATAATTATGTGGATAAACGAATAAAAGAGTTTGATTAAATTAAAACTCTATATACGTTGAATGTAACGGTCTATCGGGCGACCGCCACAGCCATGTAACACACCAAGACACGACTGTTACATCCTGCAGATTCCGTGAAAGGAAGAACGAGCAAAAAGATTAGAACTTTGGGATCTTATCTATAAGAGATCGACTTAGGGAAGCTTATAACATTACTAAGGACTCTTAGGGATTAGGTTCTGACAAATTAAGGACTCCAGAATCGATCTAATCTTCAAACCCTAGTCAAAACCCTATAAATAGGACCTAGTTCTGAACTGAGCGACCCTTACTTTTGGCTCGTGAAGAATCAAAGTAAGGAGTCATAAATTCGGGTAAGTTCTTTAGAAGCTTTTGTTTAGTATACTTTAGACTAATGGTTCTCCAAATTTCGTGCTAGGAGATCAAGCAACCAAGGAGATAGAAGCTTCCAAAGTTGCTGATTCAACCTTAGCAACCCAGGAATCTGAACGCAAGTCCCCTGAAGATCCAGAGATTAGGACGACTAAACGAGGTAATTAGAGTACGATCCTTTAGAACTTTTTGTTCCCAATAGTTTCATCTTCTTACCTTCAAAATTTCACATCCTTAGGTCAAGAGGCTGAGGAAATAGAGCAGATTAAAGTTGTTGATTTATCACAAGAAGTACAAGAGACTAAGGGTAGCACCTAGCATCAAATTCGAAGTTTTAAGGTTCTAGAAGAGGTAGGTTATCTCATGATTGACAAAAATAACTTGTTAGAAATAAAAACCCTCTGATTGTGCTTGATTTCATGCATTGTAGACTAAGAATTTCATGATTTCCTAGTTCTATACATTCATACATTTCTTAGCCCTAAATGAAAATTAAAAGATATTATCATGTGTATTCATTAAACCTATGCATATAGTTGGCCTATACTTCGTTTTCATGACTAGGACAGTGGTAGTATGTTGATTTCCAGGCATGTTATGTTTTCATAAACCTTTACTTAGTTTACTGCCAGCAGATTCTCTGACGCACCAACGTAAGACCGTCACATGAATGTAACGGCCTTACGATAAACCGTCACATCCTGTTGTGCTTTTATTTGTTCTATTATCTCTGACGCACCCTAGCAAGAGCGTTACACCACTGTAACGGCCCCTCGATAAACCGTCACACACTGTAACGCACCTATCCTAGACCGTCAGACACCTGTATTCTGTCAGCCCAAGGCAGAATAATAACCAGTTAAGTTTACTTATAAATAAGCTTAGATAGCTAAGTTTGGACCTATTATCATGACTTTGAGTTTAGTTTCTGATTCATAATCAAATTGCATGATTAATGTGTCTTAGGTTATTTTAAATTATGCTAATTTCATTGGCTAAAACTCTATAGTTTTGTATTCTAAATCATGATTTTCCAAAGTTGTATTGACGGAGTTTTATCTTGGTTTCATAATGTTACACATTCTTTCCTATCTATAGAGTCATTTCTTTAAGTATATGGCACATATTCCGGTATGTTGTCCATTAGTTCACTTTGCACTATAAGAACATTATTCTTGGACATGAGGACCTCTCTATTGGATATTCCTTCCAATGGACTAGGAAATCTTGTTTCAAGGCCTCCGTAATTCTCCGCGAGCCTGGGATTCCCACTAGGACGTCGAGTTGGTTGTACTATTAAAGCCCATTGATTAGATTACACTATCGATGTTTTTGGTTATCAGTAATGTAACGGCTCTATGTTTGACCGTCAGGCACAAGTAACGGCCCAATATACGACTGTCACATTCCACTGAGTCCGATTTCTTGGTTCTGGATTCAGACTAATGTAACGGCCCAATACTGGAGCGTCACATCATGTAACGGCCCAGTACACGACCGTCACACTGCTTGAGTATTTTAACCCAAGGTGGACCAAGGGTTGATATTCCAAAGTTTCTAGATGGACTATTAATGATCTAGAACTTATCATATTGATCAAGAAACCTAATATAATGAATGGAAGATAAAGAACGTATCGTTATACTGCCGATTTATTTCCATAAGCATAACCTTGCTTAAGTCATTCTTGCTTTTTCATGATTCTTATTGAAGCATTCATTCATTGAATTATTGTTATCATGAGCTTATTTGAACTCATTATATTCTTGGTCATACTTTATTGTTACATGCGTGGAAAAAGCTTGATTTATACTTAAAGATGCGATCGAGCACTAATTGTGTTCAAGGGCTCTATGCTAGTCCCCTCGGCTGATTGTCGGAAACATACTATTTTATAAACCATGGGGTATGATGCTACTGGCGTCGCATTGCGCTGGGAGTACTTTCTCTATAAATAAGTGAAAATCCACGGCACGACATGACATTCTTGTACATGACTTTCTTGCTTGGTATTCCACAAAAATTCACGAAGTACTTGCTCATAAGTAAAAGATACTGGAGTGATGATTATGTGACTTGCTAGTACATTCTCGATACATTTTTGTTCATGAAAGGTCAATATCATGTTCTTGTTACATTCTTACTAGTTCGTATTTGTTCTCATTCTAACTTACATGATCATCTTGTTACTTTGGTTTAATCGCATGATTGATCGCATTCGCATGATTTTTACCTTATTCTTTAGAGCTAAATTGTTAATTACTTTAATAGTGCCTTCATGTTGATGCGAAGATACCTACTGGGCAAGTGTGCTCATTACTTATTTCTAATCTTTTCAGGAGATGAAAGTGATTCAAATTCAGATTCGGGTTATACAAGTAACGGGTCCGAGAGCGAATGAAAGTATTGTCAAGATGAGAGTTAAGACTTAGGAAAGTCTATATTGTTTAGATTGAGTCTGTAATTTTTCTATTTCTTGAGTCTAGTACATAATGGAAGTTGAATTAGTGATTGTAATTGAGGGTTCAATTTGATTATCAATGAAATAAAGTTGAAGTTTGAATATATATTGTGCAATTGCATCTTTATGTGTGATTGTCTTGCGCTCTGATCGTTCTTGCTTGTAAGAGGCTTACTATGCCGGCTGTTCGCGCTCCCCGAGTTAATCTTCCGCTGTAATAAAGACTCGGGGCGTGACAGTTAAGTTGGTATCAGAGCCTAAGTCTCAGGACTTAGGAAGAAGAGTCATGTCATAGGAAAAGTCCAAGGTTTAAGGACCCCTACCTATAAACTAAGGAAGAAATTTCCATACCCATGTGAGAATTGGGTAGAGCCCGGGATAAGATAATTAATTAACTTTAAGATTATTTCTCCCAATTTCATGAGAAATAACAAGTTGTTATTTTTCTCTCAGGTACCTCATTTTACAAATGGCTCATCGTGTAGATTGGGATGGTATGCAACAAACAGTTGCCGGCCTTACTCAGGCATTGCAAACCATAGCGCAAGGTGGCGCAGGGGCAAGGGTTGGTGACCTACATCGCAATTTCCAGAGTTTAAATCCTCCGCGATTCTATGGTTCGTCTAATCCCGACGAGGCAGAAAACTGGATAGACGAAATGAATCGTATATTTGATGTCATCCAATGCACCGATCAGGAGAAGGTGCGTCTCGCAACCTTTCAACTCAACAAAGATGCTCGCACATGGTGGAAGTCGGTTCCGGCACCTCCGGCCAATGCACCTCATATATGGGATGGTTTTCTTACCATGTTCCGTGCCAAGTACTTTTCTGAGCACGTAAAGGAACGAAAGGTTATGGAGTTCGCCGCTCTTCGGCAAGGAATGATGACGGTTGCCGAATATGAACTGCAATTCTCAAGGCTTGCACCTTACGCACCGCATCTTATCAGCACCGATCTACTCAAGGCAAATCGGTTTATGGACGGGTTACGACTCGGTTTCATTCAGCAGCTTAGGACCCAAAACATCCGTACTTATGCGGAGATGGTTCAGCGGGCGTACCTATGTGAAAGGACCTTAGAGAAGGTCAAAAAATTAAAAGGGAAAGGAGAAGAATCAAGCCGACGCTCAGATCGGCGTTATAAGAAAGAGAAATTCAGCATCACGGAGCCTTACAAAAGCCGTGATAGTAAGAAGAGATCCAGGAATGAGAATGGTGGAAGTTCCCATAAGCAAAAGAAAGTCAAGGAGGAGAAGGAGCAGGTCGCCACGGCTTGCACATTTTGTGAAAAATTCGGCCATTCGGCTGAGGAGTGTTGGAAGCGTCTCGGCACTTGTTTACGTTGTGGAAGCAGGGAGCATAGCATGCCGGAATGCCCCCTTATGAAGGACCAGTCATCTGGTGGAGGACGCAGGAGGCAGGCTCGCCTCAATGCTGTTCTAGAAGGAGAGGAAGCGCCCAGGGATGATGGGCTTATGGAAGGTACTCTTCAAATTTGTTCTCGTCCTGCATTTGTGCTATTTGATACTGGTGCCTCTCATTCTTTTATCTCCGCTACTTTTGCTAAAACATTACCAATCGCATCAGTTCCCTTACCTTCAGATCTTGCTATTTTCACACCCTTAGGTTCTGGAACAAAGCTTACCAACTATTATCCTGATAGCGAAGTGATAGTAGAAGGTCATGATCTCCCCGCAAACCTAGTATGCCTTGACATGAAAGGTTATGATGCCATTTTAGGGGTAGACTGGCTTGTAGATCATGATGCTTATATCAATTGCCGAAATAGGATTATATCCTTTCGAAAGCCCGGTTTTCCAAGATTCTCTTTTCTTGGCATCAAGTACAAGAAGCATCCTACTATCATATCTTCACTTCACGCTTGCAAACTTATCTCGCAAGGATGTGAAGCTTTTCTTACTTCCGTAATTATCACCGAGTCTAAGGAGATTATCTTAGCGGACATTCCTATTGTAAATGAGTTCCCCGATGTGTTTCCGTCCGAATTACCCAGTTTACCACCCGAGAGGGAAGTGAACTTCACTATTGAACTCATTACGGGAGCAGCACCTATTTCTATAGCCCCTTACAGGATGTCCCCCACAGAACTCAAGAAATTGAAGAAGCAGTTGCAGGAACTTCTGGACAAGGGTTTCATCAGACCTAGCACATCCCCTTGGGGTGCACCGGTTCTATTTGTCAAGAAGAAGGATGGTTCTCTCAGGCTATGCATAGATTACCGACGACTGAATCAACTCACAATTAAAAACCAGTATCCGTTGCCGCGTATTGATGAGCTCTTCGATCAGCTTTCGGGAGCAGAATATTTCTCTAAGATAGACCTCAGATCAGGTTATCATCAGCTTAGAGTTAAAGAAGAGGACATTTATAAATCGACTTTTCGAAGTCGTTATGGCCACTGTGAATTCGTAGTGATGCCGTTTGGGTTAACTAATGCCCCAGCAGCATTCATGCAACTTATGAACAATGTCTTCCAGCCATATCTGGACCAGTTCATCGTCGTCTTCATTGATGACATCTTGATATATTACAAGACGAAAGAGAAACATAAACAACATTTGAAAATAACTTTACAAACACTTAGAGAACACAAGCTTTATGCCAAACTCAATAAATGTGAATTCTGGCTCGAGGGAGTCTCATTCCTAGGCCACATTATTTCAAAAGAAGGTATTGCTGTGGATCCTTCTAAGGTAGAAGCTGTCAAGAATTGGAGTCGGCCAATGACTGTATCAGAAGTAAGAAGCTTTCTGGGTCTAGCTGGTTATTATAGGAGATTCATTAAAGACTTCTCAAAAATTGCGGTTCCTTTAACTAGACTCATAAGAAAAGAAAATCTTTTTGTCTGGTCAGAGGAATGTGAGAAGAGTTTCCAAACTCTTAAGAATCATCTTACAACAGTTCCTATTTTATCACTACCAATGGAGGGTGGTGGATTCGAAGTGTATACGGATGCGTCTGGCATTGGCTTAGGATGCGTTCTCATGCAGAATGGAAAAGTAATCTGTTATTCTTCAAGACAATTGAAACGTCACGAGGAAAACTATCCCGTACATGATCTGGAATTAGCAGCGGTTATTTTCGTCTTGAAAATTTGGCGTCATTATCTTTATGGAGAAAAGTTCACGGTCTACTCGGACCACAAAAGCTTGAAATATTTATTCTCTCAAAAGGAGCTTAACATGAGGCAGAGGAGGTGGTTAGAATATCTCAAAGACTTTGATTTTGCTATTCAATATCATCCTGGCAAGGCTAATGCTGTAGCAGATGCACTCAGCAGAAAACCAATGGGTATGTTATCAAGTCTTATGATAAGTGTAACTAACCTTGTTCCTCAATTTGCTCAGTTGAACTTAGATATTGACATAAAGGAAGAAGATTGTTTCATAGTTAATATCCGAGCTCAACTTACATTGATAGAAGATCTGGTCAAGCTGCAAAATGATGATCCTATATTACTGAAAATTAAAGCCAATATGGAACAAAGGCCGGATTTTTCTATTTCCAATGACGGAAGATTGTTATTTAAGGGCCGAATATGTGTACCAGATCATGAGGCTACGAAGAAACTAATCCTAGATGAAGCGCATAATTCCAAATACACAATTCATCCAGGAGGAACAAAGATATATCGAGATCTCAAAAGAAATTTCTGGTGGCCCAATATGAAGAGAGAAATAGCTGATTTCGTGTCTCGCTGTCTCACCTGTCAACAAGTAAAGGCAGAGCATTTTAGACTCGCAGGTAAATTACACCCCTTGAGTATTCCCGAATGAAAATGGGAGAGTATAGGGATGGACTTTATTATGGGTTTACCCCAGACCAGAGGTGGACACGATGGAATATGAGTAATCATAGACCGATTGACTAAATCCGCACACTTCATACCAATAAAGAGTCGATGGTCTGTGGATATCCTAGCGGCATTATACATAAAGGAGATTGTTAAACTACATGGTGTCCCCGTCAATATTATATCCGATAGAGATCCTCGATTCACATCACAATTCTGGAAGGGTTTACAACATTCACTAGGGACTAGATTGAA
Source organism: Amorphophallus konjac (assembly GCA_022559845.1). Taxonomy (NCBI): domain Eukaryota; kingdom Viridiplantae; phylum Streptophyta; class Magnoliopsida; order Alismatales; family Araceae; genus Amorphophallus; species Amorphophallus konjac. The sequence goes on from CM040129.1 coordinate 23,272,794, forward strand.
TTTCAGCACAGCTTTTCATCCACAAACAGACGGTCAAACGGAAAGAACGAATCAGGTAGTAGAAGATATGCTCAGGGCTTGTGCTATCGACTTTGGAGGTAGTTGGCATGATCACTTGCCTCTAGTAGAGTTTGCATATAAGAATAGCTATCAGGCTAGCATACGAATGACACCTTTTGAAGCTTTATATGGAAAAAGCTGTCGATCACCAATATGCTGGAATGAAATAGGGGAAAAGCAATTTCTAGGCCCCGACTTTATAAGGGATTCTACCGAGAAGATCAAGCTCATTCAAGAAAGAATGAAGATGGCACAAGATAAGCAAAAGTCTTATGCTGACAATCAAAGACGTGACTTGGAGTTTCAAGTAGGAGATCATATATATTTAAAGATTTCTCCAGGTCGTGGTATTCGAAGATTTGGCATTAAAGGAAAGCTAACTCCAAGATTCATTGGCCCCTTTGAAATTCTTGAACGGATTGGTGAAGTGGCTTACAAACTGGCTTTACCTCCACAATTAGCAGGAGTTCATGACGTATTTCACGTCTCTATGCTGAAGAAGTATATATATGATCCTGACCATATTATTACTTATGACAATCTGGAAATTCAGAAGGACATGACATACGAACAAACGCCAACAAAGATTCTGGAACGAGAAGTGCGTCAACTAAGAAATAAAGTTATTCCTATGGTCAAAATTCAATGGAAGAAAACATGGCCATATGAAGCAACTTGGGAAACCGAAGCAGCCATGCGGAAAAGATTTCCAGAATTATTTAACTATAAGTACACTCTCCAAAATTCATATATTGAATTTGGGGACCGAATTCTTCTAAGTGGGGGAGGGTGTAGTACCCCAGAATTTATATATATAATTTTTGAATTATAAAATAATTTTCTGAAAATTATAAAGGCCTAAATAAATTAATGAAGGATTATTAGATTAATAAGTCATTATAAGGCTCAATTAGGCCAATTAGTTAACCTAGCCTATCTAATTATTATCCAAAAGGTTAATGGACTAAGCCCATTAAGTTTGGCCCATATTCTATAAGGGTAATTAGCTTATTCACGTATTTTAAGGATAAATACTATTGATATAAGATAATTATGTGGATAAACGAATAAAAGAGTTTGATTAAATTAAAACTCTATATACGTTGAATGTAACAGTCTATCGGGCGACCGCCACAGCCATGTAACGCACCAAGACTTATGCATATAGTTGGCCTATACTTCGTTTTCATGACTAGGACAGTGGTAGTATGTTGATTTCCAGGCATGTTATGTTTTCATAAACCTTTACTTAGTTTACTGCCAGCAGATTCTCTGACGCACCAACGTAAGACCGTCACATGAATGTAACGGCCTTACGATAGACCGTCACATCCTGTTGTGCTTTTATTTGTTCTATTATCTCTGACGCACCCTAGCAGGAGCGTTACACCACTGCAACGGCCCCTCGATAAACCGTCACACACTGTAACGTGCCTATCCTAGACCGTCAGACACCTGTGTTCTGTCAGTCCAAGGCAGAATAATAACCAGTTAAGTTTACTTATAAATAAGCTTAGATAGCTAAGTTTGGACCTATTATCATGACTTTGAGTTTAGTTTCTGATTCATAATCAAATTGCATGATTAATGTGTCTTAGGTTATTTTAAGTTATGCTAATTTCATTGGCTAAAACTCTATAATTTTGTATTCTAAATCATGATTTTCCAAAGTTGTATTGACGGAGTTTTATCTTGGTTTCATAATGTTACACATTCTTTCCTATCTATAGAGTCATTTCTTTAAGTATATGGCACATATTCCGGTATGTTGTCCATTAGTTCGCTTTGCACTATAGGAACATTATTCTTGGACATGAGGACCTCTCTATTGAATATTCCTTCCAATGGACTAGGAAATCTTGTTTCAAGGCCTCCGTAATTCTCCGCGAGCCTGGGATTCCCACTAGGACGCCGAGTTGGTTGTACCATTAAAGCCCATTGATTAGATTACACTATCGATGTTTTTGGTTATCAGTAATGTAACGGCTCTATGTTGGACCGTCAGGCACAAATAACGGCCCAATATACGACCGTCACATTCCACTGAGTCCGATTTCTTGGTTCTGGATTCAGACTAATGTAACAGCCCAATACTGGAGCGTCACATCATGTAACGGCCCAATACACGACCGTCACACTGCTTGAGTATTTTAACCCAAGGTGGACCAAGGGTTGATATTCCAAGGTTTCTAGATGGACTATTAATGATCTAGAACTTATCATATTGATCAAGAAACCTAATATAATGAATGGAAGATAAAGAACGTATCGTTATGCTGCCGATTTATTTCCATAAGCATAACCTTGCTTAAGTCATTCTTGCTTTTTCATGATTCTTATTGAATCATTCATTCATTGAATTATTGTTATCATGAGCTTATTTGAACTCATTATATTCTTGGTCATACTTTATTGTTACATGCGTGGAAAAAGCTTGATTTATACTTGAAGATGCGATCGAGCACTGATTGTGTTCAAGGGCTCTATGCTAGTCCCCTCGGCTGATTGTCGGAAACATACTATTTTATAAACCATGGGGTATGATGCTACTGGCGTCGCATTGCGCTGGGAGTACTTTCTCTATAAATAAGTGAAAATCCACGGCACGACATGACATTCTTGTACATGACTTTCTTGCTTGGTATTCCACAGAAATTCACGAAGTACTTGCTCATAAGCAAAAGATACTGGAGTGATGATTATGTGGCTTGCTAGTACATTCTCGATACATTTTTGTTCATGAAAGGCCAATATCATGTTCTTGTTACATTCTTACTAGTTCGTATTTGTTCTCATTCTAACTTACATGATCATCTTGTTACTTTGGTTTAATCGCATGATTGATCGCATTCGCATGATTTTTACCTTATTCTTTAGAGCTAAATTGTTAATTACTTTAATAGTGCCTTCATGTTGATGCGAAGATACCTACTGGGCAAGTGTGCTCATTACCTATTTTCAATCTTTTCAGGAGATGAAAGTGATTTAAATTCGGATTCGGGTTATACAAGTAGCGGGTCCGAGAGCAAATGAAAGTATTGTCAAGATGAGAGTGAAGACTTAGGAAAGTCTATATTGTTTAGATTGAGTCTATGTAATTTTCCTATTTCTTGAGTCTAGTACATAATGGAAGTTGAATTAGTGATTGTAATTGAGGGTTCAATTTGATTATCAATGAAATAAAGTTGAAGTTTGAATATATATTGTGCAATTGCATCTTTATGTGTGATTGCCTTGCGCTCTGATCGTTCTTGCTTGCAAGAGGCTTACCATGCCGGCTGTTCACGCTCCCCGAGTTAGTCTTCCGCTGTAATAAAGGCTCGGGGCGTGACACATAAGTTTCCCAGAATTATACTATTAAAAATGTCAATTTATTGAATCGAGCATGAATTTAGGAGTACAGCAATATCGTTATCATCATTGAATTTCACTGTAGCCTAGCAGATATCTTGAAAATGCTTTTGAGTAATTCGTAGAACATTTAATTGTCTTTTGTATTTGAAGACAACAAAAATGTGTGCTAACCAATTAAAGATGCAAAGGTAACGTTGGTAGCTAGCTGCACTATGAGATAACCAAATTGTCAACAAGAAATGTGTGACATGAGGACTTTTGACTTATGGATCTAAGGTTACAACTTAATACATTACCTAGGGTTGAGTAGGGTGAGAATTATTTACATTCTTAGAAATGGAAAGAAAAATTCCTTACAAGATAGGTTTGATACCTTTGTGAAGGCTGTGAAGGTCCTTTTTGATAAAATTTGATGTTTCTTGCCAATTTCATGATGTAATTATTTTTATTCCACAAGCCTTCTCATATTTCAAAAATCCATACATACAGGTATATTGTTTCATGGTCATGTTTTGTGGCCTTAATGCATCCTTGTTCATACCAAGGTGGTATTCCCTGCATCAATCCCTCACCCCCCACCCACCCATCAGAAAACCCAAAAATGAAGAGTCCCATGGTATATATGGGGTCAAAAATAGACTCAACGTAAAACTACAAACTCCTGACAAAAGAATATATACAAAAAAAAAACCTTCTCAGCAATGGGCAATCATAACCCTACATTAACCTGAAGTAACAGAATTGAGAAAATTAAAGGTTTCTGACAAAACTTCAGTAGTGAAGTTTATCATATATCTTGAAGTTGATGTTGGACAATGACATACAGAAATCATATGAGGGGAAGGAGTCAAGAAGAAAAAGAACAGATTGGCAGAATGATGAGGGGGGATAAAGATAAGTGCTATAGAAGGAAGAGAAAATAAGTCCAAATGAGTCAATCATGCTACTATGTGAGTAGAATGGAAACGGAAAGGAGATAAAGGAATCTGCAGACACCTCAATCCAACTGAATTTTAAAAAGCCTATGCTCCACTGTCGAAGAAACACAAAATTCCAAGCACAGAAGAAAGAAGAGTCACAGGCATTTGAGGGATGATGGAGATGCATAGCCAACATAAATTATAATCATGTGATGGTATGATGAGAGGGAAAAAAGAATTGTTTGATGGTAAATTAATTATGACACTGTTAGGGAGACATCTTTTTGCACATATGTGTTATATTAATCAATAGGAATGAACAGAGTCTGTAATAATGCTAGTCTTATTCTTCTAGTATAATCAATTTCTTTTTCCTAAATCAATCATTCAGCCAAATTTATGTATTGTTTAGATGCTGTCAAGTTAGATGGTGTTTTTCGAGCATGAGACTTGAAGCTGAAGAACCTAACCATTGATGTATCATTCAGACTTTATTTATTACAGGTTTTGACAAATGACTTAATGAATATCTGGTAATTCTTTGGAACCCTGCATCTTTAATTCCAAACTGTTGGTAATTTCTTATAAAATATGGAATTGGCTTCTTAGCTATAGAGAAAAAAATCATGTACAACAGTTTACATGATACCTAAAGAATTTCCTTCTTAAAAAATCTGGATTAATTAATTTTTTTCCTTCCACACGAATGTAGGGTCTTACTTATCTTCCAGTTGGGTTAAGCATGCCAAGCATGGGGTGGCCTTTGTCTTATGAACAAGCTGTGGTTTGGAGCCCCACTCAAACACGGAGCCCACCCCCTGAAGCCAAAGCCCCCCTCGAAGGCCTCCAATGCGAAGAAGAAGAAGAAGAAGAGGCCCCGGAGAATCCTAAACTGAGGAGTGGTTTTTCTCTCTGTTGTTCTACATCTCATTTGTTTTTGTTTTTGACTGTAAAGATAGTAGATGATGCCATTGTCACTGGCTCATTGACGGTTTTGACAAACAAATGTGTTTTAGTCCTGAAGTCAGTTGTTTGCCTCAATAGTTATCTATCATCCCATATGTGCTACTGAGTTTTTGTTGTTGAATAATACTAAATTTATTGAAGGATTTTTGCATTGCAAGTTTAAATATATGTGTCCGACCCACTTTCAAGAAAAAATATATATGTTTGCATAATTACAAGTGAAATTATAAAAAATAGATTTAATACATGTAACCATTTATGTACTTACATATGAATTGTAAAAAAATATTAATATGGCTAAATATTTGTGTAACTACATGGGAAATGTAAATAAATTAATGCGTATAAAAAATTATGTAGTTAGCATGAAATGTAAGAGAACAAGATTAATGCGTCTATACATATGCGTAATTGCATGTGAAATGTAAAGAAAAAATTAATGCGCCTAACTCTGTTACAGGCCGAGGTGTTAATCCTCTAGTTGAGGTGTTAATCCCCCATTTGTTAACCTTCAATTCGTTGTTATTTCTGGATTAACATCTCAAAATAAAATAAGAAATAGTTTATTTTTTATATTTACTCACGTATAAAAAATAAGTTAATATATAATATTAGATTTATAAATAATTTATTAACAACAAAGAAAATTTAAACGTAAAGATTAGAAAATAGATTTATGTAAATTTTGAATGCAAAAAAAATGACCATAAGATTGGGATGTGAGGGGCATTTTAGTCAATCTATATAGTTAACTCAATTTCTATCCCTCAATACAACCATAGCAAATGGAATAAAATAGGAGTTAACCTCTTTTGTCCCAAAGAGATAACCCATTGCCTACCAAAGCAAATGAGACTAAGTGAGGGGACAGACAAATCCGGGAGAGATATCCCTCCATTTGTCTATCCCTCTATCAAAGTGGGGCAAAAAGAACAGAAGCACCAGCACAAGATCCATGTCTGTTGTTCAACGATAGAGAAAGTGGTGGAACTATTGAGAGCTCAGAGAAGTGCCCAATGATTTGAAAATATAACATGTGACTGGATCTCCTTTGAGGAGATTGTCTGGGACCTTTCAGGATTGCTTTCATTAAAGAAACTGAATTTTCCCTTTCTCAGTGGCACTTTGTGTCACTCTGTCCAGTTACAGATGATGCCCGGAGTGACATTTTCTTCTGTGGGAATTGCTTCCTTTCATAAAACTGGATTATAGGTTCTAGATAGTATCTATTCCTAAGTCAGGGGCGCAACCCATACCTTCCAAACAAATGATAAGATCCTAGAAATAAAGCCACCTCAGTAGCTCTTTATTTATCACATAATAGTCCACTTTTAGCTACCATGAACACAGCTCGTCAGATCATCTCACACCCAGTTAGCAATGAGTATAGGCACACTTGTAAGCCACCATTTACACAATCCTCTCAAATGAGTCAAATCAAGAACTAGCTCTCCCTCACATTTCCAGGCCAATTTATTATAGCTTTAGACTTGGCAGTACTCCAGTGTGGAATCACTAGTAGAATGAAGAACACAAGTGATCATAGCTAGAATGACAAGAATAGACATGGGAGATAATTACAGGATATAGATGTGGGAGATGATTATGGGGCCAGGTTTGGCTGACACAATGTTGGACATGAATCAGAAAGGTGAAAAGCTGAGTCAGATTGTATCAACTATCAACTCAGTTGTGATGCAATTTTGAACCATAGAACTCTGTCCAGACTCCCCTAAACAAAATCTCATTGAAGGGTTTTACCCATGTGATTTGGCTCATCCTTATGCATATCAGGTATCAGAAGCACTGAAAACTGAGAGGACCTCATGCAAGTAGCCACGAAACCTCTATTTAATATTACGATAAATAGAGATATCCCAACTTATCCCATAACCTCTATTTGGTTCGCTCAAAAAGATGAGGTTATCCTCAACTTAAATCATCCCCATTTCAGACCTAATGGGGATAAGTAACTTCATTTGGTATCGGTATAGGTTGAGGTTGAACTAAGCCTAGGTTATCCCCAATTTTTGGGGTTGAATCTGCAAATAGATCATTCCACCTATTAGGTAGAAAAACTACCCCTATGCCCTTAGCCAATGCAACCTCATTTATGTTATCTCAATACCAAACAAACACCAGGTTAAGGATAGGTGCTTGTCCATTATCCCCACTTAAATTATCCCAATACCAAAAGTGATCCAGAATTGGGAATGAAAATGAACACAAAAGTGCCAAAGTGAGAGACAAGGAACAGAGAAGCTCCTGATGATTAAATGAGGTGGTCATTTTCCAGTAGGAATAAATCATAATGAAGGTATCTATTGGAGCCATAAAAAAAAAAGTCCATAAGACAACCCCCTGTAGGAGTTCTACCCTATATCAGCCAAAGAGGATGGAACATTTTTGCAGGTGCAAATGCTTCAGAATATCATGGACATGAATTCATCACAATTATAATGTCCAGATAATTAATGACGACAAAAAGGACTAGCTAGTAGAATTCTCTAAATTCAAAAAGAAAACACAGTAAACATATGAAATGATTAGGGAATTTGTAAAATACCTTTCTCCAAGGGCCAGACTTGGATGATGTCTGCATTGGTGCCTCAGACTACAGATGACACATGAATAAATATTAGACTATACCAAAGCTGATGTTAGAATGAAAAAGGCGTCAAAAGATTGTGTACGTATATCAAAGCTCAATGGATGCAGACCTTTGAATTGCAAAATAAATACAAAAAAAAACCTCTTGGAATATGTATAAAACATTAATATTATATCTAAACAGTTTCCACAAGGTCCAGCTTTGATAATTTGGAATACCCTCTAGGTATAATCCCAGCTGTAGTAGACTTGTCTTTTTCCCTTTCTCACATATGGAGCATGTTTGCCATCTGCTCCAACTATGAAGAAAATAGTCTTTTCAAATATGAAATAGGAAGAAATTGAATATGTTTGCAGTCATTTCTTTAATTGTCTATCATCCATCTACCTACTCATTGTACCAATGGATTAAGATGGTAAATATATGGCTACTATCTGAAAAATGAAGGAAATGTAACATAGCACTTCATTCACATTTCAAAAAATGTTTCTAAGACCTTTAAGAATACAAGGAGCAAGACTTTATGCCAAGTCACACGCTCATAATGGTAAGACACTCAATTACACATTCATGAAATGTGAAGAATACAACCTCCTCAAATTTCTCAAAATTCTGCGTGTCCAACTCATCATTGACCTGAGGTATGAAAGCAGCTTCCATCTGATATAGCCTGTCCCACTGAACACCCTTGAACCATGGGTGTGCCTAGAACCAATCACAAAGGAGGATACACAATCAACTTCTCAGTAGATTTTCCTCTGTGTGCAAGTATGGAGAAGAGAGAGAGAGAGAGAGAGAGAGAGAGATGTCTTTTCAGAACATACCTTTATTTCATGAGCTCCTTTTGTTCCAAGTCTCTGTTCCACATTGCATAGCAGCTTGCAGATAAGATCTTTGGCTTCAGCAGATAGTTTTGCCTCTTCAGGGAATTTCAAATGAGTTCTCCAATTCACAATCTACATATCAAAAGTAAACAATTAAGCAATCAGAAAAATAATTGATCGAGACAAAAGCATCTTGGATCAAGAGAAAAACTGCCTAGTTATATAATTTCATAAAATTCGTGTCACACAGTTGATAGCCCAGACTGACAGCCATGTAACTCTCACTGTAAGGTTGAATAATTCAAGCTGATTCGGTCAAGGTGAGATCAACAACATTAGCTTAGTCTCAGAAGAGTCATAATGAGTAGTTTTGGTCAAGGCAAACCCGGGAATCGGTATCAGATCGGTCCATCCAAAACCGGTCTGGATCGGTGGGATCGGCCAATCCGAACCGATCCTGGAACGACTCAGAACCGATCCTGTTGAGTCTGCCGAACCCAACATGTGGAGGTTAGTTGTCTATGTACCTAGTTTTACAGGGAGTTTTATATAAATGTAATATTCTAATATTCCACTTTCATCTTTACCTATTCTCTCCGCATTTCCTTTTTCATTTTTACTTTTGCAGGAGAACAAAGCCGGCAGAGGAGGAGGTGGCGGGGGAGGAGGTCAACAGAGGCGTCGACGGCGACGGCGGCTGGGGTTCGCGATGGTGGCGGTGTCATGTCCTCTTCTTCTTCTTCTTCTAAGGGAGGCCGATCGAGAGGATGAGGAGGATGCGGAGGACAAGGAGGAGAAGGTACCGATGACTGGGACCGGCGGCAGTGACAACGGCGGCGACAGTAAATATTTTCCTCTTCTTCTTCATCGCCGTCATCTTCTTTTTCTTCTTCTTCTTCTACGATCCTTCATCATCATCATCATCATCATCATCTTCTTCTTCTTCTTCTCGTCGATTGTTCATATGCTTGTCCCCCTCTTTGTTTTTTTTTAAACAAACCCTTGGATCAGTCAGATCGGTCGAGATCGGCCAAGGGGATTGCCTAGAACCCGGCGCGTTCGGGGCGATCCGACCCGATTCTGGCCAAGTCAAGCCGATCCCGGCCGATCCCAGTGAAGGATCGGGAAAGGTCGGCACGGGATCGGATCGGTTTGCCCAAAAACCGATTGGATCGGACGATCCGGCCCTATCCGATCCGATTCAGCGAACCTTGGTTTTGGTTCATAGAATTCAAGTAAGCAAAGTTTACGATGTTGCTCCTAGACTGAACTGACATGACATTGTATTTTGTTATGTAAGCAAGTACATTAGCAAAGTTTATACTCGTGATCAGCTATTGCAATATTAAAATACACATATGGAAGGATCCAAAATGCCAGAAATTTGCAAAATGCTTCTTTTTGATATTGCTATGAATCAAACCACTGACCAAAACTTGATTTAGCGGATAGAGAAGCCTGGAACTGGTGGCATGAAATATATCATGAATATAGAGTATGGTACCAATAGCCCCTCACCCCTCTCTTTTCTCCCCTAACGACGAATCATGTTGAAGTCATACAGCAAGTGACACTCCCAAAACTGTGACATCAAAAGGGGGAACCCAACAAGCGAAATGGCTCTGATACCACATTATTGAACTAGACGACCACACAAAACTTGGATTAGAGATTGGAGAAGCCCAGGACTTTTATAGACAGTGATTTGTAAATACCCCATATAGGACAAAATGGAAACCACCATCAGATATAATTGCATTAAGAGACCATGACATCTCTTATGGTGAGGTCCTAGAACAGTATTAGCCTAATTCATTTCATTACATATGTAGGTTCAACAGCAATTAACTGATCAGAAATCTGAAGATTTGAACAATTTAAAGCCAAAATTTCAAGAAAAAGAAACTTTATACTTCTTTATGAGTATTTTCGATCGTCCATTTTGATGTTTTGCAAAGCTATATTTTTATGAAATGATAACCCAAAAATTTCTCCCTTTTTCTCAGAAAGGAGTAGAAAACCTATTTTGCATGAACCAAATGGGTCCAGATTTAAAGGACAATCTGCTAAATTACAGCTTCATAAATACTTTAAGGGTAGCAGGAATTAAAACCTGAAACATTTGAAATTAAAACTAAAATATTAATATTTGAATGTTGAATTCTACCATATGGTGCTATGTAGATGCATATTGCAACAAAGTTATTAAAGACTCAATCTATCTGTTACTAGGCCAAATTGCTGATTCAAAACTTTGAGTTAATGGATGGAGAGGCACAGCATGGCTCAGGAATACCCAGCCTGGAACTAAATGGGTTTTGCCACCAGGCCCACCACTGCCCCATCCCCACAAATGAACAAGGGTGGATTCATATAGCAAGTGGTGCTCACTGGAATATGAGGCTAAATGGGGGAAATCAACAAGAAAACTAGTAAGTGGTGCTCCCCAAAAGCTCGGGCCCAAGCAGGGAAAAGCAACAAGCAAACTGACACTTCTACCAGGTGATTAACCAAGCCACCAACCCAAAACTCAAGTTAATGGATGCAGAAAAACCATAGAGTGGCCTGTGAATACCCAGTATGGCAGTAAATGGTCTTTGCCAGCACTATCAATGTTTTGGGTTTCCCAAAACTCGAAATATCTAAACTTAAAACTTGACCTTGTTAAATAGATGTATAACATGTGACCCCGTGTTGTTTTAGTGTTTCGAGCTTTGTGAAATTTTTGGGGATAATCATACAAGCTTTCCAATTCCAATATTGGTTACCAATTAACAAATATTTTTTAGAGTGATTGCACTAAAAATTAATTATTGTGATTTATATAGCATTAAATGAGCAAAAGCATGCAACACAAACTTTCAACTACAGTTTCTCACCATGCAAAAATACTAGTACAATCATCTGACGGACATACCTTTCTGCAGGTTGACATTGGATCCTCAGAATAGAAAGGTGGATAGCCAACAAGCATCTCATACATTATCGCGCCAAGAGACCACCTAGAGAAAAAAAGGAAAGAACTACATTATTGAAGCTCTAGAGTATATAAAACAAAACATAAAATATAAGATAGAAGTTATTATTCACCAATCACACTCCATCCCATATCCTTTCTTCAGCAAAACTTCCGGTGCAATGTAGTCAGGTGTACCAACAGTTGAATAAGCCTGCAACAACATCAATTTAGCTTGTGTCCAAATAGTAACTAAATTCCTTCCAAGGAAAAAAAGGAAGGGATTTTTAGTTTTCAAGCCCTTTAATCTTTCATATTTACAAATTCCCTCCAAACCAGATAATTATTCATAACTCCTTAAAATCTCGAGTTATTAAGTGAAACACCATATATCATTATGAATAAGTCCCTCGGGTGTTTAAAAAAAAAACTGAAAAGGGTGTTCATCAAATAAATGTGTAGCTGTGAGGGCTTACAAATGAATATCTGGATTGGAGGGGTTAATCCATAAATATGAAAGATTATGGGGGTTGAAAACCAAAAATCACAAAAAAAGAAACAAACAAACAAAAGCAGAATGTAGAAGAATCACAGAACAAAAAAAAAAGATACTATAGGAAAGATGTCATCAGTTTGAGATTGTCAAGAGATAATAAAGTCCGTCAAGAGTAAGCATGCAACAACAACAAAACAATAATAATAAAAAGAGTTCAAAATACATGAATATGAATCCATAAAAAGAAATGAAAAAAAATCCAGCTGGAATGGATAGGCAAAGGACCAAGACTGAAAGCTAGGATAACTGAAATTGTCATAAGACATACTACTAAGCACTATAGATATACTTCATCTTCCAAAAAAAGAAAAGAATTATAGATATACTAAAAGTTTATTTAGACATTTGGAGTTGAGTTCATAGATCATACATGGCATATTAAATCCAAGGTCATGCTAAGTTCATTCAAGGGCACACCTCCTGGGGCTAGGCTATGCATGCCAGTTTGTCTCAGCTTTGGGAAATTTGTTTGCCAAACTGATTCACGAAACCAAACCAAATAAACTTTAGAAAGAGGACCAATGTGAACCGGAGGAGTTTGGTTAGCTTCGGTTTAGTTCGCTTTGAACAGAAGTTTATTAGAAAATTTTCAATCAAATTAGAGCCGGGGTGCACCCAGTACTGAGCAAATGGCAAGCTGGCCTGGCTGGCCTGGCTACATAAGTCAACCTCACCCTGTTGGTCTTTGGTATGCATCTGTGGGAAGGCCAAGTTTGTAGGCATTCCTTCCTACCCTTTCCCTCATTGTCCAATATGAGACAAATCGAGGACGGGCTTCTGCCATCAAGCTAGATTTGAAGGGCACTTGCCGCCCTGACTTGCAGCCTTTTCCTCAGGTATGCTTAGGGCACATCTAATAAGATTCAGTTCAAAAATAGTTTATGGTTCAGTTCAGTTTCAAAATCTCTTGAAACCATATTGAACAAAACGTATTTTCAAATCAGAACGAGTTTATCCATCTGAACTGAATTTTCAGTTTGAATCAAAATACCGCACAGCCCTACTTGGAATGAGTCAAGTCCTTGAAAATGGGTGCATCCATTATTCATAAAGGTGCAGATTTAAATTTTAAAAAAAAATACTTCAATGATCTTCATTGTGGAGGGAAAATAAGCATAAAAAATAACTGCAAGCAAACAGCAGCTACTTAAAAGTTTATAAGCAAGATGCTTCAATTTCTGAATGGTATTCAATGAAACCTACCAACATCCGTCTGTTCTTTTGCCAGTGCAATAGTTGTTCCTGCTGGGTACGCCTTGGAGCGGAAGATGAGTTTGAACGCTTGTCACCTTCCAATGAAGGTTTGTAATTTCTGCCAATTGCAAGATCATTCTCACTAAGATTAGGGAAACTGCTACAATCAAGTGGCTTACATAGCCCAAAATCTGAAAGCTTCATGTGCCCATTGCAATCTAGTAATAAGTTGTCAGGCTTAATGTCTCTGAAAAGAAGAAAATGTAGTTAGTTTATGCATAGTATGATTGGAGAGAATAACCTACAAAACTCCTGTTGTGTGTAAATATTGAAATCCAGAAAATGAACCTATGAATATAGTTGTGTTTGTGAATTGATTCAATGGCTAATACTGTTTGTGCAACATAAAATCTGGCTTCATCTTCTGTCAACGTGTCCTTGCGCATAAGTAATGTCATCATATCGCCACCCGGAAGATATTCCATGATGAGATATAAAAACTCGTCATCTTGGAAAGAGCAGTAGAGTTTGACAATGCACGGACTGTCAACTTCAGCAAGGAGGTTCCTCTCAGCTTTCACATGCTCCACCTTTCAAAAGGCAAACACAGTTAGGATCAGGTCAATATGCATGCCCAAAAAAGGGAAGCTTGTGCAGTATACCTGGCCCCTTCGAAGCATTTCAGATTTCTTAAGTTTCTTCATGGCATAGACATGGCCAGTGGTCTTTTCCCTGCAAAGTCTCACCTGCAAAGAAATGAAAACCCCTCAAACCACCATAGAATATATATGTATATATATGAAAAACTTCAAGCATGTAATGCAGCAAAGAATGAATCAGTCATCACATTCTTCAACAGTCCCCAAGAATCAAGATCATGTAGTAAAATATTTGGAGATGCCAATTAGCTTCATAAAATGAGGTACACATCAGAACAGTTTAATCATTCAACAAAGAAGTCCATGTCACACACTGATTATAACAATACTAACTTACCAAGAGCTCAAAAGAAAAGTAATAGTTAACATCTTTTGGTTGAACAGACCTAAAAATGCTTCAACAGTGGCAACTCATTTCCGAAGGCGATTGAACATAAAAATGAAAATAATCAGAAAATAAAGGGACCAGAATAGCTGCCTACATATACACGTTGGCTAACATAATGTACATACAACTAAATATGCATAAAAAATGATATTGCATCCCCTTTGACTCTCTTCTTTTCCTTTCCACTTTTTTTCTCTTTTTTTCCCTGATATTACCCAATCATTTTGTGGTCATTTCAGCAAAAATAGAGATATTGTATCACATTGGATAACACTATGGATGTCATGAGAGACAAAAGGCAGTCATACATCAGTGAACATCTTATAACAACAGACAGACATCAGCACATAACAGCTCAACTTTAATTTATTGGGAATAATTACTGCATCTGAGAGAAGAAATGTTTGTCTAAATAGATCCTTATAGAGGATATATTTGTGTGGAAGAATGGAGTTTATTATTTGAATACAAAAACTGCTACACAAAAAACAGGCACAAGGAAATCATTGTCGATGAAAGATATGGACTATTTTTCCATACACAGTAAGACTGATCTTATGGGCTTGGATTGCTGGACTGTTGTTCCATTTTATTGAACTGTGTCACTTTAAACCTTGAAAAATATTAATGCTGGAACTGTTGGGTCCCTTCCTTGGTGCAACAGCGATCAAGAGGGGGGTGAATTGATCGCCCCTTCTAAAGACAATGATCCATTAAAACATAAAACTGAGATTGCTAAATCTCAGATGAAACACAGAGCGGAATAAATTTAAACACCTAAGATCTACTGACGTAGATCCAGATTATCATGGAAACGTTCTTTGGTGTGTGTGGAGATATTTGTTCAAACAGCAGATAGACTTGTGAGCAGTGATGTGTGTGGAGAGAAGATTGAACACAAGCAGTGCACGATACAATCACCGATCAGATCTGCTGCACCACTGAGCAGAGATCTTATCGAACACTTGGCGAGTGTGCGTGAGCAGGCTTAATGCGTGTAGCAGTGAGTGATTTAATGAATCGAACTAGACTTCACAATGTGTGCGAAGATTCAGTAAATGTGCACAGTGAACAACCAAGCAGTTTGAAGTGTATTAGAGTGTACCTATGAAGGGAGATAGAGGAAATGGAACAATCTCACAGGCATTCAACATAGGCACAGATATTTTTAAGTGGTTCGGCCACACATACCAGTGTGCCTACGTCCACCCCTCACCAAACCCAGTGAGGATTACACTATCTTGTAAACAACCTACAAGACAACACACATGGAGCCAGGCTCCAGCACGCACGCAGACAAACACCTGCGCACACACGGGGAACAAACTCCCCACGAGGAGGACACTCCTCGCACTGTTTTCACAGCAACAACCGGGGACGAACCCCAAACGCTCTGGGTCTGAAACCCAGCAACACACACACACACACAAATGTGCTCAGACGAGCTGAGCCTGTGCCAACATCGCACAGTTACACACACAACCAAAACAAAGTATCAGAAATTCAAGAAACTAAAGCAAACAAGATAGAACAATGAAAACAGTAGCTGTGTTTTATGCAGCAGAAAAGTTTCTTCAACGGTCACTTCTTCCTTCTCTCCTTGAGCTGCTTTCCACTTTCTATCTCTCACTGCAACCAAAAGATGGATGCTCTATCTCTCTCTTCCTCAAAGCTCTCTTCCTTTCTCTTCTAACTCTCTCTTTTTCCCTTCTTCCTTAGATGGAGGATGCTCTCTGCTATCTCTGCAGCCCAAAGCAGCCTTCTCACTCTCTTTCTTTCTTTCTTCTTCCTTCCTTTCTCTCTGGGACGAGCTGAGTTATCTCCTCGAACTGCTGCTTACCCTGAATTATGCTCGCTCCTCTTCCCAGTTGGTGATCGCAACATATTTAGAGGAGAGGTTTAATCTGAGCCCTTCATCCTGGGAGATTTAATCTGAGTCGTTTAGATCCTTAGAAGACTCCAGATCCGAGGTCCAAGGTTTTGGATCGACTGGCCAATGATTGGCCCTTGGATAATGGATAATTTTTCCTTCCAAGCTTTTTCTTATTGGTCCACGTCAAAAAGGAATATTCTCTGGCAGAGGTACTTCTAGAACCCTGGACCATCGATCTGAGTGCCTACCCAATCATTGGGCCTTGGTCCATGTGCCCACGTTGGAAGTTCGCAAGTACCGCTGTAGGGGATGTGTCGACACACTTACCTCACTGTGTCAACACACTCTTCTTGTTTCTGGACGAGAACATGCTGGACAGCTTTGATGTGTCGACCCCATAGATTCATTGCGTCGATGCACTCTGCCTGTTACCTGAGAACTGGCTGAAAAGCTTAGTTGTGTCGACGCAGGAGTTCCATTGCGTTGACCCAACTTCCATTCGTTGTAATGAGTATACACTATATCACTCAAGGTGTGTCGACGCCATAAGCTCATTGCGTCGACACAACCTCCTCGTAGCCTGAAGGACAGATCCTCTGGTTCTTCTTCTTTTCTTCTGCTGCGTCGACGCACTGGATCCCTGCATCGACTCATCCTTCATATTTACTTGGTTCACCGTCCCACTGAAGTAAAGTATTCCTTCTTCAGTTGCGTCGACTCCTTGGCTTGAATGTGGGTCGACACACTGAACCTTGGCTCTTGCTGTTCTTCTTATTGCCTTTGTCGATTCTTCTTCACATCGTGAGTCTGCTGAATGTCAGTCGACTGAACTGAATGTCTGTCGACTGAATTTAACTTCTGACAAGTATCTGACCTGAAATGAACACTTAGTGCATTTATCTGAACACTTCATACATTCTGACCTTGACATATTTATCTAAGTTGCATGGACAAGATCAGACTTAATATTTCATATGTCATAGTTATACATCATCAAAACACAGAACACAACAGGAACATGGAGGAAATTCATGCTCATTTCAGGAGGTAAAAATCAAATAACACAATGAATCTCATAAACATCTTAAATCATCAGAGGGAAACAGCCATCATTTACTCATTCAGAGGGAGATACCCACCCTCTCCCCCAATAAAGTCATTCCTTAAACCTGAGCTATGTAAAGAGTAAAGGTGGTACCAGGAGGGGAGCAGTAAACAAAAGAAATGGAGACAAACCTCCCCAAATGCACCCCTCCCAATAATAGTTAAAAGTTCAAAATCATCGACACCCATTTTATGCCTTTGGAGCCGCATGTATTCTGTTTCCTTTTTCTCTAGATACTTTAAAAGGTTGTGCTGCTCTTCCTCAGAAACTTCAGCATCAGCAAGCTTCCTTTCCAAGATCCAGCGTCTAAGATTATGAACAAACACAGAATAAGGCAAACAAAAATTAGTCTCACCATTTAAAAGTGTTAAGAAAAAAAATATTATAATCACATAACAAACAAAGTATGCTGAAAGGCATGTTTGACTGAGACTTCAAGGATTATAAGAAGTTTAAGAAGAAAAAATAACATTGGAAAATATACTAGTGGAAATTAAACAACCATGTTATGAATCAAGCATGTGTCTTGGAAAAGAGACATACTTTGACATATGTCATTTGCTATTTGCTGCTAATACACCATTGACGGAACATATTTTGCTTAGCTTTTGGTCATAAAGGAAATAGTTTTAGTGGAGGCTTCCTTTGATTAGCTATTTTTCTGATTTTGAGCTGGTTTAGATCCTCCTCACCAACTCATGGGTTGGTGCTGACTACATTCTTCAGACAGATAAATACATAAAATTCCCACCTCTAAGTGATGCCTACAAAGACAAATAACACAACAAAATGAAGGGAAAAAAATAAAAGATGGTCTATGCAGATTTTTGATGTGGCACCACACCCCACAGCATGCAGAAGTGGCATGCAAGTGGTTTGGCCAGCAGTCACCCTCCTTCTTCTGTACGTGCATGATTCGTATGAAGAAGCTTCAATCAAAGTTTACATATGCTTTTCAAGATAGCATATGATGAACCATCAATATCCTTTAAAAACAATTAAAGACACAGGAGCCAATAGGCTGAAGGTACATGCAGTGGTAGACTGTACCTGGTACGTGATACATGAGCTGAGAGAGTTGGCATAGATTACTAGCATTATCACATAATGATATGGTTGGCTAGCAGATACCAATAGGATGGGCACGTGCTCATAGGGCAGTTTTGGCCGAAACCGATACGTTTCGGCCGGCTGAAGGTACATGTAGTGGTAGACTGTACCTGGTACGTGATACATGAGCTGATAGAGTTGGCATAGATTACTAGCATTATCACGGAATGATATGGTTGGCTAGCAGATACCAATAGGATGGGCACGTGCTCATAGGGCAGTTTCGGCCGAAACCGATACATTTCAGCCGAAACATATCAGTTTCGGACCTGGACAATCCAAAACCGGACCTGCTCACTATAGCAGGTCCGAAACTTAAAAAAATATTATTTTATTGTGTTTTGAGTAAAATTGATTTCGGTTTCGCCTAGTTTCAAGCGTTTCGGCCCGATACGTTTCGGTTTCGGACCTGCTATCCGAACAAAAATTATTTTATTATGTTTCAGGCAAAACCGAAACTGCCATCCTTTCTTTCTATTGGGATTTTCTGGGTGATTGTCTCTCTCAAAGTGACTGCACACATGTCCTCCCTTGCTTCTGCCTTTACCAAGGATTGCACGATCAGATTGGTCCTGGTTTGGCTCCATCAAGTCTGATCTGATCTGTATGTCTATACAACAACTAACCATGCCACAAAGTTGCTTTTGTTTAACTTCATTGGTGTGATTCCAAGGGACAATTTTTTGTTCTTTCCATGACTTGCATGTCGAATGACTAAAGAGGAAGCTTTATTATCTGAGAAAGATGACATCTTAGAGAGAAGGATGGTAATGCTGGATGCATGAAGTAGCATCCAATCATGTTATCCAAGGCAACTGCCTCACTCATCTCCTCACCTCATCTCATGTTCTCCTCACTTGCTAGGCCCTTGACAATGTTATCTATGTCAAATGCTTCTGCCTTTTCAGTTGTGTGGCGCTGCATTTCTTATTCTTCATTATTCCAAAGTAGCTACTGCCCCTTGAAAAATGCCTAGGGCCCCTTTTCTCTCACATACTTCCATATTTTTCTTATTCATGATGATTTCTAAGGCCATCACTACTTATCTAAAAATTCATCTTTACATATCAGACATGATCAGTGTTTCCCAGAGCCTCACATATGATTAGCTTGAATGTTTTTTTTACTTTCTTCCTACTGCCACTTTCCTACTTCATGGCTATTTATGGGAGAAAACATATTGCTTCAAATGCCTAATCACTTGCCTAGGCATTTGAGGCCAAGGAGCCCCTGTTTGCCTCGTTCACCTCTATCCTCTTTGTTGGTGCACTGTTCAAGAAATGTTTGGCCTGCCCACAGCTTGGGATACTCGTGATTCAGGCTTGACCCTAGGCGGGTGGGTTTACTCTTGGTATTCCCAAAAAAATAGGGTTTTCAAGTTCCCTGCCATTATGATGACTAGATCCCCTTTGTTTAAAATGTTGCCCTGACAATCAGTTAGTGGGCAGTGCAGGACATCTTCTGAAAGATACCTATTGCCTAACTACTTTTTCCCTGAAAGAATACTGCCTAACTACTGTTAATTAGCCAGCAGCATATCCACCGTAGCATAAAAATAAGGTGAAAATATCACACAAGAAAAAGAAATGGAGCAAAAAGGAAATATAAAAGCATAAAGACAACATAGGATCAGAACATACATTAGGATTGTATAGAAGAAAAATAAAAGCAGTGTTTCAAGTTTCAACAAAATTTTGCACTAAAGGACTGCTAGGTGGCAAAGCCAGCTCCACACATTAATTTTAATGTTTACAATGACTTGTTCAAAAATAAGCCTTCTTGAGAAAATTTAAACGTAATTTGTTCACACTGCTGCTTTATAATGACAAAACCAGACATGATTTACCTCTCCTTCCGGTCTTGCAAACTCTTCATTTGGGCCCTGTAATGGTTCTCAATGTATTGCTTTGCAGCAGCAACCTTCTGCTTCGTAATATTTGAAGGTGCCTCATCAACCGGAGGCCTTGGTGCATCCCTCCCATTTTCCATATCCTTCTTCTTTGCCGGCCCTGACTTAAACTTATCCCCTCTAGCTTGGAATTTCTGAAACCAGCTCCTTGCAGAATCCATTTAAATCAAGATATCATCGTTCCAAGCGAAGAAGAAATAAGAATTTCCGTTTCGGAATTTGAAGCCCAGCAGCAGATGCAAAGCTCTCTCGGTGGAGAGTAATCCTCGTTGCCTGAATTATCCACATTTAGCACCCTGTCAGACTGAAACCACTGACTATGCCAGTTGTAGCAAAAACTGTGAAATACGACATAAGTTGCAATCCGGCGGAATCTCGTCGATCCCAAAAGCAACAAAAGAAAAAAAACATCACTCAAGGAGAGGACACGCTGAAAATTCTAATATCCCCCAAGGCCAGGCAACACGCTCAAATTCTGAAAAAAAATCAGCTACATGTTTACGGTCGCTTTCCTGTTTGGCATCCTATCACTAAACGAACACATCAGAAGGAACACGAAATGAACAAACAGAGACCTTAATTTGGGGTTAGAATGTGGAGGTGATGCCCCATTCCTCCCCCGAATTCAACAGTTCCGCTCACCAAAAGGACACTGATCACAAGGCTTCCCCAACCCAAATAAAGCACATAATTCTACAAGCAGAGCATCAAAACACTGGGAAAAGAGGAACAAAGAAGAAACAAGAGTCAAAGACAGCAACTTTCTATGACTACCAAGCACTCCCCACACCAATTCCACCACAGAAGCAGCAGAAGCAGCTAAACCATTTCAAACCCAACAACCTCCGAAAAGGACCCAGACTCCACATCCTTCCATACTGGTGACATCTCACCTCGGTTCACCGAATCCGGCCTGGCAATATAGAAATGGCGAGAATTAGAAGAAGAATTGGAGAAGAACAAGAGGCGGTCGGTGGGGGAAGAGGGAGCAGATTCACCTGCCTACAGCCCAAATCTTGGACAGAACCCCGGACGCAAAGCCCGACAGACGAGGGCGAAGAAGGGATCCCAGAGTTCCAACGTGCCCCCACAAGCAAAGGGTTCGCTTTGACTCCCCGCTAACTCACCCTCATGGGCGCCTTCCCATCCACCTTCCTCCCGAAGGATAGAAAAAGAAGGAGGAAAGCCAAAACAGAGCACGAAAGCAATCCGAGAATATATAAATATAGATATATGCATATATATATATATATATATATTTTTTCATTTATTTATTTATTTAAATATCGATCCGGTCCACATCGGGTATCCCCTTTTCCAACCCGAATAAGGGGCATTCTGTAGAAAATGACCATCAGAGACCCGGTGTGCGTGGAGACGAGCACGACAAACATGCGCATCCTGATACAAATGAGCTCATGGGGTTTCAAAACCCCATACTTGGGAGTCGATAGTTACACCGTTTGGTTGAAGAATTAATTTTCAAATAATATTAATATTTATATATAAGAATTAATTTTAATAATATTAATTATAAATATTAGTAATTTTAATATAAAAATATGAATATTGGAATCAATATTCGAAGAAATATTGAGTATGATAATTGAAAGAAAATAAAAAAAGTGAAAGTGAAAGAAGTGAAAAGAGAACATTATTTTGAACTCTCACCATTGAGATTGGAGCACTTTTAAACGTAGGTTTGACCCTGTATTAAATTTGATACGATATTATACTTTTCCATATGATGGTATTAAAATTACTAGAGCTAATTAACCGATCACTCTCTGTCATTGTCCATATCAAAATTGATATTGATAAAGGTGTTTCACGCGACAACAAAACAGCACATAATGTATTTAGAGTTGACGTAGAAGTCATCATATATATATATATATATATATATATATATATATATATATATATGTATATATTAATAAAAAAGATACTCGCCATATAAAGACATTTTATCAAAAGAAAATTCTTAACGTGAAACTCTTTTTTATAGAGCATGCCAACCATACATGTGAGTGAGCGGGGTGCAGAAGCAAGTTGTGTATGTTTTTTTTAAAATTACATTTGAACGAAGTCGGCATCCATTTTTAAAGTTCAACCTGTAATCTTCGGTATGCGAGAGATTCGCACGGAAGAGTTTCTACGTGATCTCAATCTCACCCGAGGAGGGTAAAATCAGTACGGCTTATGTATAACTTATTAACATCAGGTCAATATCGATCCAAGGTCTGCGCAGCACATAACGGATCTCTGACAGTCGGCGACCCACGTCAGGCGGCCCAATAAAGACGGGCATAGGATTCGTCAACCAACGAAAGATATCGACCTACGTATATCGGACGCTGGATGACCCTCCGACGACCGAACGTTACTCTCGCCATCATCGACCTCCACTCCAGTAAAGACAAGCACGCTCCAAGGATGCCGTAAGACTCGCCAACAGTCCACCCAGTCAAGATAAACGGGCGCACAATAGGAAACTCCCTACGATCGCGGGAAGACGTTATCCCACAACTCACGCTCTTCCTTGTTAATGGATGGGTCTCCACCGCCGGGACAATCGCTATAAATAGATCTCCAATGAGGACAGAGGAACACACATGTATACGGTCACATGATGGTCACATTGAGACATAGAGAGAACCACCTATATAGAAGGGTCCAGATCTGCTTCCAAACATGTCGCCAACCCTGCGAGCACTCTCTGAGCACCCATTAGTCACAGCGAGCACCTATGGAGGCCCCAATCCTAACTCCAGATTTGATTACTCTACTCGCACCCTCCTCTCTCTTCTTCATCTTCTGTAGATCTCTACGTAACAAGGTCTACTTATATATCGGAAGGTTATCTTATAAGATAACGCCCAGAGTTCCTTCTGACGTCGTTTATTTGTGTTTATAAATTTTCACGAATGATTAGACGTTATTCTTTAACAAATAAATTTTAGAAATATGATTCGAGATTTGAAATATTATTTTTTCACCTCCACGTCACCCAATCTAGTTACCCATTCTCCACGTCGTTAGCTTCTCACTGCCTCGATCGTCGTCCTTCTCTGTCCCACCCATACGCATCTTATCTTTCATGTGTATGTACGCATCCCACCAACATCTAATCCAGAGCTGGATGATGACAGCTGGTACGGAATGCCATACAGAGTTACAACTCACGGCGGTGTTCCGCGGGGATGAGCAAACCCTCCCCCCCCCCCCCCCCCCCCGCCCCCTCCCCCCGCTGCTTAGGTGTTGTTTGGTATCGGCATAAAAGTTGAGGAGAATATGTATAAGTCATTCTAGGATAATTTATGTCTTGTCTTATTCTCAAGTGCGTTTGATACACAAGAGGTGAAATGGGGTTAGAAAAATGAGGTTGGAATGACTTATCCACGTTTCTAACTCTAAAATCGAAGTTAACCATGTTTTTCTTAACCTAATTTATCCTCGTCCATTTTAATCATACCAAATGTAGATCTTAATATTATTATTATTGTTGTTGTTGTTTTTAACCTGGGCGGAGGATGAGGAAGCCGTGGGAAGTTTACTCGAAGGGGTGTAATAAGGTAATTTCGTTCCGCGGCATTCCAAAAACGTTCACGCCGCGTGGGGGGAAGGGGCTCGAGAGTTCAAAAGGGCTGCCGCTGCCGGGGAGGGGGCGGGGAGAAGACGCGGAGTTTACGGACACGTGGCGGTGGGGCGGCGCCGGCTGCCGAAGGGCCGGCTTGGGACGGGGAAAACAGCTGGGCGGTCGTGAGACCACGACGTAGCCATCATCTGACGACGATGTATCCCCCCGGCCCTCGTGGGGGCCCCCAAGGTCGGATATTTGAAAGTGAGCGCAACGCGCTTTGTGGGGCCCGCGACGGTGCCTGTCTCATCTAACCGGCCAGGCGACGACGAGGTTGTAGTTACGTACGAGACGACCGGATGGCGGGTGGTGGAGACGTTATTATAATAATAATTATAAAAGACCATAGGCTTCTATTCGATCTTCCTCTCTATCCGGGCAGTGATTTGGGGGCGGGGGGGGGGAGACAGAGAGAGTGGATTGGGGGAATGAGAATGGAATGAAATGAAATAAAATTGGATGACCAGTGTGATCGTTAAAAACAAAACTTGCGAGGAAAAAGAAAAATAAGAAGCTTTAATTTGTTAATTAGTATAAAATATATACAGTCAATCACCAGCATCTCATTTATTAGACATTATTATGGGCTTAAGAGTCTTAGTTAGGTGATCGAATTGAATGCTTATCTCGCGCGGGGTCTCAACTCAAGTCTCTCTTCTGACTGATTTGGATGGAGAAAGCGAAGGGTGGTTAATTTTTACGCACTAACTTTAATGGCTCTTGGGGTTATATATTTCGATGTTCGTGGGGGGGGGGGGATTCCACTGGGAGGGAGGGAACTACAATTGAGGAAGGTTTTGTTTGTTGATCACTTTTTAACATTACATAATTCCAAGTCTGAACCGTGGTGAATGGCCTCCGCCTGTCAATGTTCTTCATTGATGAGAATTGTCTTCACCCACGCCACACGACCCACCGACAAGGAACACTGCAAAGAAGTAATGCTTGCTGCACCTCCCCCCTCTGCCACAGATAATGATGGTGCAGCTAGTGTTTTTTTTTCTTTTCTTTTGGAATTTTTTTTAAGATGTAACGAGAGAGGGAAAAAAAAAGGAGACTCTCACAGAGTCTTTTTTTTTAAAAAAAGAAAAACTTAATTGAGCCGCGAGTGAGATGAGAGATTATCGTGCATGTCAAAATACAAAAGATATTATCTGTATCGTGCAGCAATCATTACACAACTACGAGTGACTCATGGCGTGTGATTAACTATTGATTAAGCATAATGAGCCTTGCCCTTGAGAACTCTCACTCTCACCAATGAACTTATAATAGCTTCGTGGCGTAGAGATCTCTCTCCCATGAGCCAGATTTCGAGTTTAAATTTTACTTCTTGTGATTATGTGATAGCAAAGAGAACTTAATTAACTAACCCACTAATTTATATTGCGACCTCCACCTCCCACTAAGAAAAAAAAAAAGAATACTCGCAATTATCCCAAACTATACTCTCTCTCTCTCTCTCTCTCTCTCTCTCCACAACAGTGGTTGCTGCATTGTCCATCCTTCAACTTCCATGGTCCCAACCCATGCAGCCTTCTTCGTACCTTCAAGGCCATAGTACTATATATATATATATGCTGCTTAATAAGTTGTACCCTTGTTCCTTTCTTTGCTTAAGTGTATTCTTCATGACCATAAATTTTAGTATTGAGCCAACGAGTGTTTTGCTTTAATTAAACATGTAACATGCGTTTAGTCTGTTTGGTTGTTGATAGCATTAGTTTGCCATTGTTAGTACTCTGCATTAACTCATGTTAAAAATCAGAGTGGGCTGTGCATTAAATTAAATGCACTCTCACGTATTTATGTTATAGTAAAATAAAACTTGTCATGCTGTAATATAAAATACTTTTCCACTGTTAACTTCTGTCGATTATTTTGTCGATTGCTTCATTTCAAAACAGACGAATATGTCCATTGAAGAATGGATGGAAACATCCGAGCGGACTTTCTTACGAGACTTTGTTACCACGATTTACTGGGCATCTCTAACACTATAAATAGACCACCATAGGTGGTCTTTTACACATATCACTCACGATTCCATTCACTCGAAAAAGACAATGTGCGCTCTTGCTTTCTTCATTTTCTTTCCTCTTTTTTTCTGTCTTGAGAGCAAGATCATAGTTCGTAAAGCTCTCCTCGAGTACGTAATGACGAGAGAAAAGAGATCGCATATCTAAGAGTCGTCGTATCCCTAAGAAGAGAGTGTCAAGAGAACCACACATCGAGATATAATAAAACTCTTAATTTCGGCAATCACGCACTTCGTCCTAACATACTTGAAGAGGCGAAATCTCGCGCTTGTATCCTGAGCGGGATGTGGATCACCTGGAGATGAACTGCAAGACAGAGAAACGTATCAGAGGGCCCAGGGGGCTTCCCTGGGGTAAAACCCTCCGATGGCTAAGTCAGTAGAACTATGGTGGAAGCAATAATGGGGAGGAGAAAAGCTAGCGCGCGAGATTCCTCTCCACCAGAGGGTGAAGCGGATTGCTCAGGAGTTTAGGTCTATGAGTACCTGGATGGCTCTCTTCTGTCGGAGGGTAGCCCTGGTTTAAATAGTGTGCCGCCTTCAGGAGTCCAGCAAGCTGAGGGGTCTCCGGCGGGAGTTACGTCCTTGACGTGGGCTTTCATGGCCTCATCGTGGGGACGTTATCGCCTTGAAGTCCGGCGGTTTCCTGGCTCCCCTATCCGTTGGGGACTCTTGAACGGATGATGTTCGGTCTGGCCGAGCTCCTGAAACGCCCGCCCTGTCCGGGTGATGAGCATAGCTCGGTGGAAGAGGGGTCGGATAGGTCGGCTAATGCCTATCTCTCCCGGGCGGGGAAACGGCTTGGGTCGGACCTTCCTTATGACCTGACCATCACTCGGGCCCTCCGAGCCTAGAGGCCGCCGGGGAGAGTTGGTTCCTCGAGTGTTTTCTTATTGGGCTTTTCTTCCCTGAGTGGGCCCTGTGGGCTGTCACCCGGGTGGGCTTGCCTCGTTGGACCCTGTTGGGTCTAGTTGGGCTGCTCTTTGGGTGGGCTGCAGAAATCCCCCTCTCCACTTGTCCCCCTCCTACTCCCGAGCCATGGAGGCTCGGTCGAGTAGTTTTTGAGGCTTTGGACCGGCGTGACTCAGGTGGGCGGAATTCTGTTGGCGTGATGGAGCCACGTATAGTGGTCGCCTGGGCCCGTAATGATGATCCTGACGGATTTGAACTGAAGGGGCCCCCCTTTTCTCGGAGCACGGAACGACGCGTCGCCTCCCTCCAGGGTTTTATAGGCGTTGGGCGCTGTTCGTCGTTCTAGGCTTTTCAGGGTTTTGGGCTTTCCTTAGTTTCTTTGTTTCTGGGGCTCCTTGATGCGCCGTGAGGGCACAGTGGAGGCGCAGAGCCTTGCGGCGGCGTTCGAGGAGTTGGCGAGGATAACCGCAGAGGCGGTCCGGCAACTTCCTTCCCCTCCGGAGTCTTCGAGCTCGCACGAGGGATCATCTTCCGGCTTGGTGGCTGGTCTGCCTCTGGAAATCGGGCAGGTGAGGCGGGAGCCCGTCTCCAACTGTAGTGAGTTGGGGGAGGCCGAGGTGAGGAAGCTGGAGCATCGCTTTCGCTTGCCTCTTAGGTACAGTTTTGCTGCCGCCCCCCCGTATGAGACGAGTCTGGACAGCCGTACGGGGCACATTTGCACTTTCCTTCTGACCTGGAAGAGTGGGTTCCGCCTTCCCTTCGAGCCTCTTGTACTCCAGCTTCTCGAGTTTTTCCAGTTGGCGCCTATTCAGTTGGTGGCCAACTCATATCTCCTTCTTTCTGCCTTTCGGATTCTCTGTCGTCAACACGACATTTTTCCTTCCTTGGACATCTTTCATTATTTTTTCGAGTTGAAAGCGCACCCGTCGGCGGGGAAGGGCTTTTACTTCATCCAAGCAAGGAGGAACAGGAGTTGCATCTCCCTCGCTGCGAAGGACTCCTCGCACAAGGGGTGGAAGACCCAATTCTTTTGGGTGAAGGCGGAGGCGACGAACGAGTTTTGGAGATGTCCGATCTCGCCCAATTTTCATCCGAATCTCCCCCCTCGCCCAGAGGAGTTCCCTCCCGACGTGGAGCGGCAGGCCGCTCGTCTGCTGGGTAACCGTCAATCGACCGAGGAGCTGGTGACGCCGGAGAACATCGAACGGTGCTTGCTTACGCGGTTGACGTCGAAAGGTACCGCTCTCGAGGCTCTTCTCCTGGGACGGTAGTTACTTTTTCTCCTGACCGGGTCTTCTCCCTTTGTGGCAGACGTTAGGCGGGAACCTCTGGAGGAAACTACTGAGGTCATTGATCTGGGAGATGACTCGGCGGCCGATGAACCAGATGCTTCTGCGAGTTGCGCCCAAGCCCGAGATAAGGGCAAGGGGGTGGCTCCCGCGGGGTCTTCACGGCCGACTGGTACAAAGCGCAAGGATCCCATGGCGGGAAAGTTGCGGGAGGCCGTGAAGGCCAAGAAACGGGCCAAGAAGGCCGGTCTTCCTCCTACCGCCGGGGGCGACTCCGGCTCGGCGGCGCTCCCCTCTCGAGGGCAAGATGGGGCCGACCCCTTGGGGCCAGCTCCCCCACCTGCCAGGCGAGAGGGGGCCGAGGAGACCGGGGGCCCATCAGAGGGCGGCGATGGGTCGGCTCTCCCCCCCACGGAGGTAGAGGGGGCCGATGTCGAAGTAGCTGGCGCCGAGGCTGGGGGATTGGCCGAAGGCGGGGATGTCTCGGTCGGCGAGGTGCGGGCCGAGACAGGCAAGGCTGGGGGTTCACCCGCTAGTGCGTTGCAGCCCCAGGTGTCTGGAGCTCCCGGTGCGGTCGGCCCCGCGGCGCCGGTCGAGGTTGGGGGTTCGCCTGGGGAGGCGTCGCAACCCCAACCGACCGTGGCGCGAGAGGCGGTTGGTTCCGTCACTCGAGCGGAGTCTTCTGGCGGGGTGCCCCGGGCGGAGCGGTCCCCTCTGTCGGAGCCCTTGGAAAGGCTCGGCATTACGGGCGACCTGTATTGGGTCTGCCGATCGATTGCCGCAAGGACGAAGGGGGGAGAAAGGCGCAATACCCCCCGGGATCCTTGATGTCTTGATGGAGGGCGGCCTGGTCATAGCTCGGTCGGCGGCTTTGATGGCGGAGGCGCACGCCCGGACGGAGGCGGAGCGGTCGGAACTTGCCTGGACCCTTGGGGGCTGCGAGAGGAAACTGGCCCGACTCAAGGGGGAGCATGAGGGGCTCCGGCAGGAGTTCTCCACGTTCCGGGAGGTGGCGCGGGCGAGTCCACTGGAAGCTGGGGTGCTGGCCGAACAGCTCGCCAAGACCCGAGAGTCTCTCGAGAGGACAAGCCGATTCCTTGAGGAGGAGCGTCTGCGTCGCCTCGAGCTAGACAACCGCTGGGAGCTCGAACGCGCCGAGCTGCTAGATCGGGCGGAGGTGGCAGAGCGTCTCCGAGCTGAGGCTGAGGCGGACCGGGCCCGGGCAGAGGAGCGCGCGGCCGAGGCGGAGCGGGCTCGGGTCGAGCTTGCCGGAAGGGCGGGGCAGGTCGAGGCGGAGGCAATCGAGCGTTACAGGAGCTCGGATGCTTATTCGGCCGACCTGATGAAAGCCGCCCTACCCTACTACGAGGTAGCATTACGCCGGGGTGCTCGAAAGGGGTTCAAGCAAGGCTATCGCCGGGCGGTGGGCTACGCCGATGAGCAAAACTCCGCGATCGAGTTCCCCTTCGGCCAGTGTTATGACTCGGATGAGTCGGTTTCCAGCTCTTCCTCGTCGATCGGGGGAGATTCGGAGGGGTCGCCTCCATCGGGGTCACCGACTCTGGGCGTTTCGGGAGGGCTCGCGACCGGGACAATTCTCGCGTAGGCGAGGTCAGTGTCCGAGCCGGCCGTCACCGAAGGCGCCGGGGGTGACGCGTCTCCTTCCGCCGTTCCCGAATGTCAAAGTGGGCCCGAGGCCTGATGTACTTTGCCTCCTTCCCTTTTTGTCTTTCTTCCCTCTTTGTAGAGGGTTTCCTTTTGGTGTGATAATAAATGACTTGCTCTGTTTGAGTACCATCCTTGCCGTGATTTGGTTGGCGGATCTTGAGTGGTTGGGAGGTGCCGATATGAGTTTTGGTAGGCTTTTGACGGGTCGTCTTTCCGTTTCCTCATGCTTTGAATGTCAGGCCGCTTCGTGAATCCCGCTAGGGCGGGGGACGAGGAGTTGGAGGTGACTATTTAGGGGAGAAATCCTTTGGCGTGTTTCCGAGGAGGGGGGGGGTCATTTAAGGCGTGTAGCCTCCTTTGGCCTATAAGAAGGACCGAAAGGCGCCCTTTCCTCTTCACTGCTTGGGATTTTCTCTAACAGTCTTTCCTCGCTTCTTCCTCTTCGCTGTGCGTTGTGCCCTTGTATTCGGAGCATGGAGGATCCTTCGGAGGGTGATGCCGCCGACGACGGGGAGCGGCGAGCTCCCGCTGCCCTGTAGTGTTGAACGGATCCCACAATCGCCGCGCGTGCACGAGACGGGTCCGACGGTCGCCGCGCAGATCTGGAGAGGGCTTCGACGTGTGAAAGCACGGTTCTTGCCCTTTCTCAGTTCCAGCGTGGCTTCCGGGTGGACGCCGAGGCGGAGGATGGATGGGGGCATCAGGGGAGCCTGCCGTTACTTCCCTCCGTGTGAGGGGAGGAGGCGTATCAAGCTCCCTCCTCACCGAAGCCTTCCTCCGTCTGCAGCCTCTTTCTCCCTCTTCTGCTCTTCATTTCTTTCACTCTTCGGGGGGCTGCTTGCTCTCTCCTTCCTTCCAAGGAGTTGGCAGTTTGGAAGGGGGGAGGCCTTCACGGCGCTCCTTTTTCCTGGTTGTTGCCAACTTGGGAGGTAGCCTTCCTCAACGTTTAAAGGTGGCCTTCCTCCTGCAATCCCTCTGTCACCTTTGTCACGGGCCACCCGAGGCAACTGGCTTGACCACCTCTTGCCCGAGCCAGTTTCCGCACGAGGCAGAGTCAGTGGCTGGACGCGAGGAGATCAAGACCGAGTCAGCCGAGCGATGGCCCCTTGAGGCGGTGTTAGACGGATTTTTGCTTTTTGCTATGTGATGTACTGGCATTTGCCTATCTGATGTACCAATGGTTTGGAATGAAAAGAAAAGGGATTTATTCCGTCTATCTTGCTGTACAATTTCAAAAATAGAATTTGCGTAGTGCGGCTGCGTTCCATGTCCGAGGAATAGGTTCCCCTTCCATTGTCGCTAACCTGTACGCACCTTTCCCGAGCGTCTCGACCACTCGGTAGGGGCCTTCCCAGTTGGGGGATAGCTTGCCCGCCGCCTCTAGTGGTCGAGAGGCTTCGGCTTTCCTGAGGATGAAGTCCCCCGGTTGGAAACGTCTGTCCCGGACCATGGCGTTGTAGTATCGAGTAAGGCGGCGCTGGTACTCCGTTGCCCGGACGTTCGCGATCTCTCGGAGTTCGTCTGCTAGGTCGAGGTTCTCGAGTAATTTTTGCCCGTTTGCCTCGAGTGAGAAGCTGATCACTCGGAGAGACGGATTGGCGATCTCCAATGGAACGATGGCTTCGGTGCCATATACCAACTGAAAAGGGCTTTCACCGGTTGCCGTCCTGGGGGTTGTTCGGTGCGACCATAATACGCTAGGCAATTCCTCGAGCCAGCTACCCTTAGCCTTGCCGAGTCTGGTTTTTATGCCTTTCAAGATGGTCTTGTTGGCATTTTCAACCAGCCCGTTGGCCTGAGGGTGGGCGACCGAAGTGAAGTGGTTGCGGATATTTAGGTCGGCACATCTATCTCGGAAGTACCGAGAGTCGAACTGCCGACCGTTATCGCTTACTATCACTCGGGGGATGCCAAAGCGACAAATGATCGATTTCCAAACAAAGCCCCAAACGACTGTCTCGGTGATCCTCGCAGTAGCCTCGGCCTCGATCCACTTGGTGAAGTAGTCGATGGCGACGATGATGAACTTCTTCTGGGACTGGGCGGTTGGAATGGCCCAAGGATATCGATTCCCCACCGAGTGAAAGGGTAAGGCTCGGCTAGGGTGACAAGTTCCGTAGCCGGCTGATGGACCAAGTGGTCGAACCGCTGGCATCAGTCGCACTGTTGAACATAGGCCGAGCAGTCGCGCTACAGGGTGGGCCACCAGTACCCCTATCGTAACAGGATTCTGGCCAGCGACCTTGCCCCTGAGTGCGCTCCGCACAGGCCTTCATGAATCTCTTGGATGGCTTGGCTTGCCTCGTCGGGACCGAGGCACTTCAGGAGGGGACCAGAGAACGATCTTCGGTAGAGAGTGTTGTCGAAGACGACGAAGCGCCGAGCTTGATACTTCATTCGGCGGGCTTCTTGAGGGTCGGAGGGCCATTGGGAGTCTTGTAGCCAGGACAGGTAGGGGGAGCGCCAGTCACTTAGAGTGGCCGAGTCAACAGCGAGGAGCTCCGTGTCAATGCTCGGGCGCTCTAGCTCTTCTAGGAGGACCGATCGTGTACCTTCCGGGTCTAGGGAGGAGGCCAATCGAGAGAGGGCGTCCGCCCGAGAGTTTTGCTCCCGAGCTATCCGGACTACCCCAAATTCTTCGAACTGTTGGGCCAGGCTCCGGACCAACTGAAGGTATTTGATCATGGGTGCCTCCCGAGCTTCATACTCGCCGTTGACCTGACCTGCGACTAGTTGAGAGTCGGTGTGGATCCTGACTCGCTCGACCCCCAGCCGTCGGGCCATGCGCGCTCCCGAGATAAGGGCCTCGTACTCAGAAGCGTTGTTGGATGCCTGAAAGTTGAATTTCAAGGCGTACTGTAGCTCTATCCCTTCGGGGGACCTCAGGAGTATACCCGCACCGCTGCCTGCCGAATTGGACGATCCATCGACGAACAGTTCCCAGGTTGGCCCGGTCGTGGTCGGAGGCCTGTCCTCGGCGGGGATGGTGCTTTCGGCAATGAAGTCGGTGAGCGCTTGGCCTTTGATTGCTGATCGCGACCGGTACGAGATGTCGTAGGCCCCGAGCATAATGGCCCATCTGACGAGTCGCCCTGAGGCCTCGGGGTGGGCCAGAATCTTCTTCAACGGCTCGCCAGTTAGCACGGTGATGGGGTGCCCCTGGAAGTAGGGGCGGAGGCGCCTTGCGGAGGTAACCAACGCTAGCACGAGCTTCTCGGTTGCGGGGTACCTCCGTTCGGCCTCATTGAGCACCTTGCTGGTGTAGTAGACTGGTCTTTCGATTCCCGAGTCATTTCTAACTAGGACCGAGCTGACCGTGGATGGCGTCGCCGAGAGGTAGAGCAGCAGGACTTCGCCTGGGGCGGGCTTGGAGAGCACTGGTGGCGAAGCCAGGAACTTTTTAAACTCGACGAACGCTGTTTGGCACTCCTCATCCCATGCGAACGTAGCAGATGCTAGCTTGGGTCCCCTCATCAGTTTGAAGAAGGGCAAGCATCGTTCGGCCGCACGGGACAGGAAGCGGTTGAGAGCGGCCACACGCCCTGCCAGACGCTGAACGTCTTTGATGCATGTGGGCGGGCGCATGTCCAGGATGGCCTGGACTTTGTCGGGGTTGGCTTCGATCCCGGACTGAGTGACCAGGAAACCCAGGAACTTCCCGGGTTTTACTCCAAAGGCGCACTTGGCGGGGTTGAGCTTCATGTTGTACTTCAGGAGGGTGCCGAAGGTTTCGGCAAAGTCGGTGAAGTGGTCTTGGGCCTTGGGGGTCTTGACGAGTATGTCGTCAATGTAAGCCTCGACGTTCCGACCCAGCTATCCCTCGAACATGTGATTTACTAGTCGCTGATATGTGGCTCCGGCGTTTTTCAACCCGAAAGGCATCCGGGTGTAGCAGTACACGCCGCAGTCGGTGATGAAGGCGGTCTTCTCGACATCTTCTGGGTTCATTCTGATCTGGTGATAACCTGAATAGGCATCCAGAAAACTGAGTATCTCGTTGCCCGAGGTTGAATCAACCAATTGGTCGATGCTCGGTAGCGGATAGCAGTCCTTGGGGGTAGCCTTATTCAGATCGGTGAAGTTCACGCACATTCGCCATTTGCCTGTAGTTTTTGGTACCAGGACGACATTGGCTAGCCACGTAGGGTACAGGACTGGTCTGAAGAGGCCTGTCTCTTGTCCCTTGGTGACCTGCGCCTTGATGATCGCCTGTTTCTCGGGCGCATGCTTCCTTCTCCTTTGTTGTACGGGCCTCACGGTAGGGTCGAGGCTGAGCTTGTGCATCACGGTCTTCTCTGGTATGCCAGGGAGTTGATCATCGGACCAAGCAAAGATCTGAACGTACTCAGAAAGGAAATTCTTGTATTGCTGCTGTTCCATGGGTGGTAGGTCGGCTCCGATCCTTACTCCGAGGGCCGGGTCATCATTTAGGAATACCGTTAGCAATTCGCCACCGGGCTCGGCGGTTACGGTCTTCCCTTCGATTCCCTTGGGGCCCTTGTCTCCCCCGTCCGGCCTTGAGGCTTCCACCGAGATATTGTAGCACCTTCTGGCCGTGGCCTGGTTACCTCGGACTTCCCCCAACCCATTTTTGGTGGGAAACTTCATTTTCTAGTGATAGGTAGATGGTACGGCCTTTATCCGGCTGAGGATTTTCCTGCCGAAAATGGCGTTGTACGCTATCATACCCTTAATCACTATGAAGTCCACCATGACCGTAACGGTTTTGGGTGGGGTGCCGATGGTGACCGGCAGGCTTAGGGCTCCCTCGGGGTAGGTGGCTAGGCCGTTAAACCCGCAAAGGGGTGTTCGGATCGGGCGGAGCTTGGATGGGTCTTCCCCCATCTTAAGGAAACAGTCGTAAGATAATACATCGGGGGCGCTCCCATTGTCAACCAGAATTCTATCTACGTTACAATGGTTTATTGTGGCCGAGATAACGAGGGCATCATCATGCGGGGTCTTCAGCCCTTCCAGGTCTTGGTCGGAGAAGACTATGACCTGGGGCTCCCTCGGCGGGCCGCTGGAGGGTTCTAAGACCTGGCTGGCCCGCTCAGCATGACGCTTCCTTCCTCGACTGGTGTCGCCGCCCGACGCCGTTCCTCCGGAGATGACGTTGATGTGGACCCCTCGGGGGGCGTTGTCGATCTCCTCGGCGGCATCCCGGTCTTCTTTGCGCCCGGCTGAAAACTGGGCCAGGTGCCCCTGACGGATGAGACGCTCGATCTCATCCTGGAGCTGGTGGCAGTCGCCGGTATAGTGCCCGTGGTCGCCGTGGAACAGGCAATGCCTGTCGCGCTTGCGGTTCTTCGACCTCATCGGTTCGGGCCGGCGGAGGAGTCCCGAGTCTTTGATGTCTTCGTAGATCTCGTAGACTGGTGCGGTCAGCGGGGTGTACCGCTCATACTTCCTCTTGCGCTCTCCTTCCCGATCGCGCTTCTTGCCCGAGCCAGGGTTTGGCTCGGAGGCTCGCTTCTTGTCCCCCTCCCGACCCGAGCCGGTTGTGTCTCGGCAGGCGCTGAGTACTTCTTCGCACTCAGCGTGGCGCAGTGCCAGAGTCACTAGCTCGGCAAGGGTCGAGGGAGGGTGGAGGACAAGTTCGCGGCGGAGGTTCTCGTCCCGGGTGCCCCCGATCAGAGCGGTTGTGGCCGAGGCCACATCCAGGCGGGGAATTCTGAGGGCTTCCTATTTAAATCGGTGGACATAAGCCCGGAGCCTTTCCCCTTGCGCCTGTTTGAGGGCCAGGAGCCCCGCTACTGACCTTGGGGGGGCGCTTCCGGCGAAGCTCTCCTTGAAGACTCGCCCGAATTGCCTGAAGTCCCGGATGGACCCAGGGGCGAGGGCCCGGAACCATGCCTGAGCGCCTTGGACCAGAGTGGCCGCAAAGGCTCGGCATTTAATAGGATCCGGTGTTCCATGCAGAGTCACCAGGGCGTCGAAGCTGTCGTAGTGGTCGGCTGGGTCGCCCTGGCCATCATAGAGCTTGAAGGTTGGAATGGAGGTTCTGGGAGACACCTCTGCCTTCAAGATGTACTCGGAGAAAGGGGATTTCTCCTCATCCTCCGGGAAAGAGGTTTTCTGTAGGGCGCGGAGGGCGCGCTCTTGCTCTGCAAAACGTCTTTCGAAGTCCCTCAGCCGGAGGGAAAGTTCCGGCTGTGGTCGTGCCGTGGGACTGGGGGGAGCGTCGTGGCGATCCTCAGGACCGCCGGCGCTCGGGCGTGGAGGCCTCGCCCCCAGTTTCCCTTTTCTGGGTGTGGAGGAAGCCTCTTGCTCCGGGGGCGGAGCTTGCGAGGGTCCCCCCACGTTGTTGCGGATGAGCTGCTGACCGCGGAGGGTGAAGCGGCCCCCAGCGGTATGCTGGGACGCACTTCGGGGGGGGGGGGGGGGGGGGCTCCCGGACGGGGCGCGGGACCTGGCATCCCTTGCCGCCTGGGCCCTCATGAGCTCCACGAGGACGTCAAGCTTCTTATTGAGGGCCTGGAAGACCTCGTCGCCACCGTTGGGGGGTACCCCCGTCGTCGTCGGAGGGGGCGGCGGTCCGTTGGTGGGGACGCTGGCGTTGAAGGGAGGGTTCTGTGAGGCCCTAGAGGGGCCATCTCCTGCCGCCACCACGGCCTTGCCCTTCTCGACGGCGGATCTCCTCCCTGAGCTTCTTCTCACCATCTCGGCTCTTCGCGCGTTTCCCACAGACGGCGCCAGATGAAGAGGCGAAATCTCGCGCTTGTATCCTGAGCGGGCTGTGGATCACCTGAAGATGAACTGCAAGACAGGGAAACGTATCAGAGGGCCCAGGGGGCTTCCCTGGGGTAAAACCCTCCGATGGCTAAGTCAGTAGAGCTATGGTGGAAGCAATAATGGGGAGGAGAAAAGCTAGCGCGCGAGATTCCTCTCCACCAGAGGGTGAAGCGGATTGCTCAGGAGTTTAGGTCTATGAGTACCTGGATGGCTCTCTTCTGTCGGAGGGTAGCCCTGGTTTAAATAGTGTGCCGCCTTCAGGAGTCCAGCAAGCTGAGGGGTCTTCGGCGGGAGTTACGTCCTTGACGTGGGCTTTCATGGCCTCATCGTGGGGACGTTATCGCCTTGAAGTCCGGCGGTTTCCTGGCTCCCCTATCCGTTGGGGACTCTTGAACGGATGATGTTCGGTCTGGCCGAGCTCCTGAAACGCCCGCCCTGTCCGGGTGATGAGCATAGCTCGGTGGAAGAGGGGTCGGATAGGTCGGCTAATGCATGTCTCTCCCGGGCGGGGAAACGGCTTGGGCCGGACCTTCCTTATGACCTGACCATCACTCGGGCCCTCCGAGCCTAGAGGCCGCCGGGGAGAGTTGGTTTCTCGAGTGTTTTCTTATTGGGCTTTTCTTCCCTGAGTGGGCCCTGTGGACTGTCACCCGGGTGGGCTTGGCTCGTTGGACCCTGTTGGGTCTAGTTGGACTGCTCTTTGGGTGGGCTAAAGAAATCCCCCTCTCCAATACTATATATATTTTTAACTTCATTTATTTATTTATATTAATTAATTATGTTACATGTTTTAAATTTTCAACAATAGATCCTAATAATCTAAAAGTTCTAATCATTAATTATTGTTAAAAATAAAATATATATAAAAAATAATATTGTTGAAATTCTAAAAAGCGTCAAAAAGAGTAGATGCTATTTTAAATTATATATTGTTAAACTGACGCGTTTCGTATTGATTCACATTACTTGTAAAAAAATAAAAAAACTTAAAACCATATCAAATTCTTTTGAAGTGAATCAAAATAACGCAACAACAACATGAATCAACGTGTTTCAAAGTTTTGAAACACGTCAAAGTGAATCAACATGTTTCAAAATGAATCAACACAAGTAGTCAACAAAACTTGTTTGAAACACGTCAAACTAATTTGATATTTTAACGTCAATAAAAAAAGTGGGTAAACACTTATGAATCACTCTAAATCATATGAATAAAACAATTTTAAACCACGTCAAATTATTTTGACGTTAATTAACAAAGAATTTAAAAAAAAATTCTGAACCATGCCAAAAGTTTTTGACGTGAATCAACTAAAAAATAAAATAGTTGACTATCTCACTTGTAGAGATAGCCGTGACCATCTCTTGTTTAGGATAATCAGGTCGCAACTATCTCAACAGATAGTTGACTATCTCAAACTGTTATTAGCGACTATCTTACTAATAGTGTCTATCTCAAATAGATACTCGACCATCTCAAATTTACTGTTAGTTAGCGCCTACTCAATAGATAGCCGACTATCTCAGTTTCTGAATTTCAATTACAGCACATAGGTATTTATGATTTATGGAAAACACTATTTAGAAAATCATTGCTATATAATATAATCTCTGTTTACACTAAATCAATTTCTGAATACTTGTTGTTGTTTACATAAAACAAAATATTATTGCCCTTTCAAAAAAAATTCTGAATTTATTAGTGTTTAAAAGAATTATCTCTATTTTTAGAAAATCAAAAATTCTTAATATTATTCTTGCTTGAGTAAATTAATTCTGTTTTTAGACAAATAAATTCTAAAAATTATTTCTGTTTACAAAAAACATTTAGTTCTGCTTTCTTAAAATAAAATTCTATAAAATGTTATTTTTGATTAGTTTACATAAACTAATTAACTCTGTTGGCTGAAAATAAATCTCAAAAATTAGAAAAAATATATAATCTGATAGCTTGTGTTATGACTCAGGATCCGAGCAATGAAAAGAAATCGGTACAACCCGAATCTTGTCCTGCTACTCACGAGCCACGGCTCGAAAGGGTTAATTTGACGCTGCGGAGATCCATCGGAATCTAAAATAAATACAGAATTTAAAGTATAGAAATTAAATTGCATTTAATACAATTTAAGCAGTTTACCGTCCGGAGTATAATGTTCAAAAAGTATAGTCTAAAAGAAAGGAAAAGTACACAGCCTTGGGGCATACCCCGGCTCAAGCACGCTAGCCACTAAACACTCTGGACGCTACACCGAATTACCAAACTCAAAGTGGAAAGGCCGCACCTGAAAAAGAAGGGGTGAGCTTCATCTTATTAGCTCAATAGGGGTCTCGCGGATCCCCACCACAACAACAAAAGTAAACAACGATAACAATAATAGAAGTGGCGATAGCTGGAAAAGTAACAATAACAATAACAACAGGAGTAATCGTAGTAACAAAAGCAGTAATGACAGCAGTCGGTGGAAACCCGACTCTCTAAGCTACTCCTATTCTGAGTGGGAAAATCTAGGCCTCACGGTTGGAACTGTCGAACCAATGGCAAACCGCGACAGCACTACCTGGAAAAACCCACGACACTTTTGTCGTGAAGGCCCGTCCTCACTGATAGAAACTATAGCTAAGACCACGCGGTCAAGGGCACAACCTCCACTCTCGAGAGGACTACGACCTCAATGCCAGAGAAACCTCGGTCTCAAACCAAAAAGGGAGCCACGACCTCATCGTCGTGTAAGCTCTACCTCACACTACCAAAAAAAGCGGGATTTCAGACGGATGTTTCAGACGGAAATTTTTCTGTCTTAAAATCCGTCTGTATTTGTGACGGATTAGTTTCCGTCACAAATTCCGTTGTTATTAAGGACACACCAGACTCCCTCTGAAGATCCGTCTATAATTATAGACGGAATATATTCCGTCTTTATATACGTCGCAAATTTGGGACGGATATTCCGACGGAAATAATCCGTCTGAAATTTCAGACGAAAATAAGTTCCGTTCGTATTTCCGTCGGAAAATTCCGCCTTTCCCGCCCCTCCCTGCCGCCTCTTCCACCTGGCCCCATTTCCACCCCCCCACTCTCCCTCTCACTCTCTCCTTCCTCTGCCCTCTGCTTGCGGTCGTCGCCGCAGGAGCCGTCTTCGCCGCCGGAGCCGCCGTCCTCGCCGTAGCCGGAGGCCCCGCCATCCTCGCCGTCACCGGAGACCCCGCCGTCCTCGCCGTCCTCGCCGTCGCCGCCATTCGCCAACCTCCCTCCCTCTCACGGTCGTGGTCGCCGTCGCCGCCATCATCCTCTTCCCACGGTCGCCGTCGCCGCCGGCCGGTAAGTGGCCTCGCTCTCCCTCTCTCTCTCCCGATCATGTTCCCCTCCCTCAATCCCTCTCCCTCTCCCCTGTCCGGCTCCCTCACTCCCTCTCCCTCTCCCCTCTCGCGCTCCCTCACTCCCTCTGGCCGCCCTCCCCCACCCCCTCCACTGCCCTCTCTCCCCTGTCCGGCTCCCTCACTCCCTCTCCCTCTCCCCTCTCGCGCTCCCTCACTCCCTCTGGCCGCCCTCCCCCACCCCCTCCACTGCCCTCTCTCCCCTGTCCGGCTCCCTCACTCCCTCTCCCTCTCACTCCCTCTGGCCGCCCTCCCCCACCCCCTCCACTGCCCTCTCTCCCCTGTCCGGCTCCCTCACTCCCTCTCCCTCTCCCCTCTCGCGCTCCCTCACTCCCTCTGGCCGCCCTCCCCCACCCCCTCCACTGCCCTCTCTCCCCTGTCCGGCTCCCTCACTCCCTCTCCCTCTCCCTCTCCCTCTCCCCTCTCGCGCTCCCTCCTCCACTGCCCTCTCTTCCCCTGTCCGTGGCCCCTCTCCCCCTCTCATTATGATGCTGTTCTTGTAAAATCTAGTTTGAACATTAGGTGGATGTATTTTAATTTGTAGAATCTATCTAAAAACTCGTTGGAGTGAGATATCGCAAATTCCGAAAATAGACTCAGTTTGAACATGTCTTATTCTCCTCCAAAAATCTATCAGGGCGCATAAGTCAAGATCTTAATACTACATTTGATTAAAATGATAGAGATGTCAGATATTTTAATGAGTAGAATTTTAAAACTCATCCCCACAAATCCAGCCAAACTCCACCTAACGGAGTCATAGATAATTTGGACCCGTGGCCTAAGTGACCGTCTCACTCCCTGCCCAAATTGGCCACTGTGAACAATTTCACATCACTTGGGATCTCCCTGGGTAGCTTCTTCCTGATTAATTTGGACTGAATTAGACTGGGGAGACTCGTCGGACCCACGGAGACTGATTTGGACTGAACAACCATGGGTTTAGTTTAACGATACACAGGTTATTTTTTTAAAAAAAATAAATCGCTTGTGTGAAATGCTACACATGTTCCTAGTCTTGCCCCGGACAGAACTTGATGATAGCTGCATTTTTCCTTTCCTGGGCATGTGACATTCTAAACGCAATAAATAGCCAGAGTTTACAAGAACACCATCAAAGAACCTTCATTCAATCAACAATCATTAATTTTTAGTTCAGATGGTATGCAGGAAAGTGAAGTTCCAACTTCTGATCCGAGAAACAATGTCCTTTTTGGAGTTGACATTGATAACCCTCTTGGGATACCAATGCCTAGTGATCCTTTACTAGCAAAAAATATAAGCTCTGGCAAAGACTATCAGACTAATCTCACTTCAAACAACATTATTTCCAATTCTAGTGGCTCCAAGGAAACTCAAGCAGAATTCTCAACATCAATTGTTTCTCAATCTTTTGGGGTTCCAGATGTGGCATTTAATTCTAGTGACTCCACTAATGATAGCAACTTTTTGATTGGTAGATCAATAGATATCACTCGGTCTTCGGGCAATGATGAGTTGAAGCAGGATCTTGCTCGACTGTTCAGCATACAGAGGAGAGGGGGGAGCTCTGTGGGAGGGGGGTGGAGCTTGGTGGGACGGGGAGCTCCGTGGGAGGGGGGAGGGGCATCCGAGAGGGTTCCAGTGGGGGGGAGCTCAGTGGGAGCAGGAGGGCGGGTGGGAGGAGGGGGAGCTTTGTGGGAGGGGGTGTCATGTCTCGAGTGGCTCGACAGGCCGAGTCGCAGACCGTTGAACCAGCTCGGAAGCTATAACTCAGTTCTGAGCGGGGTTAGTTAAATTAGATATCCCTGTTGCATTTTATTAGTTAGTGGCTGATGGATTAGTTGTTAGTTAGTGGTTGATGGATTAGCTGGAGTCATGTCTAATCGGATGCAATCTTTGGAGTCCAACTTCGAGAAATTTGAATCCCAAAATTCTCTGTCTGCTGTGGCTGATATTCCTGGTTCTTTTCGCCATAAGTTGCACGAGTTCCCTAAATTTGATGGGAGTTATGACCCAGCTGAATGGCGATTCAAAGCTAATCGCTATTTTTACTGTAATAATGTTCCGGATACGCAACGAGTTACTATAGCATCTTATTATTTGGATGGAGAGGCCTTACAGTGGTTTTGGCATTTCTCTAGCTCTAAAGAATCTGTTTCTTTGCATGAGTTTTTAGCTGGGTTAGAGTCACGGTTTGGTGCAGTTTCTTCTGTGGATTCTCATGGGCAACTGAGTAAACTCAGACAAGTGGGTACAGTAGCTGCGTATCAATGGCAATTTGAGACCATGTACAATAGAATAACTGGACTTTCTGAGAAGCATTTGTTGGGTGTTTTTCTGAGTGGTTTACGAGAGGATCTTGCCTGTGAAGTTCGCTCCTTCATGCCCCATTCCTTATCACATGCTATGGAGTTGGCAAGAATTCAAGAACAAATGTTTACTACCAGACGCCGAGCTTCACCACACTTTATCTTTTCAGCACCTCAGACACTGAAACCTTTTACTCCAAACTCTCAGCCAGCATTCTCCCCTAAAGGAGTAAACCCACCAGTTAAAAAGTTATCTACACAACAGTTGCAGGAACGAAATGCTAAAGGCCTATGTTATAATTGTGATGATAAATGGCTTCCAGGCCACACATGCCAACCTCATAAACTTTTTTTACTGCATCTTATTCCGGATGATAGTGATTTTGCTCCTTTAGACAGTGTGGATCCAGAACCCTTCATTGAATTCTCTCCTGTCATACAACCCTCTCTGTCAGCTCAATATGTTACTCACTTAGCATCACCGGGCACATTGAAAGTATTAGGGAAAATGGGTACCATGTCTGTCCTGGTTTTGATTGACAATGGGAGCACCCATAATTTTTTGGACCCCCATGTTGTAAAGAAGTTGGGATTATCTGTGACAAACTTTGATTCCCACCCTGTCAAAATAGCTGCAGGTCTCCAAATCTCTTCACAGGGTTGGTGTCCTGGAGTTAACCTTAAGATGCCTGGCATGTAATTTACTTTAGACTTTTTAATTCTTCCTCTTGGCAGTGTTGATGTGATCTTGGGGAATACTTGGCTCTAGTTACTTGGAGATATAACCCTAAACGTTTCTCAAATGTCCATGAAGTTTTCCTTGAATGGTCAGGATTTCATATTACATGGGTCCAAGTACTTTTCCAAGCTGGATTTGAGATCGGGTTATCATCAAATT
Source organism: Amorphophallus konjac (assembly GCA_022559845.1). Taxonomy (NCBI): domain Eukaryota; kingdom Viridiplantae; phylum Streptophyta; class Magnoliopsida; order Alismatales; family Araceae; genus Amorphophallus; species Amorphophallus konjac. The sequence continues at coordinate 23,316,125 of CM040129.1, forward strand.
AGAATGCATCCTGATGATGTTTACAAAACTGCCTTTAGAACACATGAGGGACACTATGAGTAGACAACCAATTGTATGCTAAAATGTCTAAATGTGTGTTTGGGGTCAGAGAAATTGAGTATCTTGGCCACATTATTTCAGAAAAAGGGGTTGCTATGGACATGTCTAAACTACAAGCCATTTGTACTTGGCCTGTACCCCGGTCTGTGAGGGCTTTGAGAGGATTCTTAGGGCTTACAGGATACTACAGAAAATTTATTAAAAACTATGGTCTTATTGCTGCACCTCTGACCAGTCTTCTTAAGAAGGACAGTTATAGTTGGAGCACATCTTCTCATCAAGCCTTCTTATAGCTTAAAGAGGCTATGTCAACTGCCCCAGTTCTTGTCTTGCCTGATTTTTCAGAAACTTTTGTAGTCGAGTGTGATGCTAGTGGAACTGGCATGGGAGCAATTCTCATGCAAAAAGGACGTCCTACCATTCTTGAGGCCGTACATGCTCCACTGAGGTTGAAAGTGATCCCATTTGAACCTTGTCTTATGATGATAAGAAGATATAGAGAAATGGAATGACCACATATCTTAAGTAGTACATATATACAAAGATGTGGATAAATGCAAAGAAATCAGAATTCTCTATAGCAATAGGTAAATACCCAAAAAATTCGTTTTGTGATTTAAAACTTTGTGGATTTTAATTGCATGTAAATATAATTTTAAATCTGATTTTAATAGAAATTTGATGTTAATTTAGCTCAAAAATGTAGATTGTTTTGCTTCGATGTTATTCATTTGAAAATTTTTGTAATTTGGGTGTTATTTAATTTGATATGTGCATAATGATAATTGCGTTGTTATTTAATTTTATGTTATATAAATGCATGGGGTATTCCCTGTGAGTTGAGGTGCGTGGGTGCGACCTAACATTACACGCACCTCAGGAGAGCGCGTTAAAACCGTGTCAATGTGCCTTCCCGTTCAAGACTTTGGGATTGATATGTATGTTCTCATTTATTTATGAGAATGTATATATCTACCTCAAAGTCTTGAATTGTCCCGTTTGGACAGTCTGTGAATGTTTGATCGCACTTAGGCAGTCATTTACTATATATGTTTGTATGGTTTGTTGAGAATTTCGGTTGCGTCTCCTCACTCTTCTCTGATATACCATTATTGATTTTGAGTGTTTTCTTAACCACTTACTTGTAAGTGTTTAAGAAAATTTCAAAATCAATAAATATATTTGGTATATCGGAGAAGTGTGGGGAGATGATGCCGAAATTTTTAGCAAATCGTGCAGCACATATAGTAAGTGATTGTGCGATCAAACCTTCATGGATGGGTTAAAAAGTGATAATCTAATCAATATTCCTCTTCCAACTGCAAATGGTCTATGATGAACGATGTGAGGAAAGGGTCGGGTGTAATATTATGAGTAATGATTTGAAAGTTAGGATGTGTATTGTCATTTATTGGGTGCAGGCAAAATATCGACAGATCGTTCATGGATGTATCGTAGAATAGTTGACCGGGTGGTGTCAGATGACTTTAAGCTTGGGGTTGAGAGTTTCATTCAATTTGCATTGGGGAATCCAAATGCAGCAATAGATCGCGACGGTCACATTCGATGCCCTTGTTCAAGTTGTAGAAACTTGAGGTGGTGTTCAACATGGGATGTGCAACATCATTTGTACACGAAAGGGTTCGTGGATGGTTATACGAATTGGACGTGTCATGGTGAGCAATTCGGGAGGTATGAGCCCGACAATATTGCAGGCACAAGTGGGTACGTGGATATGGTTGTAGATGCTGCTGGTCCTAGTTTTAATATTCACGATGAAGTGCCGAATAAGACAGCCGGAAGATTTTATGAACTACTTAGGGATGCTGATGAGCCGCTGTGGGATGGTTGTGAAAATCACACTCGATTGTCTGCAGTGTCACAGTTGTTGAACTTGAAATCTGAATTTCACATCAGTGAGACTTGTTTTGACCGTCTCCTCCTCTTGATCAAGAGTATGTTGCCTCGAGACGAGAAGTTGCCAGAAACTTTTTACCGTGCAAAAAAGATGGTCAATGACTTAGGACTTGGATATGTGAAAATAGATGCATGTCCGAATCATTGTATGTTATATTACAAAGATGATGCAGATAAGATATCATGTTCAGTTTGTGGCCATGACAGATTCAAACCTAAGGGGGGGGGGTCAATTCAAAGGCAAAAGATGTACCTTACAAGGCGTTGCGATACTTCCCTCTTGTGCCTAGGCTGCAGCGACTGTATATGTCCTCAAAGACGGCTCAGCATATGACATGGCACACCGAAAGAGTACGTCGTGCCGATGATATAATCAGTCATCCTGCCGATGGTGAAGCTTGGACTCACTTTAGTCGTACTCATCTTGCCTTTTCAAGGGAGTCACATAATGTTCGATTGGGTTTATGCACAGATGGCTTTAATCCATTCGGTGGTTCAGTGGCAGCTTATTCTTGTTGGCCAGTGTTCATGACACCGTACAACCTTCCGCCGCACATGTGCATGAAGCGAGAAAATCTGTTTTTGTCCCTAGTAATTCCTGGTCCAAAAAGTCCCGGAAAAAATTTGGACATATATCTCAGGCCGTTGATTGATGAGCTCAAATTTTTATGGACTGATGGAGTTGTTACTTATGATGCATATAGGAAGAAAAATTTTATTATGAAGGCTGCACTGATGTGGACAATATGTGACTTCCCTGCATATGGAATGCTATCTGGTTGGAGCACACATGGGAGGCTAGCATGTCCTTACTGTATGGAAGATACCAAATCATTTGTATTGAAACATGGGGGGAAAAGCTGCTGGTTTGATTGCCATCGGCGGTTGCTACCAAGTGACCATCCTTTTCGAAGGCAAAAAGACTCGTTTAAAAAAAATACTGTTGAAATGGATGAAGCTGACTTGCAACGGGTGTCGGGTCTACATATGGCGTCACGGGTGCACAATTTACCAGATGTAGTTCAATTGTCTGGTAGCACACGGCAACTCCCTAATTTTGGAAAGGATCACAACTGGGTCAAGAAAAGCATTTTTTGGGAATTACCTTATTGGTCAACTCTTCTTGTATGACACAATCTGGATGTCATGCATACCGAGAAGAATTTTTTTGATAATGTGTTCAATACGATCATGAATGTTAAAGGGAAAACAAAGGACAACGCCAAAGCACGTATGGATTTAAAGATGCTTTGTAGACGTCCAGAATTGGAACTACAAAGTGTCAATGGCAAAACTGTGCAGCCTAAAGCAACTTATGTGCTTCATGATACACAGATCAAGGAAGTATGCCAGTGGTTGAAACAACTGAGATTCCTAGATGGATATGCATCCAACATAGCCCGTTGTGTGAATGTTAATGAGGGGAAAATATATGGTATGAAAAGTCATGACTGTCATGTGTTCATGGAGAGGCTACTGCCCATTGCATTTCGTGATTTGTTGCCAAAGCAGATATGGGGAGCACTAGCTGAGATGAGTCAATTTTTAAGATTTTATGTGCATCTGAACTCAGACTTCGGGATGTACAAACTATCGAACAAGATGTTGTCACAACCATTTGCAAGCTAGAGAAGATATTTCCTCCGGCATTCTTTGATTCGATGGAGCACCTGGTAGTTCATTTGCCATATGAGGCTATCGTCGGAGGTCCAGTACAATTTCGATGGATGTATCCATTTGAGAGGTATGTGACAATTTTTGTTAACTTATAAGTCGTCCATAGCCGCTACATTTTGTTGCCATCTGACTTGTTGTTGTAGGTGCATGCATGAATTAAAAATGAAAGTTCGCAACAAGGCACAGGTGGAGGGTTCGATTGCTGAGGCATACATTCTTGAAGAAATTTCGAACTTCTGTTCTATGTACTTTGAGCCAGAGATTCAAACTCGTCGTACTCGACCTCCACGTAATGATGATGGGGGAGTGGATGAATCGTCCGATCGGCTCTCCATATTTAAACATCCTGGACGTGCGTTCGGACGTTGCTTGACTCGCACGCTCGAAGATAGAGAGTTGCACGCCGCTGAGATATATATTCTTTTGAATTGCCTCGAGATTGAACCTTATGTTGAGTAAGATATTAATTCACATTTCCAGCAACTCCATAAGTCTATACATCCTCAAAGTCTATACAACATTGACTTCACAAAGTCTATACATTGGCTTCCTCAAAGTCTATACATCCTCAAAGTCTATACATTGGCTTCCTCAAAGTCTATACAACATTGACTTCACAAAGTCTATACATTGGCTTTATCAATTTTTTTAATCATTTTTTTTACGGGGTGCTACATTTATATTGCAGACAATTTGATTCAGAATTAGCTGAAAAATGTCCAAATATCCAGGATGTGGAGATTGAAAAAGAACGCGACAAGTTTTTTTCCAAATGGCTAAGAAACCGAGTTAGTGTGAACTCTGAATATATATGTTTGTATTTACGTATGTTGAGGTAATTGTTATTATTTTAACTACTCTAATTTGAATATAGGTTGAACAAGGTCTCATTACTGATCAAAGAGTACAACAGATAAGTTATGGCCCCTCGAACCAGACACGTGCCTATCCGGGATATATTGTGAATGGATACAAATTTCATACAAGGGATTATAGGCGAAATAAGTCTACGATGAACAGCGGCATATGTGTGAAGGGAAATTTATACAATGAAATGGAATTGGACTACTATGGTATTATTGAAGAAGTCTTAGAACTTCAGTATTTGGGACAAGACAATCATGTATATATATTTAAGTGTCAATGGTTTGATCCTAATTCTGTTCTACATGACACAAATTATGGGATTGTCAATGTCAAGCATAGGTTTAAACTTAAGACCTATGAACCGTTCATTTTAGCCGCACAAGCCCAGCAAGTGTACTATTCAAGCTATCCATCATCCAAGAATAGAGATTGGTGGGCAGTTTGCAGGGTTAACTCAAAACTCTTTCCCACTTATGAGTTAACTATGAGTGGAGATGTCTCAGAGGTTGCTCGTGTTGAATATTATCAATCAGACGAAGTTGGCGTTGTCGGTTCCTCTAGGTTTAATATGGACGAATCTGATGAGCCACTGTCATTACGTACGCGAGATGGCGTGGAAGAAGTCGATCCGACGGAGCTAAATGTTGATGTTAGAGGGGAGGAAGAATCAGATGAAGATGAAGATTTTGAATCTCATGAGACTACTATGGATGACGAAGATGATGAAGTTGAGCTAGATATATCAACATGAGGGAGGCATGTTTTGATAATTTAGTAAGAAGATTCTTACTTTTAAGCATAATTTTAAATAACATTTGTCTAGCCTTATATAATTGTGGATTAATATGTATTAATTATTTTGTTATTAATAAGGAAATGGTGCGAGGAGGTTGTAGTAGGGGTGGGAGGAGATCTAGCAGTGAGAGGGGCACTACTATCTCCTCGCTACCATCTTCTTCAGACACAGGTATATTTGATCAATAAGTTAGTTATATAAATATTTTATTTATTTACAAACTTAAAAGAATTTATTTATAAGTGCAAGTGTCGGCTCACCACCACTTGTACATACGCCACCACCTCCCGCTACAGGTATGTATATTTTAATTTAAATTCTTGAACATTTGTTCTACTTATGAAAATAAGTTCTTGCAGGTCTCAGTGGCCTCCCACCTGTTGTGCATACGCCACTCCCACCACCTTCCGCTGCAGGTATGTATATTTTAATTATATGTTCGCAATATTTGTATCACTCCACATGACAATAAATTCTTGCAGGTCTCAGTGGCAAAAAGACTCGAGGATCATGTATGTATATTTTAATTTAAATTCTTCAATATTTGTTCTACTTATGACAATAAATTCTTGCAGGTCTCAGTGGCCTCCCACCTATTGTGCATACGCCACCCCCACCACCTCCCGCTGCAGGTATGTATATTTTAATTATATGTTCGCATTATATGTATCACTCCACATGACAATAAATTCTTGCAGGTCTCAGTAGCCTCCCACATGTTGTGCATACGCCACCCCCACCACCTCCCGCTGCAGGTATGTATATTTTAATTATATGTTCGCAGTATATGTATCACTCTACATGACAATAAATTCTTGCAGGTCTCAGTGGCCTCCCACATGTTGTGCATACGCCAACCCCACCACCTCCCGCTGCAGGTATGTATATTTTAATTATATGTTCGCAGTATATGTATCACTCCACATGACAATAAATTCTTGCAGGTCTCAGTGGCCTCCCACATGTTGTGCATACGCCACCCCCACCACCTCCCGCTGCAGGTATGTATATTTTAATTATATGTTCGCAGTATATGTATCACTCCACATGACAATAAATTCTTGCAGGTCTCAGTGGCCTCTCACATGTTGTGCATACGCCACCCCCACCACCTCCCGCTGCAGGTATGTATATTTTAATTATATGTTCGCAGTATATGTATCACTCCACATGACAATAAATTCTTGCAGGTCTCAGTGGCCTCCCACATGTTGTGCATACGCCAACCCCACCACCTCCCGCTGCAGGTATGTATATTTTAATTATATGTTCGCAGTATATGTATCACTCCACATGACAATAAATTCTTGCAGGTCTCAGTGCCCTCCCACCACCTCCCACTTGTACAGGGCCCACCCCCACCAGTCAGCCCCTTGACGATGTCGGCAGTTGTCACGAGGGAGGCACGACCCATGATAGACGTCGCCCGTGTTGGGTATCCGGGTAAATCTATAAGGTTATATTACATTAATTAGCCCTCAACTGTGTAATATGAATATTTTGACATTTGCAATTGCAGTATGAAATTTGAACCCCACGGCGCTGTCCATCATTCCACCGAACTCATGTTGGCACATGTGCCCGGGGCAGCTTCCACTTTCAGAGATTTTCCGATGTCCGTCCGCGATTCATTGTACAACATGTTCTTAGTAAGTAATTACGTCATTTAATTCAAGTATTTCCCAAAGTCTATTTACAACTTTATACTAAGTGTGAAAAGTAATTGATTTACAGCGGTCTTTTCAATTCATATGTGGACATGACGCGGCGAGATGTCGTCGTGCCTGGGAGTCTACTATGCTCTCAAGTTACAAGAGGAAAATACATGAGGCCCGAGCACACGCTAAAAAATTGAGTGGGGGGAGTGAAGACCGACAATTGTGGAAGGCGCATCGCCCTCTATGGATGAGGCAGGAGGATTGGGAGATATCTTGTGACCATTTTGCCGACCCCAAGTGGATAGAAAAGTCCGAAAAAGCCAAAGCAAACAGGGCGTCAAAACCAGGTTCAAATTTGCATACGAGTGGGTCCATCTCTTATGCGGCTCATAAACAAAAATTGGTAAGTAATATACCAATTTATCTTCTTATAATTTATCCCAATATTTGACTTTTTTTTACTATGAATTGTATAACAGGCTATGGAGCTTAATCGACCTCCGTCGTTCCTCGAGGTGTTCGACAGAACACACAAAAAGAAGGGGACTAATGATTTTATGAGTGACACAGCTAAGTCAGCAGCGGTAAGTTTATCTACATATGTAACTTGTACCGTTCATTTAAATCGGCATGTAATTCATATGAAATTGACTAGTTATTTTATTCAATTTGTAGGAAACATATAGCAAAGCAGTGACAGAGAAGTACGGGGAGGGAGACACGCAGCAGCCGGAGTTCGATCCGGTAGAGTGGGTGGCAGCAGCTGGCGTACCGAAGAAAGGCCGAATATATGGTTTTGGGGAGAGCCTAGACGCAAGCGCGGTGACATCAGCGTGTGCGAGTTCTAGCTATACTTCTTCCAGTGGCAGTGCCTTCACTATACCTTCCGTTGCCCCCAGCGCTTCTGCCAGCGACATGATGGACATGGTCCGATCGCAGATTTCTGATATGCAGCGACAGCAGCAGCATTTCCAGCAAGAGATCTCTAGCCAAGTGTCAGTATTCTTGCAGGCAATTAGTGGCCTCCTCTCCCAGAGCGGAATGGTCCCTCAGAAATCAACCACCACCACAGCACAGCCCGCACAGGTGAGTCTCTAGCCAAGTTTTTATTTTGATGGAATTACTCAATTATGTTCATTATTAATTTTAAAACTCATTTACTTCAGAATAATTGAGAAAATCCGGGGGTCTAAAATTTGAAATACCGGTCGGACGGCCGTGCCGATCATTCCAACGCGACCGGGGAGATGAAAGTGACTTGACAGAACTGACGGAATCCAAATCGGATGCCCGGTTTGATCTCGGCGCTAAAAGTTCAGTTTTAAAATACACTTAGTTTAAATGAACTACCAGGTCGGGTCCGGGGGTCTAAAATTGGAAATACCGGTCGGACGGCCGTGCCGATCATTCCAACGCGACCGGGGAGATGAAAGTGACTTGTCAGAACTGACGGAATCCAAATCGGATGCCCGGTTTGAGCTCGGCGCTCAAAGTTCAGTTTTAAAATACACTTAGTTTAAATGAACTACCAGGTCGGGTCCGGGGGTCTAAAATTGGAAATACCGGTCGGACGGCCGTGCCGATCATTCCAACGCGACCGGGGAGATGAAAGTGACTTGTCAGAACTGACGGAATCTAAATCGGATGTCCGGTTTGAGCTCGGCACTCAAAGTTCAGTTTTAAAATAAACTTAGCTTAAATGAACTCCCAGGTCAGGTCCGGGGGTCAAAACTTGAAATACAAGTCGGACGGCCGTGCCGATCATTCCAACACAACCGGGGAGATGAAAGTGACTTGTCAGAACTGGCGGAATCCAAATCGGATGTCCGGTTTGAGCTCGGCGCTAAAAGTTCAGTTTTAAAATACACTTAGTTTAAATGAACTACCAGGTCGGGTCCGGGGGTCTAAAATTGGAAATACCGGTCGGACGGCCGTGCCGATCATTCCAACGCGACCGGGGAGATGAAAGTGACTTGTCAGAACTGACGGAATCCAAATCGGATGCCCGGTTTGAGCTCGGCGCTCAAAGTTCAGTTTTAAAATACACTTAGTTTAAATGAACTACCAGGTCGGGTCCGGGGGTCTAAAATTGGAAATACCGGTTGGACGGCCGTGCCGATCATTCCAACGCGACCGGGGAGATGAAAGTGACTTGTCAGAACTGACGGAATCTAAATCGGATGTCCGGTTTGAGCTCGGCACTCAAAGTTCAGTTTTAAAATAAACTTAGCTTAAATGAACTCCCAGGTCAGGTCCGGGGGTCAAAAACTTGAAATACAAGTCAGACGGCCGTGCCGATCATTCCAACACAACCGGGGAGATGAAAGTGACTTGTCAGAACTGGCGGAATCCAAATCGGATGTCCGATTTGAGCTCGGCGCTCAAAGTTCAGTTTTAAAATACACTTAGTTTAAATGAACTCCCAGGTCAGGTCCGGGGGTCAAAAACTTGAAATACAAGTCGGACGGCCGTGCCGATCATTCCAACATAACCGGGGAGATGAAAGTGACTTGTCAGAACTGGCGGAATCCAAATCGGATGTCCGGTTTGAGCTCGGCGCTCAAAGTTCAGTTTTAAAAGTTCAGTTTTAAAATACACTTAGTTTAAATGAACTGCCAGGTCGGGTCCGGGGGTCAAAAACTTGAAATACAAGTCAGACGGCCGTGCCGATCATTCCAACACAACCGGGGAGATGAAAGTGACTTTTCGGAACTGGCGGAATCCAAATCGGATGTCCGGTTTGAGCTCGGCGCTCAAAGTTCAGTTTTAAAATACACTTAGTTTAAATGAACTACCAGGTCCGGTCCGGGGGTCTAAAATTGGAAATACCGGTCGGACGGCCGTGCCGATCATTCCAACGCGACCGGGGAGATGAAAGTGACTTGTCAGAACTGACGGAATACAAATCGGATGCCCGGTTTGAGCTCGGCGCTCAAAGTTCAGTTTTAAAATATACTTAGTTTAAATGAACTACCAGGTCGGGTCCGGGGGTCTAAAATTGGAAATACAAGTCGGACGGCCGTGCCGATCATTCCAACGCGACCGGGGAGATGAAAGTGACTTGTCAGAACTGACGGAATCTAAATCGGATGTCCGGTTTGAGCTCGGCACTCAAAGTTCAGTTTTAAAATAAACTTAGCTTAAATGAACTCCCAGGTCAGGTCCGGGGGTCAAAAACTTGAAATACAAGTCGGACGGCCGTGCCGATCATTCCAACACAACCGGGGAGATGAAAGTGACTTGTCAGAACTGGCGGAATCCAAATCGGATGTCCGGTTTGAGCTCGGCGCTAAAAGTTCAGTTTTAAAATACACTTAGTTTAAATGAACTACCAGGTCGGGTCCGGGGGTCTAAAATTGGAAATACCGGTCGGACGGCCGTGCCGATCATTCCAACGCGACCGGGGAGATGAAAGTGACTTGTCAGAACTGACGGAATCCAAATCGGATGCCCGGTTTGAGCTCGGCGCTCAAAGTTCAGTTTTAAAATACACTTAGTTTAAATGAACTACCAGGTCGGGTCCGGGGGTCTAAAATTGGAAATACCGGTCGGACGGCCGTGCCGATCATTCTAACGCGACCGGGGAGATGAAAGTGACTTGTCAGAACTGACGGAATCTAAATCGGATGTCCGGTTTGAGCTCGGCACTCAAAGTTCAGTTTTAAAATAAACTTAGCTTAAATGAACTCCCAGGTCAGGTCCGGGGGTCAAAAACTTGAAATACAAGTTGGACGGCCGTGCCGATCATTCCAACACAACCGGGGAGATGAAAGTGACTTGTCAGAACTGGCGGAATCCAAATCGGATGTCCGGTTTGAGCTCGGCGCTCAAAGTTCAGTTTTAAAATACACTTAGTTTAAATGAACTCCCAGGTCAGGTCCGGGGGTCAAAAACTTGAAATACAAGTCGGACGGCCGTGCCGATCATTCCAACACAACCGGGGAGATGAAAGTGACTTGTCAGAACTGGCGGAATCCAAATCGGATGTCCGGTTTGAGCTCGACGCTAAAAGTTCAGTTTTAAAATACACTTAGTTTAAATGAACTGCCAGGTCGGGTCCGGGGGTCTAAAATTAGAAATACCGGTCGGACGGCCGTGCCGATCATTCCAACGCGACCGGGGAGATGAAAGTGACTTGTCAGAACTGACAGAATCCAAATCGGATGCCCGGTTTGAGCTCGGCGCTCAAAGTTCAGTTTTAAAATACACTTAGTTTAAATGAACTACCAGGTCGGGTCCGGGGGTCTAAAATTGGAAATACCGGTCGGACGGCCGTGCCGATCATTCCAACGCGACCGGGGAGATGAAAATGACTTGTCAGAACTGGCGGAATCCAAATCGGATGTCCGGTTTGAGCTCGGCACTCAAAGTTCAGTTTTAAAATAAACTTAGCTTAAATGAACTCCCAGGTCAGGTCCGGGGGTCAAAAACTTGAAATACAAGTCGGACGGTGTGGACACCGAAAATTGCACATCCAGATGCCACGCTCGGCCCAGCATCAACAACGGCCCCGAGTGAAGAAACCCCGGAGAAATCAAGCACAAGAGGCCCCACGGCCCATGGGCCTCGAAGAGAATCAAATGGGCCACGACTCATGCTCACAATGGGCTCAAAATCGCCCTGGCAGAACCCTCCAGACGGTCGCTCCCTTCAGCGGCACACCCTGCCGCGGCCCTCGCCGGCACACCCCTATGGGGGTTCACCGGCACACCCCCAAGGGGGTTCACCGGCACACCCCCATGGGGGGGGTCTTGACCGGCACACCCCCCATGGGGGGGGGTCTTCACCGGCACACCCCTTGGGGCCTCAGCGGCACGCCCTCAGCGGCACGCCCTCAGCAGGCCTCAGCGGCACGCCCTCAGCAGCCTCAGCGGCACGCCCTCAGCAGCTTCAGCGGCACGCCCTCAGCGGCCTCAGCGGCACGCCCTCAGCAGCTTCAGCGGCACGCCCTCAGCAGGCTTCAGCGGCACGGCCCTTTGGGGCTTCAGCGGCACGCCCTCAGCAGCCTCAGCGGCACGCCCTCAGCAGCTTCAGCGGCACGCCCTCAGCAGGCTTCAGCGGCACGGCCCTTTGGGGCTTCAGCGGCACGGCCCTTTGGGGTCTTCAGCGGCACGCCCTTCAGGCCGTTCAACGGCACGCCCATCCGGGGCTCCAGCGGTACGCTCTTTTGGCACCACAGCGGCACGCTTGTTCAGCCCTTCAACGGCACAGCGGTGAAGCTCTTTCAACGGGCGACGTGAGGCCCATGCCCTACACATCCTTGGCGCGCAGTGGAGCCGTCTGAGGTGGCAGCCGATCGTTGGGCCACGTGGCCTAGTCCACTGACAGCCAGGACAGGCAGGTCAAACCTCATGATCACGGGCCACTTCCCGCTTCGACGCCCCTGCACGAAGACTCCCGCCGTCCGGGGTATAAAAACCCCTCCCCTTCGTTTCGAAAAAAAGGGAGAAGAGAGGGAGAAGACAAGAGGCAGACGGATAGACACATACACGCGAAAAGAAAAGAGAAGAAGAGAGAAGAAGAAGAAGAGGCTCCCTCCCTGCCGGGAGCTTCCTTCGACGACCACCACCACCGGAAGAGAGCAAGAGTAAGGGAGGGAGGGTTCGATGTAATGGGGAGAGAGTTAGGGGCGGCTGACCTCCCTCCTGCCCTCCGTTCCCCCCCCTTTCCTTTTATGTATTCTTTCTTTTCTGGGGCCTTCTTCCCTTTCTCGGCCATGGCATTATCTTTGGCATTCTTTTTGCTATGATATGTATATAGGGCCGTGCCCTCTCGATTCCCATGAATGAAAGTTGCTCCTCTTGGGTTTTCTCTTTGATTTCGTTGGCTTATGCTAGTCCTCACGGTTTCCAATGGGTTGTCCATTCTTCCCTCCGTCTCCCCATTTCTCTGGTGTTCTTGGGGCCTCCGCGTCTATATGACCGTCCTCCCACGATCCTTAGCCGTATAGGCCCTTCGATTCCTTCCGTGGCCCCCTGCTATGACCACTGGTTTAGGAAGGAGGGAGACCCTCACCCTCTCTCCCAGTGCACCACAGCTAAGTGGCTTCTCCCCCGGCCTTCAATCCCTCTCCCATGCTCCTGGATGGCCCACAGATCTCCCAGCCCACATACTTAACCCCCTTTGACTCTCCAGCGATGCACCCCTCCGGCCCCTGGCAGGCACATCAGTTTTGG